>OY292385.1:11247500-11721101 GCA_958496215.1 Verbena officinalis
ATCTCCGGGGCTAGTAATTTTCCCAATGCCTCATCTGCTGATCACCAGGGTTTTATCCAATGCCTGGAAACTCAATCCAATTCCAGCCCCTCCAGTACTCCAATCTCTGCAGTTCTCTACACTCAAACCAATTCTTCATATTCAGCTGTTCTCCAAAATTACATAAGAAACCTGAGATTTAATGAATCGTACACCCCAAAACCACGACTAATTATCACCCCATTGGATGTTTCTCACATTCAAGCAGCCATTTTATGCGCGAAAACCCACAAGATGCAGATGAAAGTCCGAAGCGGCGGCCATGATTACGAAGGAGTCTCTTACTGGTCTGAAAACCCTAATTTCTTCGTCCTGGATATGTTCAACTTCAGATCAGTTAACGTTACTATAGAAGACGAGTCAGCTTGGGTTGAAGTCGGCGCAACTCTGGGCGAAGTCTATTACGGAATTGCTGAAAAAAGCAACTTATATGGATACCCTGCCGGAGTTTGCCCCACCGTCGGAGTCGGCGGCCACATCAGCGGCGGAGGGTACGGCAACATGATGCGAAAATACGGCCTTACTGTCGATAACGTTGTCGACGCACAGATAATCGACGTCAATGGGCGGCTGCTAGACAGAAAAGCCATGGGAGAGGATCTTTTCTGGGCCATCACCGGCGGCGGCGCCGTGAGCTTCGGAGTTGCACTTTCGTACAAAATCAAACTCGTCCGGGTCCCACCTACAGTGACTGTTTTCAGGGTTTCGAGAACATATAACGAGAATTTCACCAACCTTGTTTACCGTTACCAGGAAAATGCAGCTGAGTTCCCGGAAGAATTATTCCTCAGGCTGACGCTCGACGTGGCGAATAGCACAAACAGGGCCACGTTTCTCGCCCTGTTTCTCGGAAACTCAGAAGAACTCATCTCCCTGATGAACGACAAATTTCCAGAACTCGGCTTGACTCAGACGGACTGTGTCGAAATGAGCTGGGTTGAGTCGGTTCTTTTCTGGACCAATTTCCCGACAGGGACTCCAGTAAATGCTCTCCTGAGTCGGGTTCCCCAGTCTCTCACTTACTTGAAGAGAAAATCTGATTACCTGAAAAAACCCATCCCGAAATCCGGCCTGGAATTCATATTCAAGAAGATGGTGGAAATGCAATCTCCGACGCAGCTTACCTTCAACCCCTACGGCGGCCGAATGGCTGAGATTTCGCCGTCGGAGAAACCTTTCCCACACAGGGCTGGAAACCTTGCGAAGCTTCAATACGCGACGAATTGGAATGAAAATGGAGAGGAAGCGGCGAATCGATACATAAATTTGACGAGAAAGCTGTTTGCTTATATGACTCCATACGTATCAATGGAGCCGAGGGAAGCTTTTCTCAATTACAGGGATCTGGACATTGGAGTTAATCACAATGGGCGCAATAGCTATCTTGAAGGAGCAGTTTATGGGATTAAGTATTTCAAGAATAATTACAATAGATTGGTGAAGATTAAGACAAAGGTCGATCCTGATAACTTCTTCAGAAATGAGCAGAGCATTCCAGTGTTGCCATGGAGGAAGAACTGAGATTATAGGCCATAGACTATAGTTTCTATTTTTTAATTATTGTTTGAATTCATATATTTATTGTGAGATCAATTGTTTAAATAGTTCTCACCATTATGTATGTCAGTATGTGTACAATAAGATCAATGATATAATATTAATCATATTGTTGGTAAAAATTAATTTTTTAGAGATTTCCAATTTGAGTTTATTGACATGGGTTTAATGCTAGCTACTTGGGAAAACTTTTTATATTAAGTATTAGGTTTTACTCTTACTTATAAAAATCAAATTTTAATTTAGATATGGAAATTAACTAGCCAAAATGCTACTTGGACATTTTAGATCCGGCATTAGTAATTAACGAGCCAAAACGTATCAACATTGATATATATAATTATATAAGTTATCATACAAAAATTAAGAAATGCACTCAATTGATATAAAAATTGAACTAAAATAAAGTTGGTAGAGATGGGCCATATTTGTATTTAATATTATCTTCCTAGTTCCTATTGGATTGGACTGACCGGCTTTTGGAAGTATTGGGCCTATTAATTTTGTGGACTAGCATTTGGCAGACTTGGTCCCCGTAATTCGTAAATCATAGGGAAGCTGTGCTTTTTTGGACTTTGGACAGCAAGGCCCAATTTCGAATCCAAATTAATTAGTTGGGCCCATGAATGGCTCAATATTTTGTAGTGGGTAGTCCAGTCAACTTATGAAAACTTTGACTTGATTCCAGTGGTACTATAGTTAGTCGAGTTTGTGTTTGTTTAGCACTGTTGTTTGTCCCTCAGACATGTCTACAATTCAATGTAGGAACTAGTTACTATAATCGAGAGTGAATGTTCTGATTTAGACCAAAAAAATTATTTGTTCTTATTTTCTGTAGTTTTGTTAGTCAACTTTACATTTGTTATTTTTATGCATCACGCAAATGGACTGACTTAGTTTTTAATGAACTCCGACTAATTAATTCAACAATAACACCTAATTTCCGTGGTTTTACTAGGTCGTGGATGATAAATTTACACGTACATAAAATAAAAATAGTTGGCTCTCTTCACGATGGGACTTTTCCTAGTTTGCCATACGTACAACTTTCGAATAAATTATCAGGAAAAAATTAAAAATAAATAATAGCTTCTAGATAAATGAGAAGTCAAAGCATATCCACAGAGCATAACCAGCTGCATTCTTAGAGAAATTTCCGATTAAATTAGTATAATATCGAATCATTAATCTCCGGCTTAACGTAATTTGATGGTACATTTAAGGGTCATTTTTCAGCTTTAGTTTTCTCATTCTATCATTCAAAAGTGTTTTGGTATTTTTTGCTATCAGTAAATAGTTACAACTCCCAATCCATTACTTATCTAAATATTAATGTTTTTTATACACACCCTGATTTTAATTAATATTAAAGATTTGCATTATATTGAATGGAGTAATTATTGGATTTCTTGTTTTTTTATTGGTAAGGAAAAAACAACAAAGTAACACAAAATGAAAAGAAAAACTAACTAATGGACTCTAAGTCTATGTTCAAGTAATCCCGCAAATCATGAAGCGGGTCTTTCCAATACTGAAAATTGTTGAGGCCGTGTCTCATCTTAACAAGTTTGTCGATCGGCGCAATAATTGAAATTTCGACCGACATTGAGTAATTATTGGATTTCTTGTAATCACGTCTTACCAGCTGAAAATTATTTTGGTTTAGCATTAATTTGGGAAGACACGTGGCAGAATCTGAATGGAGCTTGTTCATGCGATTAGTCTATAAGCTTGAAGAACCACAACCGTAGATTCCGATTGACCAAGTCCAACACCATCAAGTTTCGACTAAGTCAAGCGCTAACGGTGGGTTTTTTTCCACGAAGATTTGTCTGCAATATATGTTGCACATGTCATTTAAACTTAAAACCCTCTTTTGACTATATAACTTTTCCCACTATATTGTCAACTGAAGTAGATATTTCTCTTGGTGCATGAATATTGTACTAAAATAGCTTAAATAAGTTAAACTAATGAAACTAAATCTTAATTTAGAAAAAAAGAATTTAAGAGAATATAAACATATATATATATAGTTGTTGGATCTTGTAGATACAGCATCATTTGTAATACACTTGATAACATAAAAGAATATATACAGTACACCATATTAGATAAAGGAGGGAGCACATCTATTGAGTACTGACTGGATTCTCATTTTAAAAAAAGAAGATAATATAGTTACTATTTAGCTAATTGACCTAGCCACACAATAACCTCGTTACTAATAGAAAAACTTATGATGTCCAGACACTCATACGTAATCATCATACAGTGTTATTTCGTGTTGGTCACTTATTTATTGCTATAGTTATATCGTGTCATGTTCATACAACCACGTCGGTGTTTTTATATTACAGTAAAAAACGAAAGCAAATGTGTGAATTTTGCAAAACCCGACAAAAATATTTTGATATTATGTTTCTAATTACAACTTTAAAACAATGTTTGCAACTATAAGATAGGCAAACGAAACTGACAAACTGAATCTTACAAATGAGTCCAAACCAAAGAATGGGACACAACGCAGTCTAAAAAGTGTGCTAAGCCCATAGGATAATTAAGGGGCTTTAAATTTAGTTGACTAATTCCCGTGATGAAATGGGAATCAATGTAAATGCAGAAAGATGCTTTAAAGAAATAGTCAAAATCACGTCGATATTTTAGCATTTTAAGTCCAAAGGATATGCGATTAGTGGCTATAATCGTGCAATTATCTAATACTAAAATACTCCTACGACTGATAGGCGACTTTAATTAATTATATTAAAATGGAAATAAACGTATTACCAAACACCAACTTTTATAATTATAGATTAGTGCTTTGATTTGGTGGGCTATTATCTTCTTTCCATAATCAATCAAATCAATTTAAAGTAAATAAAGGTATTATTATATTGTTTCGCTAACCAATCAAGTTTATTAACTGATTAATGATTATAGTGCCAACATCAAACTTAAAACATAATTAAACCTTTCAATATTTGACTGATCAATGAATTTTAAATAAGAACTAAAAAATAGTATAATTTCACTAGCGTCAATATCACTTGATTCGAACCTCATGATTATGGATAGACTCCTCGAGAGTTTATATAATTGGTAATTCTCTTAGTAAAAATACTACATATACATGATCTACTAAGAAATTTCAAGTTATACAAAACATTTAGCTGCATCTTCTTGAACTCTCTCGGGTTTATATGTAATTAATCCTAAATAAAATATGGTTAATAAAGTGGTATTCCAAAAAATGAATTCTATTTTAGAAAGTTTAATACATAAAAAGACAATCAGAATGTCCAAACACAACAATAATCTGATCTTGTAAGAAACTTATTAATCTTCTTTCAAAAAAAAAATAAAAAAATTATTAATCTCAATAACGTACGTGACGCATTCAAGGCAGAAAATTCTAACTAAAAATTCTTCCCAGCCTCGACATTCGGCGGTTTATCCTTTTAAGATTACAAACAAAAGATACAGTTTCCTTCCTTAAGACAGTCTTAGGAAACTTCACATGTTCTTCACCCCACCCCAACCCCTCACCCACCCCGACAAAATATTATTATTATAAATATAAGGCCAAAGTTGTTGCATAAAAGAAATATATATATATATATATAAAAAGGGTTTTCAAAAACACTTCTGCTTCTGCTGTATCTCCAACCAAAATGAAGAAATCCAATTTCATAATTTTGTTTTATTTTCTTGGTTTTATGGCTTTTGCTTCTGCGGATTCTGTTTATGATTCTTTTGTTCAATGCTTGTCACAAAACAAAATCCCAGATGCCCAAATTTCGAGTATAGTTTACAGCCAAAACAATCCCTCTTTCCAAAATGTTCTTGAATCCTACATCAGAAACCGCCGTTTCAACGTCTCCACCACCCCGAAACCCAGCATCATCGTCACCCCCACGGAGGAGGCCCATGTCAGCGCCGCCGTGTTGTGCGCGAAGAAACTGGGTGTCCAGCTTAAAATCCGCAGTGGAGGCCACGATTACGAGGGCATTTCCTACGTCTCCGACACCACTTTTATCGTACTCGATATGTTCAATTTCAGGTCAATCGAAGTCAACGTCGCCGACGAAACTGCCTGGGTCGGAACCGGCGCGTATCTTGGCGAACTCTATTACAGAATCTGGGAGAAAAGCAAAGTCCACGGGTTTCCCGGCGGCGTTTGCCCCACTGTCGGCGTCGGCGGCCATTTAAGCGGCGGTGGGTACGGCAACATGCTGAGGAAGTACGGCCTCACCGTCGATCACGTCATCGACGCGAAAATTATCGATGCCAACGGCAGGGTTTTGGATAGGGCCTCCATGGGAGAGGATCTTTTCTGGGCCATCCGCGGCGGCGGCGGCGCTAGCTTTGCCGTCATTTTGTCATACAAGATAAAGTTAGTCCCCGTGCCGGAAACCGTCACGGTTTTCCGATTGGAGAAAACGGCCGAGAATTCAACCGAAGCTGTTTACCAGTACCAGCAAATTGCTGATAAAATCGACAACGATCTCTTCATTAGGGTTCTTCTGCAACCAATTACACGAAACAAGAAGAGAAACGTTAGGGCAACTTTCATAGGCCTGTTTCTCGGCGATTCCACTAGGCTTTTATCCATTACCGATTCTGAATTTCCAAAATTGGAGCTGACAAAACCGGATTGCCATGAAATGTCCTGGATTAACTCAGTTCTATTCTGGGGAAATTTCGACAATTCAACTTCCCCAAATGTACTGCTCGACAGAACTCCAGATTCCGTCAACTTCCTGAAACGAAAATCCGATTACGTCAAAACCCCGATACCCATTTCCGGCCTGGAGAAAATCTACGCGAAAATCGTGGAAACAGGGAAAGTGGGCATGGTTTTCAACTCATACGGCGGAAGAATGAGTGAAATTCCAGAAACTGAAACTCCAATGCCGCATAGAGCTGGAAACATTTTCAAGATCCAATATTCCGTAAACTGGAACGAAGAAGGCGAGGAACTTGACAGGGATTACATTAATCAGATCAGAGTTATGTACAGTTTCATGGCCCCGTACGTTTCGAGCAATCCTAGAGAAGCTTATCTGAACTACAGGGATTTGGACATTGGCACCACCGACAACGGTAAAAACAGCTACAGTGAAGGCAAAGTTTATGGGATTAAATATTTCAAGAGTAACTTTGATAGGTTGGTTAAAATCAAGACTGCAGTTGATCCGGATAACGTTTTCAGGAATGAACAGAGTATTCCGATTTTGCCCTTTCGTGCAAGAAAGACAGGAAAATAGAGGGTCGCATGTTGATGATGCACCATTGGTATTGTTTGTTCTTGGTCAATGCTTGACGACTTCATTGATGATTAGACATATTTACTCATACTCATAGATATATTGTTTTTGGACTTTAGTGTAATTTCTACAACTGTTGAAATTTGCTGTTTTCGACGTGTGGAATATATTTGTCCGCGTATTTTTGATGTCTTCTTGTCCCCACCCCACTAAAGAATTTAAGTCGAACATGGCAAAAAGTGAAAGGTACAGATTCAAGAAATTAGTATTTTGGGTCAATTCTTCTACCTTTTCAAATGTGCAGCTTTATTCCTCCTGATTTAATAAAGCCTATGATTAGTGAAATTACGAAATTTCAAAGATTACAGAAACAAGAACTTATGTTTTCCAGGGTTGTTATACGCAAATTTGCAAATTAGAAAGTTCAAAAGAGGAGAGAATTAAACAACATGATTAGTTGGCTCTCAATGAAGCAATGAATTAGGAATAGACAAAAATTGCCCAAAATGATTATTTCACTTTTTCCCTTGTTTTGTTCTTTTTCTTGGATTTTGCCTTTCTGTAAGAAGCAATTGTAAATTATATAACATATTAAATTTGAGTTAAATGCATTTTAGTCCACCGTGAAATTTACAATTTTCATTTTATCCCCTTGTCAAAATAATAATAATATCATCAAGCCCTCCTTGTTTTGGTTATTTATACTTTGTTATGGGTTGCTACCTAAATTAACATAATTGCAAGTTGCTATATAAACTATTTTTTAGGCTACTTTCATCCATTAAGGCTACTTACATGTGGGCCACTTGATTTTAGTAAGGACAAAATCCTCATTAATAATATACAAATCAAGTCTTTCACAAATTAATATAGTTTAAAAACAATTCATATGAATTCAAGTATATTAAGTTGAGTAATTTTTAAAATTCTATAAGCTTAATCTTTTGGGGCTTTTTAAATGTAATGCCCACTTAGATCATATTAGGAGGCTAATTAGTGCCTCCATTGAATAAGCCTCCAAAGTCCAAAGACCTCTTTTTAAGAGGAATTTTGGGCTGGAAGAAGAAATTCATTTCAGATCAACAAATTAAAAGTATATTTTTTAAATCTCAATTTAGTAACTCAATATTAGTAATTATTGCCTTGACCTAGTTCTAGTTCTGTGAATATTGTAATTAGATATTAACCATTGCGTCCAAGATTATTTATAATAAGTAATCATGAAATTGCCAATATGGAACACTAATTTTGATTCCTAAGTTTTTTTCCAGCTCAGTTACTACATATATCCAATTCACGTCAAGTTGACCAGACAAAAATATGCCAAATCTTAGTACATTCATGGATTACCAAAACCCTATCGTAATTTTGAATTTTCCAATCTAATTATTATTGCCTACAAAGTTATTATTTTTCTCAAATTGAGTAGCCACATTATTACATTTCTGTTTCAGGATGACCAGACCAATCTCTCAACCCAAATCAGGGATGTAAAGAGTAATTCTTTTTGCCAATGGAGTGCTCATTGCTTCTTTCTCATATTCTTTATAAGGGATTGCAGTGCTACAGAGTCTAATCTATAAACCCAAATTACAAATCTTCTGTTCTTTTCATGTCTTCACCAATGTTGCTACTTCTGTTACTTTTCTGCATCATCACTTCCAATTCTCACGCAGCCTCCGATTCAGTCTACGACAACTTCATCAAATGTTTATCGAAAAACCCAAACACCAAAGACCATATCTCCGAAATACTGTACAGTCCCAAAAACTCCACATTCACATCGATCCTACAAGAGTACATAAGAAATCCCCGTTTCAAGACTCCCACAACCCGAAAACCTTCTTTAATCCTAACCCCTTCAAACGAATCCCACATTCCACCAATCATATCGTGCTCCAAAAACATCGGAACACAGCTCAAAATCCGAAGTGGAGGCCATGATTACGAAGGCATCTCTTACATCTCCAATGTTCCGTTCATCATTCTTGACATGTTCAATCTAAGGTCTGTTGATGTCAACATCAAGGATGAAACGGCGTGGGTCCAATCCGGCGCGACACTCGGCGAACTCTACTACAGGATTTGGGAAAAAAGCAAAGTACACGGATTTCCCGCAGGGGTGTGTCCCACTATCGGTGTCGGGGGCCACATAAGTGGGGCCGGTTACGGAAACATGTTGCGGAAATTCGGTCTTAGTTCGGATAATGTGATTGATGCACGAATAGTTGACGCAAAAGGTAGAATCTTGGATAGAAAATCAATGGGGGAGGATCTTTTCTGGGCTATAAACGGGGGTGGTGGAGCTAGTTTTGGAGTTGTACTGGCATATAAGATTAAGCTAGTCCAAGTACCGCCCGTTGTGACGGTTTTCCGAGTTGCAAAGACCTTAGAAGAGAATGCTACCGATATTTTTTACCGTTGGCAATCCATTGCGAATAAAATTAATGATAATCTCTTCGTGAGGGTTCTTTTGGGACCTGCTACCAAAAACAAAGTTAATTTAGCGAAAGGATCAAATGAGGGAAAAACGGTGAGGCTGACATTTATCGCGCTATTCCTTGGTGATGCTAAAGGATTAATGGGAGTGATGAACTCCGAATTTCCTGAACTAGGCTTGCAGAAACAAGACTGCATCGAAATGAGCTGGATTCAGTCAGTTCTATACTGGGCTAATTATAATAACGGTACATCAGAAACGGTATTGCTTGACAGAAAGCTCGACAAAGAAAATTACTTTAAGAGGAAATCGGATTACCTTAAAACTCCGATTCCCAGAGAGGGGTTAGAAGGTTTATGGAAGAACATTATCGAGTTAGGCAAAGCAGGGATGGTTTTCAATGCTTATGGTGGAAGAATGAGCAAAATTCCAGAGACCGAAACCCCATTTCCGCATAGAGATGGCAATATATTCAAAATACAGTATTTTGCGAACTGGAAAGAGGAAGGGGCTGAAGCAGAAAAGAAGTACATTGAGCAAACTAGAGTTCTTTACAGTTACATGACTGCTTATGTTTCGAAGAATCCTAGAGAAGCGTACCTAAATTATAGGGATCTTGATATTGGTACTACGAGTAACGGTAGGAATAGTTATGATGAAGCTAAGGTTTATGGGCAGAAGTATTTCAAGGGAAACTTTGGTAGATTGGTGAAGGCGAAGACTGCTGTTGATCCAGAGAATTTCTTCAGGAATGAACAAAGTATCCCACCTTTGAGGAAGTGAAGATGCTGAGTAATAAAGATTGTATACATATATGGTGATTCGTGCATCTGATTCTAAATGAAATAAAGCTAAATTTAGATGTTCTGTTAGCAACTATCGGAGCAAAAGATCTTCTCTTTGTCTCTCTTTGCTACTTTTGATTATCAATTCTACTCTCAGATTAACATTGAGGAAAGTTATGTTCATAGAAACCAAAGAATTGAAAAAAAACCATTAAAGAAGATAACAGAGAGGGAAAAGAGAAATTAAAGAAAAAGGGAAATACCTGCCGTGAATTATATATCCTCCGGCGCCGCCCACAACTTTGTTCTGGCCACCGTCCACCACCAGTTCAAAAATTAATCATCGCAATTCGCAATTCGTAAACAAATATGTGAATAAAGGACCTAACGCAGAATTTGAAAATGTATACTGAATAAAAGACTGAAATATCTTGATCTTTTTTTGTTTTTTCTTGTTGGACGAAAATTAATTTCCTTATTTTTTAGTTTTTATACTTTTTTAATAGGTGAAAATTCCCTAATTTTATAATTCTTCCGTAGTCCCAATGGCCTATTTTTGGACTAAGTACACATAAATGACTGTTCGTTTGACCCTTTTAGAATCTTAAAAGAAATTGAATTTCTAATTATTTAGTAGTTTTATATTTTATAAAAATAAAATTCTAAATTAATGTAATAGGGTTCATAAATTAAGAACGGATTACAATTTACATCTATTGTTCCTTTGGTCCTTATTTACAATTTAATTCCTATTCTGAAATTATAAAAAATTTCTTAATGTTTTCACTTTATTATAAAAACAACCTAAAATTATAGGACATGAATATGCAAATGATTAGCATTTTTATAGGAGTTTTCCGCATTAAAAGTGAAAAATGAAAACAAATGAACATGATAAGTATGTTCCAAGTATTTATTAGATATGAATTATCTTTTCCAATAGCTGGTGCTAGTATTCTAGATTCTAGATGACCTTCAAATTTTCTTGATAGAAACTATTGCAATAAAAAACCTATAAAAATAAGATAAAACTGAAATATTACAAATACTTATCTGAAGTATAAAAATAATTTAGTAATTCTCCTTGAAAACTTTACAAATACCCCTAAAGAGTGTAAAGTTACAAGGTTTTGATGGTAAAATTGTAAAAGACAGCACACATCAGGGTTTGTGTAATTTATCCTAAAAACTAATTCCACTAACAAATTAATTATAAATGTTGTTGTAGTTGGCTAAATCTTGATATCAATCTGATATAGTGAATGAATCTGTACAATAGACAAGGCTAATTTGCAGCACTAATTACCCACTAATCTAAAAAAACATAAGAAAATGCATATAGTAGCATGGGTATTTGGTTAAACATATTTCCAGGCAGGCCACTTTGCGGCAGTGGATTGCTTATCAATTATCATACAGGATAATGGCGAGGCAACCACTCCACTAACAACTAGTTCAATTCTCCAATTAAGTGGATTATCTAATACTACTTTTCACCCAAATAATTAATTGTTTAAAATATTGGGTTTACCAGTCGTCATCTTTAGGAATAGTTTAAGCTTCAGTAATCCAGACAATCTAACACAGATTAAGTACTCAAAGAAAGAAACAAGTGACCCGACATATCCCATATTCGGGCCAAAATCCATTTGAGATTTACGCCGTTTACGAGAAATCTTATAATTTTACACTTACTTCTTGAGGGGGTTATTTGTAAGATTTTCAGAGGTGTGTATATATTTTTATATTACAAAGAAAGTATTTGTAATGTTTCAAGAGTTTCAGGGTGGTTTTAGAAAAAAGAGCTAAATCTCTTCTTTTTTTTTTTTTAATTATTCCATACTCATATATCTTAAAAAACTAGAATCTAAAAACCTCATATATTTGGAATCTCAATCTGGACCTAAAGGGTAAGATTAACAATTGTTAAGTTCCTTAATGCTGATAACAAATTAACAAGTAATGGTTCAAAACGCAGAAGCAACCCACTACTCCCAACATTTTTAGCCCATGAATCACACTCATTCTTTAATATAATTTCTTCCCTTGATCAATATATATGAACCAGTTGAAATCACATGCGTGACACTATTGAGGTTCCTGAATGGTTATAATTCTTCCACTTAATTATTGCAGTGTTTACTACTTTACAAAACTTTTGTAAATTACATATAACCCCCCCTAATATTTAGTCTACTTACAGCTTAGACCGCCACTACTGTGATACATTACACCTAGACCCCTTTATTTTGACTTCCTTCTTTCAAATGCCCCTCTGTATAGTAGGAAACATTTCCTTTCCAACTTTAGTAGCTAGATTATCTATGACACTTATCAATACACGTTATGTGTATCGATGATAAATACTGGAATTATTTCTTAGGGTCAATTACACAAAACCTCCCGAGCTTCGCGTTTTTTAACAATTCACCATCGAAATCTTACAACGTTACACCAGGGGGGTATTTGTAATACTTTTGCAGGGGGGTTGTGTATATATTTTAATGTTTCAAATGGGGTATTTGTAAGATTTTAAGATTTCAATAGTTTTTCGGATTTGTAAGCAAACCTTAGGGGTTGTGTAATTATCTCTATTTATTAATGAGTGTTAAAAGGAAATATTGTTGGATAACAATACATAGGTTTTGATTGATTCGCAATTTGGATATAGGAGGGTGCAACATGAGTCCAGGAAGTATCAGCAAACGTGCCATTTTGGCAACTTGAAAAGGCAATCTTTAAGCAACAAAACCGTCATAAATTGGTCATTTGGAGACCAGAAACATATCTGCAAAGAAACCTCAAAGATACCATTTACTCATTTAGTCAAAACGTGTCCAAAAATCTAGCAAATTGAGTTCATACCAAGGTCCTACCTAAGCAAAGTGTCCAAATCTTGTTCCTGACGTTCACATTACGTAACAAAAGTCATAAATTAATACACCACAAAATCCATAAATAGCACAAATCCAATCCCTCTCCCCTCAAAACAAACCAGAACAAAAAAACATCATGGGATCATCTCCAATCCCTCTAATTCTTACACTGATCCTCGTACTCTCATCACGGGCCGCTTCACAATCAATCCAAGAAGAATTCTACAACTGCATAACTCTCAACTCCGAGCTGTCAATCCCTTTCTCCACGGCTTTTTCAGCCCCCGACAACTCCTCATTCACCACAATCCTCGAATCAACGGCCCAAAATCTAAGATGCTTGTTACCTTCAGTCCCGAAACCTCAACTGATCTTCACACCATACGTAGAAAACCACGTCCAAGCTGCAGTAACGTGCTCCAAACAGCTGAATGTTGAGCTCAGAGTCCGAAGCGGTGGCCATGACTATGAAGGCCTTTCTTACATTTCAGAAACCGAATCCGGACCGTTCATCATCATCGACCTTTCCAAACTCCGTTCTGTCAAAGTCGACATTCATGACAACACTGCGTGGGCCCAGGCGGGCGCCACGGTTGGAGAGCTGTATTACAGGATTTCACAGAAGAGCAAAACCCACGGATTTCCAGCTGGGCTTTGTACCAGTTTGGGAATTGGAGGGCACATAACTGGAGGGGCGTATGGAACAATGATGAGGAAATACGGTCTCGGAGCTGACAATGTTGTCGATGCTAGAATAGTTGATGCTAATGGGAATATTCTTGATAGGGCTTCAATGGGGGAGGATCTTTTTTGGGCTATCAGAGGTGGTGGTGGGGCCAGTTTCGGGATTATTCTCGCATGGAAAGTGAAACTAGTTCCTGTTCCTGCAGTTGTTACAGTTTTCACTGTTCCGAAAACGTTGGAACAAGGTGGGACGAAGATTCTCTACAAATGGCAGCAGGTTGCGGATAAAATCGACGAGGATCTTTTCATCAGAGTAATCATACAGACTGCTCAGAGCTCTAAAAAGGTTGATCGGACGGTTCAGACTCTTTATAACGCCGTTTTTCTTGGATCATCAGATAAGCTTCTCCAGGTGATGGAAACGAGTTTCCCTGAGTTGGGTTTGACTCGTAAGGATTGTACGGAAATGAGCTGGATTCAATCCGTGCTTTATATTGCTGGTTTTCCGGGTAACACCCCGCCTGAAGTTTTGCTTCAGGGGAAGTCCACGTTCAAGAATTACTTCAAAGCGAAATCAGATTTCGTGCGAGAACCGATTCCGGAAGAAGGCCTAGGAGGGCTGTGGAAGAAGCTTCTCGAAGAAGATTCGCCGTTGGTGATATTCAATCCTTATGGTGGGATGATGGGTAATATTTCAGAATCTGAAATTCCTTTCCCGCATAGGAAAGGTGTTATTTTTAAAATACAGTATTTAACTCTCTGGAACGATGATAAACCGGAATCGGCAGCAAAACATATGGATTGGATTAGGAGGCTGTATAATTACATGGCTTCTTACGCTTCAATGTTTCCTAGAGAAGCTTATGTGAATTACAGGGATCTCGATTTGGGAATCAATAACAACGGGTCGAGTTTCATATATGCGGCGAGCTCGTGGGGTACCAAGTATTTCAAGGATAATTTTAACAGGCTTGTTAAGGTGAAGACGAAGGTTGATCCTGATAATTTCTTCAGACATGAACAGAGTATCCCGACTCTTCCGTTGATGCATGAGGGAAGAGAGAAGAGTATGATTCACTAAATGGAGTTTGCTAGTTATTTATTTGTGAGTTAATAAGATATATGTTATTGTTGTACTTGGACTATCTTTATGTTAGTTTTCACTATTTCAGTTTCTTATATGGCTCAATTATGATTATCCCTAAGGTTTAAACTGTTTATGTAAAACACCCTGAAATCTTGAAATATTACGAAAAATACCCTGAGAATACTAACCGAAAATCGTTGACTCGGGGTGGGTTTTGTAAATTTTAAGGTTTGAGGTTGTTCCGCGTAAAACGAACAAAGCTCAGGGGCTTTTTTGTAATTATCCGTCCTTATATTTTGCACCAATTTGATTACTTCATCTTGTCATCTAAACCTGTTGCAGCCATTTTCTGATTATATGAAGTGGGTTTTGATTACCCTGCAGCAGCCGTTTCCTAATGAACTTAGCCACAAAATTAACATGTAAAAAACTTCTTCTTTATCATTTATGAGTTAGTTTCAATATAGATTTATGGTTATATCAAATAACAAGTCTGAGTTTAGACCCAAAAAAAATAATAAAAAATAAAAAAGTCTGAATAACTTTAGCAACCTTTTACCTTTTAATCATACGATAATTACACAAACCCCCGCGAAACTTTGGAAACTTTCAAATACTTCACTTGAAACATAAAAATGTATACATAACTTCAGAAAGCGCTTACAAATACCCTCTAGCAAGGTAAACGTAAGGCTATAAAGTTCCAATAGTGAAATTGCAAATGGCACATACCTCAAGAGATTTTGTGTAATTGACCCTTTAACCATTTTTAAGTACTTTGTAATAGGGCTACATAACTTTTCAGCAAAAGAAGTAAAACCAATTAACCAATCAAGATTGTTCATATCTTCATACATAGAAGATTACATAAATAATAACTGATGCAAAGTAGCAAATAATCTTCTCTGAGCTCTTAATTCTTCTTTCCATAAACTGGAATGCTCTGTTCATTTCTGAAGAAATTATCAGGATCAACCGAAGCCTTCACTCTTGCCAATCTTTCAAAATTACCCTTGAAATACTTCTCGCCCCAAATCTTCCCCTGCTCGTAGCTACAACTCTCATTATTTCTTCCCAAATCCAGATCTTTGTAATTCACATACGCCGTTCTCGGTGATTGAGTCACATACGGCGTCATTTTCACATATAAATCCCTAATCCATGTCATATGTCTGCTAATTTCAGTTTCGTTGTTCACCTTCCAGTTCGTTAAGTACTGCACGCTGTAAATGTTGTCCTTTCTATGTGGGAAAGGCGTCGCATTTTCCAAAATCTCATCCATCTTTCCTCCAAAAGGGTCCAAAATCATCGTCGGCGCATCTTCTAACATGAACGTTTCTCGTATCATGTTCCAACCCCCGTCGGGAATCGGGGAATTCAAGAAGTCCGACGTGGCCTTGTAAAAATTAGTGCTGTAATTCTTTTTCTCCAGCAAAGTCTCCAATGGATCGTTAACATTCCTTCCCATGAAGAAGAGCACTGATTGTATCCATGGAACCTGCGAGCATGATTTTTTAAGACAGGGCTGATCAGGACAACTCATGTTCACCGCAGGTTGTGGGCCGAAACAATCTTCAGGTTTTAGGTCAAATTCCGAAAAGTTGTTAAGTTTCAGGAAGGAAACTAGCTCATCAGCTTTTCCAAGAAACAGGCCTTGATACGCCAACTGAACGAACTTCTCATTTCCAGGGCCGCTGTTATTTCCCCGTGTCTGAACAAGAAGCCTTATGAAAACATCCTTGGAAAGCTTATACGCCGTATTCTGCCATTTCTGGAGAAGTTCCAAACTTCCAGGCTCCAATTTGCGACGAATTGTGAAACCCGTCACCAATTCAGGGACTTTAACAAGTTTGAGCTTCCACGCGAGGATCACGCCGAAACTCGCGCCCCCACCGCCTCTAATAGCCCAGAAAACATCTTCGCCCATTTTTGCTCTATCCAAGATTCGACCATTGGCATCAATAATACGAGCATCCAGAACATTATCGGAGGCCAATCCGTATTTCCGCAACAACGTTCCAATCCCGCCTCCACTTATATGCCCGCCTGACCCGACCGAAGCATACAACCCTCCTGGAAAAGCTAGGGTTTTGCTTTTCTTGCTGATTTCGTAGTATAGTTGCCCCAACGTAACGCCGGACTGAATCCAGGCAGTTTCCTCTTTGAGATCGATAGTGGTAGAATTAAGATTGGAAACATCAATCATGATGAATGGAGTTTCTGAACGAAAGGATAATCCTTCATAATCATGGCCGCCGCTCTTGACACGGATTTGGAGGCCCAACGTTTTGCTGCAGATGATTACGCACCGGATTTCATCTTCTGATTGCGGCGCGGCGATTAGGTATGGTCGCTGAGATGTTGAGTTGAACCATCTGTAGTTCTTGGAGGTGTATTGAAGGAGGGAGGTGTATGTTAGGGAGTCTGGAAAGAAAAATCTTTGCAGAATATCATTGTTGGGTTTCCCTGGAAATTGCTGGCTGATGCATCGGAGAAGTAGTGCTGCATTTTGAGCTTGGCAAGAAATGCACCAAACTGAAAGAAATAAAATGGAGGAGATTATTGATAAACCCCCCATTTTTCAAATAATTCTTTCTTAAGAGTTTCGTTTAACCTCAGCTGGAGTTAGTGTATATATATATGGCTAATTATTTAACTAATTACTATAATTAGTGGTCAATTAATTCTCTACAAGTGCACTTGTCATATAAGTGATTGTGGTGAAATTTAGAAAAGCTATATGAATGTTTCTTTCGTTCTGCCATCAATCCTTATCTTTGATATATATTTAGGAAAATGACAATTCTGATTAAATAATTGAGTTAATAGTGGACGTTGAACTCAGGTCAAGAATGAGATGGTTTTGGTTGAAAATCGACAAAATTAGAATAATTCATTCAAAATTCTGTGAAGTTAAACAATAAGTCCAAAATATAACCTTTTTGGTCCAAAATGTTATAAAAACTCGTGATTATCATAATAATTGTATAAAAAGAGATTGTAGATTTTACTTATTCAATTATTGTTTAACATAAGTTTATGATAAAAACTCTTAAATTAAATAGAATAATTAATAATGTAATAAAAAAAAAATTAATACTTAAATTAATGTTTATCCAATAAAAATCAGGAAAATTGATCTCGGCTCCCTATATTTGGTTTATTTACACATAAAACCTCTGTACCGGGAGAAATTATACTTAGATAGAGACTCCTGTATTTTGGCTCCATCTTACAAATTGTCGCTTTCGTCATCCTCTATTAGGTTTTTAATGTTTTACATCAGACTTATGAAGCAAATTGACCAAATTAGTCCTCCATAAATTGTAAGATATTAGTACCCTAATTTAATAGATCTTGTGTGACCGCTTTCGTAATGTCCACCAAGAAAGGAAAGCATATCGCACATCGGGGAAAAATTATAGAAAGTACAACAATTTATAATTTTGAAAAAATAAAACTCAAGTATATTCAATGGTTAAGTTTGTTTGTAGGAATATAAAAAGGGTGAGTTTGAAGAAACTCTCCGTCCTATTATAATCCAAACCACAGGGCATGTTTAATTGTAATTTATCCTAATATTACTTTCCGGGCATATTAATTATCTAATGTCAAGATCCTATCAAAACTCAAAAGTATTTCACTTTCAAAGAATCTTGTATGTTCTGTACTCTGTTTCTTCAATATGGTTTATTGCTTCAAGGTTCAGCACATGGAAGTTGTCCCCATTTTCTGGCATCAATTTCTGTAGATCTACCTGTCTACTCTGAGCACTATTTTATAAAGTGTAAGGGACAATCTTGTTTATTTTCTGAACAAATTCAATATCTGAAAAAATTTCATAAGAATATTATACATTATAACAGTTGCTAAACAAATACCTAACAAACGAGTCCAGCTAAACATCTCACCAATAAATTACATAAACACTAAAAATTGGACATTAGAATTAGATCCATAATGATCATTTCTCCCACAGATAAAAGGAATAGTTATCTGTCCTTTTTGTCAGCATGTTTTGATGTAGGAAGAGTTCCAAAGACCTTGTCCCAGAGTGAAGAAGTTATGCCAAATCCTTTATTCTGGATGCGGAAATGATGATTTAGATGATATTTCTGCACAACAGGAAAAAATAAAAACATCATTTTACGCCGTTGGCTCCGGATAATATAAAAGTTGGCAAGAATTACATACAACTTATGGTAAAATTGCAAGATTTGTTCTGTAACTTTGTAGCTTTCACTTTACCAACTTCTGCTCCGGGATTTTCAATTTCCACCCAAAATTGGACCAAAATTGAAAAAGCGACAATAGAAAGGGCGAAAATCCAAAAATGTCAAAGTTATAGGACTAATCTTGCAATTCTACCTATAACTTATCTGTTATTACCTTGAGATTCTTTGGTATTTCACTGGTTGGCTGAGCATGGTGCAAATAGTAATGAGTTACATCATACATCACATAACCGAGTAGACCACCACCAAATATAGCAGGAGTTGTGGAAGGAGTCGAGAAAGATTTTATCAAATTCCAGAACTGAAATTCACATTGGTGAATTAAGTCAAAAGGTTGAAATTATAACTCCAACAAGAAAATATGGAATCGAAACATACTGGAAAAATAAGAACAGCAGTCGCAGCGGGAGGGAAAACAAGGCGAAGATTATCCATTGGGTGCTTGTGGTGACATCCATGGATAAGATAATGAATTGTGTTACTCCTGCAAATTATTGAAATCTTTTAGCTGAGAGATGACAAAAAAATTACAAATAAGAAATCTTGAGTAAAGTAAGGATTAGGCTAACCAATAACTCTTAGTCTTAATGTGGAAAAGGAAGCGATGAAGGGTATATTCGACCAATGTCCAGGCAAATACGCCAACTGCTGCCATTAATGCCACTTGTGGGATTGTATGACCCAATAAAATGGACCTTGAGAGGGAATAGCAAACAACAGGGATCCAAACAACGGGAATTACCCACCATTGAGTGAGTGTCAAAAACTGTTTCAAGAAAGGAAAAAATTGTTACGAAAATCTTGAGTAAGTGAATATCCCGAAAACCATTTTTAAATACAAAATTGTTACCTCCCAAAAATCACTTTCAAAGAATCGAGGGCCCTCCTTGCTGACAATTGGTTGGTGAACCCATTCTTGATAATCCTCACCGAGATGGCCAACCTATGAAATTGGAAAATTTGTAATTATGTGAAAAATCAGATGCAGGATGTGAAATACATCAACAACATTTCTGTTAAGATAACATATGTGAAAATTCAAAAAAAAATAATATGTAAATATAAATATATTATAACATGTATCAAGAGATGCATCAGCATTACCTGGAAGACAAGGGGTTTATTTAAGTCTACGACAAAGCCCTTTGCCACCATCTTGGTATGGCTGTTCAGACTATAAGAAAATATAAGAATCAGGGAATAGCATTAAAACAAATTATGTGGAGAAATTTAGAGGATTTCTTAGGTTTTGTTTCTGATATCATGCTGAACATTCAGAAGAGCAAACAGGAAAGGGTTTTGGGAGGCAAAATATAAGTACCGAACCATGTAATATGAAGCAAGAACAACTGGCTCGAAAAGTAACTCAAAAGTACTTGTTCAATTGTTTTTTTCATGCTTTGCTCTCTTAGAGGGACAAGAATTTTCTTAATAAACGAAAACACTTTACTGTTTTTTTAATTCTCAGTCAGCAGATCATTATTCAAAAGTAAGATACAAGATATAAGGATCTGAAACACTTCCATTTACAGCAAAAGCTAAATTGAAAAATGGCGAAAGATTTTCAAGCTCCTAGGATTTAGAAAAGAGGATTTTTTTATTTTTTTATTTTCCTTTTGGCAGGTATAGGCAACATATGGTTATCACCACAAAAATCTGAGTAAAAAGATTATGCCAAAATAAGTATAATACTCTCGGAACTTCTTCCAGAAAATCTGTTTCTTATGGTCTGCACCAAAGCTTCTTGAATGCATAAGTAAAGAGACCTACATCATCTTAATTAATACTTTTGAATACATTGTACCAAGGACTTTAATCTAGAGTAAACGTGGCCTCTCCTTTCCCCGACGAACACGTCGTAATTCACAACCACACAAATCTAGATTTGGACTAGAATGTAATTTCTTCCATTCCCAATTAATAGACTTCTGCATTTTGGTAAGCTTAACAGAGAATACGTTCTTCAAATCTTCAAAAACCCCAACTTTCCCACCTTTAAAAGTTTAAACACGGCAATTGCATTCAACAAAATCGAAGACTAAGAATCTAATTCAACGTCATTCCACACAAACACCTGCCCCGAAAAAAAAAAGTAAAGAAAAAAATGCCAGCTAAAAGTCTGATCCTGTGATCCAGACCTAACGCAGTGTCATCATAAAAGAACGCAACAGAAACAAAACCCACATTAAAAAAGCAGTAATTCATCACAGATCCAATACAAACCAAGTAAAACAACACTAACCAAGAAAAATGCCGGTCGAAATCTGGAACTTAAGCGGAGGGTTTTGGACTTTAGTCACTGACCGGGCGCCTCCGACAGTGAAGAAGTTGAACAACACTGAACAACTTTTCGTTATATTATCAGTGATTTTCTTTGGTGGGAATTCAATTCAATAAATAAAGAAACAATGGGCAATGCCAATCAAGTAGCCTATGTATTTTTTCAGATATATATCATATCATATATCATATAATAATATCTGAGATTGTGAGAAAAGATCGTGGCCGCACATCGCAGGGAATCCGCCAGCAGATATTCACGTTGGATTCTAACGGTTGCCAGCCTGGACGGACGGTCCATGTTCACAACACCATGTGATTCGCTAATTTTCCTTTTCCTTACAAATCATTTGGATTGGCCCTGGCCCAGGCCCAGGCCCAGGCCCATTTACGAACTCTAAAACACGTATATCAATAAAATATAAAACCAACTAAACAATAAATGATTAAATAAGAATATAAATAAATAAAATATTTTTTAGGTAAAATGATAGACATGAAAATTAGACTGTACTGTTGACACCGTTGAATACAATTAGGATGTACTAAATGAAATTCCTAAAAATGAAATCCTTGACCATAAAAAAGGGAATTAAAGAAAAGGATAGTGTTGTAGTAAATCTTGTCAGCCTTTAACCTAGAGATAAAGAAGACATGTAACAGATCACATGATGATTACAACCCGGAAAATTCAGTGTATTTTTACCAGCTTCAGCCAAAATTCAACATTTATGAGTTTTTAACTTTGTAACTACATTAGAATATCACTTTACAGAGTCAGCTAATTTCTCTTGGTAGATGATAATGGAGATACAGTTCCAAACACCCTGTCCCAGAAATTTGAAGTGATTCCAAATCCCTTGTCCTGAATTCTAAAGTGATGGTCCATATGGTTCCTCTGCCAACAGCATAAATTAAATTAGACTGGAATTAGCAATTAACAGCTCAAATATCATTATTCTGAGCGAAGAAAACGACTTTAGAATTTCTCTTACCTTGAGTTCATGTGATATGCCTTTCAAGGGTTTTCCATAGTGCAGGTAATAATGGGTGCAATCATACATGACATATCCCAGCAAGCCTCCTCCAAACAAAGCAGACGTATATGTTGCTGGAACTAAAAGCTTTATTGTATTCCACAACTGAATAGTAAAGAAATAGAAAAGGGTCATACGGGTAAAAGAAAAAGGAATTTCGTAAGAAATTTAGTATTTTTTTGACTATTTTGCATACCATTAGGGCTAATATTGCAGCTGCTGCAGGAGGAAAAACGAGACGGAGACCGTCCATTGGGTGCTTGTGATGGCAGCCATGAATAAGGTAGTGAATTGTGATTCCCCTGTTTACTAATTTTCATAAGCATATATGTTTCATTATTATAATATAAAAAGGGTTAATTACACTTAGACCCCCCCGGGAAACGTTAAATTACAAATGAGTCACACGGTGCATAAAGCGAGCAGGGTTGCGATTCCAGAAATGTGGGGGACTAATCTGTAATCTTACCTATTCTCAGGGGTCTAAATGTAATCAACCCTAAGAAAATTGAGATCAGCAAGATGAATGACGAACCAGTAGCCAGATGCTTTCATGTGGAAAACAAAGCGATGTAAAGAGTACTCAAGCAGTGTCCACACAAAAATGCCGGCAATCATTGTTGCTGCTATGTGGGAATTAGGAAGGCCATTCTGTACTGATGATGAGATGAACCAGAATACAACAGGTAGCCACGTTAGAGGAACCGCCCACCAAGCAGTGCGTGTCAAGAACTGCATCCACATTGAAGCAGCGTCAGAAAACAACTGGTATACCAAAAACTCTACAATCTTGAAAATCATTTTTTGGCAATTTAAGAAATCTTCACGAAAGAATACGACTTATGTACCATTAGCGTCAGTCGAGAAATCTAGACTAACTGGTGATATGAAAAATCAAACCATGCAAAGATAATTATACTCAGAGGGTGTTTGCAAAAACTTCTGTCAAATCAGAAGCTGAAGTTTAGTAAAAGTTGGGCGTGTTTGGAGAAAAATACAAAAAACCTTTTAAATAAGAGGAAAAAGAACCTAAAAGCTGCAAATTAGTTTATAGCTTCTTTCAACTTATTCTGAGTTGAAGCAACAAACAATTACAAAACACTCCATTACTGCTTCTTTTAAGCTAAAAGCTAATGAAGCACTTTTTTTGGAGTTTGCAAATACCAGCTCACTCCATTGAAGCATAAGTGTTCTTGTAGAGAAAGAATTCACAAAATAATACCTCCAAAATGGCATTCTCGAAGAATCGTGGGGTTTCTTTGCCGACAATAGGTCGGTGAACCCATTCCTCATAAGCATCTCCAAGATGGCCGACCTATCATTCATACATGAAGATGGAAGTTAAGAAAGATTAAAACAAAGGGGACAATCAACTGTCCAAAAAGTAGACAATTCACAACTCAATGGAAAACTGCTATTAAGTAAGATGTTTTAAATCCAATGTCCGTCCAAAGGATAATCATTCATTATCTAATCTGGTTCTTTAAGATCGGTTTCAATTTCTGAGCTTCCTCCGAGTATCTAAAACTGAATCCGGTTGGTCAGTTGCTTCTAACACCCTCTCACAACATCAAAAAACATAAAATAATTTATTTGTAATTAGGTGATAAAAAAAATTATGGAATTGGGAGAACCTGTAAGACAAGTGGCTTGTTTAGATCCACTGTAAACGCCTGACCGACCATCTTGGCACCTACCAGTGAAGAGAGAAGATGAAAAAAAAAAAGGATTATTATGTCAGTCATAACCCGAAACACATTAAGACTATGATCACAGCATTACAATCAATATGATAGAAGAAAAAGCATCAAACATCAATTCATGCTCCAAATGCCGAAACACACATCAACTTATTAACTTAATTGAAGTCACCCTAAGACACACAAATCACATCAACGGAAACGAAAGAAAGAACAAGAAGAATAAATTCTCATGATTTGGCATAGCATATGATTCCATCAACAAGAATATCCCACATTGAAAAACCAAAAGAATCAAGCACCAAAGCAGAACAGAAATACAAACGACCACCTACCTTCTAGGACAGTGCCAGTCGGAACAATGTTTCAGTCAAAGCAAAACGAATTCCTGATATATATATATTTTTTTCTTTAAATTGAAAAACTTTCTAGGGTTTGTGTCTGTCTGTGATTGAACAAACTGAATATGGACAAGTTTATGGTAATGGAGATCGGAGGAAGAAGAAGAATAATGGAGGAGAAGTTTAGAGGTCCGAATAATGTGTGGGAATGAGTGAAGTGAGTTTGGGTTGAATTTTAGCGCCAAAAGTGTAGCGAAATCCATGGCGGACCTCGCAAAACTGACGGCCACCGTCTCTTTCGTAGGACGTTTGTTTGTTTGTAGAAATAGAATCCCTTCAAAGGAGGAACTCAATCAGAGAGAAACGCTCAAAATATCGAATACCAATCATCTTTGTTCTGATCCGTTTCTGGATTACAGGAATTTATAATGGGCTGGACCAATGGGTGGAAATTGGGCTGATATGGTCCAGTTTTAAATTTATTCCGGCCCAGCTTAGTAGAATATGAACCTTTAATTAACCAAAAGTTTTTTGACTTTTAAAATGGTGATAATCCATAGTTGTAAAAGTACTAACTACATAGGCAATAAATAAATATATTTAAATTAAATTCTTAACTAAATAATATACATCTTAATACGTAGCAGTCAATTTTTTTTTTTTTTTGCCCTAGATTCCATTTCTATGAGTCGAATCGGATCGGACCACTAAAGTGTAAAATTTCCTTAGAGATTCAAACTCGAGACTTTGATTAAGTTAATATAGTATCGAACTGCTAAATTATATTACTTGGTGGTTACGTAGCCTTAAATTCACTGTACTATGAGAAATTATACATAAATCCCTTATACTTTGACTTTTATCTTACAAATTTCACGGGTTTATTTTCATTTGGATTCCTAACAATTTTTGTCAGATCTAAGATTTATTAAATAAACTGCTCTAATTACTCTTCATAGACCACAAAAGTTTTGTGTCCTAATCTATATATAATAATTCAGAACCCTTGAGGCTATCCATCTAAGCGTATCCATGGATAGCCTCAATGATTTTATATTGCCATGTAATTAAATCTATTAATTATTTTCATATTTATCCAAAAGAATGAAAGATTTTGTATAGATATATTAGTTACAGATCTAATTCAAATTAAATTATTATTTATATTTTAATTATCTATATATAAGAGTCCTATAATATTTTTATAAATAAATTAATTTTAAATTATATTAAAATAAATTTTAAAAATAATTAAGTATAAAAATAAAATCATCAAAGATAAATATAAAATAAATACGATAATATCGTTCAAATTAAAATAAATTATTTTAAAATTTCACAGCAAACTGATTTCTTAAATAAAAAATTAATTAAATAAAAAAATACTTTATTAATAAAGGATTTTAACTAGTTTTAATAGATTTCATTCACCTAAAATCTATGATGCAAGGACACTTCTAAAAATCCTATCATATCGTGCATGTCGTGTCTGATACCTTATCGGACACTTCTCTAGTGTAAAATGTCGAAAAAATCCGTGCCGTATCGTGTCCATGTCGCCGTGTCCGTGTCCGCGTTTAAGCTTAATTTGGGCAGTGTATTACATTAATCAGATAAAAAATGTTAGTAACCATAACCAAATTAGACGAAAGGGAAATTCGTAAAATGAAATCAAAGTATAAAGAGTTCAAGTATAATTTCTGGCAGTGCAGGGGAACTGAGGGTAATTTTACTAAATATCAGAAAGTCTAGATATGATTTGCCCTTATTTAGATTGAAGAGATAATACATGATTTCATTTCGAATGTGACAAAGATCCTTTTTTTAGTACCTTGCGCTAAAGAACATGAATAAATTTTAAATATAATGATCGTTAATTGCCCACAAATAAACCAAATGTCGAGACGGGCGGCGGCCAGTACCGTTCCTTGATCTGCCGCTACAAAAGATGCTTGAGACGGCAGCAATCACCGTCACAGAATTAGTACTTCATTCAGAAACGAATTTACACTTATAACTATAAAAGAATCAAGATGATGATCACTTCTACAATTAGCTAGTAGTCTCTCTTCATTTGCAATTAATACAAATTAAGATATATATGAAGATGGCAAGCCAGATTTTCATCCTGAGTTTGCTTGCTCTGTTTTCCAGCATGGCGTTTGCCTTTGAGCCTAGCCCTTTGCAAGATTTCTGCGTCGCTGACTATTCCAGCTCAGGTAAATAGATATATATATATATATATATATATATATATATATATATCAGGGATCGATCCAATATTTCAATTTTGATGTCAATTTTTTCTTAGTTAATCACTTTCCATTAATAAATGTTTTTGTACGCATTCAGCACGAGTAAATGGTCTAACTTGCCTGGACTCAAAGTTAGTAGAAGCCGCACATTTCACCTACAGCGGCCTCCATTTACCGGGAAACACCTCAAATCCTCTCGGATCAAACGTTTCCCCTGTCACAGTCGGCCAATTACCTGGATTGAACACGCTCGGAATCGCGCTTGCCCGAATCGACTACTCTCCGTGGGGCGTAGTTCCTCCCCACATGCACCCACGCGCCTCCGAGATCATCACCGTTCTCGAAGGCGCGATCGAGGTTGGCTTCGTCACGTCGAACCCAGAAAACAGGCTCATCAGTAAAGTCCTGCAGAAGGGTGATGTTTTCGTGTTTCCTATGGGATTGGTGCATTACCAGAGAAATGTGGGACATGGAAATGGTGTTACTATATCAGGGCTGAGCAGCCAGAACCCTGGAATTCTGATTGCGGCGAGTTCAGTTTTCGGGTCGGATCCGGAGATTGGAGATGATGTTCTTGCTAAGGCTTTCCAGGTTGATAAGAATGTTGTCGATCAACTTCAATCCAAGTTCTAGACAGCTTTGAGATTGCTCGTTTGTTTGAGTACTGTTTAGACCAGAAGTGATGTTAATTTATCGTTTGATGATGTCCTGTGAAGGACTACGGATTCAATTTCTGCATGCCATTTAAGTTTGATATCTCTGATTCTGAAGATCCTTTATAGAATATTTTACAATCTTCACTAATTTTTTGTTCATTCTTAATTATTTCCTCTTCTTAATTGCTTCATAAATTATATGATTAAGAAATAAAAAAATTGAATAGTAAGATTACACAGGATAAAAGTTGAGGTTAAAAAATAGATCATGAGCAAAAGTGGAGAGCTAGAGAAAGAGGCCACAATCTAGCTAGTAAAAATTAAAGATTAATATCAAGAAAGCCCAATAAGAGAGAGGTCTTAATTCTCCAAGCATGAGCACCTAAATTGTCACATACTTGGAATCCAACATGCATGAACTACTGATGAAATTAAAGACCTGTTTTTTATATCCACAATGAAAAGGAAAAACTTTAGGATATATATATAGTTAGATGTAAATTCCCTTTTAATTTATTTATTCTCCCCAAAATATTAATTTGTAGATATAATTCTGCATTTTTCTCAAGATCTCTCAAACAACTCTGCGATATATATATACTAAAAATGTATATAAATTAACAATGAATCAAGACTATAATTCAATGAATTCAAGGAATATCTCTTGTAATTTTGCTTAACTTGCATTAAAAAATTAATTTTTGGATTTAAATTAGTTCCATCCTATGATGCACGGACACTTCTAAAAATTATATTATGCCGTGTCGTGTCCGACACTTCTCTAGTGTAAAATATCGAAAAAAATCCGTATCGCCGTGTTCGTATTGTATTGTGTCCGTGTCACCGTATCCGTATCTGTGTTTCATAGGTTCCATCAAGTGTAAATGCATGCATACGTATATTTGACTTGATCAAGTCTCAGAGAGAGATCATATATATGATACCCTACCTAGTCCCAATCTCTCCATATTAATTAAATCCATCAATCTTCGACATGTACATGAGTAAATCCAAATTAAAAACTAAAAACAAAGAAAATTTGCCATATCAGAAATTAGTTTCTAATTAAAATTGTACGTGAGTTTGACCGGCCGTCCAAATTCCATAAGAAATTAACAAAAAAAAAAAAAAGAAAGAAAGAAAAAGAAACCAGAATCAAAATACAAATTAAGAGCTAGCTAGCTTGCACTGGTGAAAAGGTCAAGATTAATAAGATGATTAAATAGTGTTTGTTGACTTGGCTGGCTCGTGCATAAGTTCCCAGCATAGATTCTGTGCCGATTCATATATATATGGGTTTCAGAGTAATTTTCTTAATTAAGATTGATATATCCAGTTCATACAATGACTTGGTACATATTCAGACCCCATTTCAGAGAGAAACATTCAAATTAGGTGGTCATTAACTAATTTAGTTGCATGTACTGTGTACGTATTAAGATCTGATCATGATCTTAATCACTATTATTATTAATTTGTTTATCAAATTACCTACTCGTTGAATACTTCAGATACAACAAAATTACCTTTTCTTGAAATTTTGGAAGGAATAGCACTGGACTGATCGATCAAGCATATCTGTAATTAATACGGCTGGGCATGAGTCATGACTCGGTCGTCTTTAATTATATATATATTATCCGTCACATAATTAACACTATATATAGGGTTTCTTCACAAATCATTAATGCACCAAGATTACAAACATCCCATTTCACAATCAACACAAAAATATGGCGAGTTTAATGCTAACATTCAGCCTTTTAGCAATAGCTTTCACCACTCTTGCTCTAGCCTATGAACCTAGCCCCCTTCAAGATTTCTGCGTTGCAGACTTCAAAAGTCCAGGTAATTGAGTACGCTGCATAATACATAGGGCAAATTACATAGGTTTTCCATAATTACAACATACCCCCCCTCTTTATACAAAATCTTACCGAAAGCCCCCTGTACTCTTAATTGGCCACCAAATACCAATCATATATATTAATCCTTGATCTTTTCCAATTTATACTTGTGATTAAAGAAAATATAATTGTAACATTATTTATGGCTTAATTATGCATAATTTCCAAGTATTCGAAAGATTATTTCAAGATTAATTATCCCTGCAGGTAATAATTAATTACTTAAATAAGTTTATTTTTCTCGTTGTAAGTTGTAACTGTATTAATATGGTTAATTATCCATGCATGCAGTGAGAGTGAATGGCTTCGCTTGTCTGGACCCTAAAAAAGTCACCGCCGACCACTTCCTTTTCAGAGGTCTCCACATCGCCGGAAACACCTCAAATCCCCTCGGCTCCTTCGTCAACCGCCCAACCGTGTTCGAAATTCCCGGCCTGAACACGCTCGGCATCTCCACCGTGAGAGTCGACTACGCCCCTCAGGGAATTGTTCCGCCACACCGCCACCCACGCGCCGCCGAGGTCTTGACCGTCCTTGAGGGAACCGTCCTGGTCGGATTCGTCACCTCCGACCCAGAAAACAGGCTCATTTCCAAAGTGCTTTACAAAGGCGATGTCTTCGCTTTCCCTTTCGGGCTGATTCATTTCCAGCAAAACATCGGAAAAACAAACGCCGTCACGATTGCGTTTCTGAGCAGCCAGAATCCCGGCGTCATCGCCATTGCCAACTCTGTTTTTGGAACGAATCCGCCTATAAATGCTGATGTGTTGGCAAAGGCGTTTCAGATTGACAGGTCAACTGTCAGCAAGCTGCAAGCTGCGTATAATTAGTCGTCGTTCTTTCTGGGTTATTTTCATGATTAATTCTTTTATTGGTTATGGTTCTGAAAATAAGAGAGAATTTTGGAGCGTTACAGAGCAGCATGAAAATAAAATGCAATTCTCCAATTTCCTCCCTATAGCTTGATGATCATAGTTGCTCTTTTGCTATTTCTTGATTAAATGTCTGGAAGTTCAAAAGGTTTATGTGTTTTTTCTTTCTTTTTTTGTAGGTTGAGTAACTTGTGGAAATTTATTTCGAATTTATGAAGAATAAATATGTATTTTAGATGTTTTCAGTCCTTTTTTTTTTGGTAATGGTGTTACATTAAATATTTTTATATATATTGTTATATAAATACTAAATATTGAAAAAAATCATATTACTGTATTCGACTATTCGTATCACAGTGTCTACATCTATACTATCATCATTTACGATAAGGTCCCAAAAATATGAATTAACTTTTTTTTAAACACACGTACACAATTCGACCCTTGTCATTGTAAGAAATCAAATCCAAATCTCCACATTGGAGTAATATCTGATGGTCATTGGGCCAAATCCGGATGATTAAAATATGACTTGACTTGGTACGCTACTAGATATTACTATTTAAAAAATAATTATTAGATGATTAATTCTCTCTTTCGTGAGGCTATGTCTAAGTATGATTAACAGTAATATTGCTTGTGGCATCTCAACCAATACCATCTCAATCTTGACCTGACATATCATGTGAAAATGTGTTAGATGGATAACCTAATTAAATTAAAATAATTAAATCCTCATTTGTTACGTTCGATATTATCGTTTCGTGTCAGTGTCGATATTATAAGAGATGTCCAGCATCAAAGTATATCAATGTCAGGTAGTTACTGTACGATAGAAACATTAATTAATGAACATAATTTAATTTTTCTAAAGAAATTGTTTATGGGGTTGCAGGTTGAATTGAACAATCTAATGTTGTCTTAATCAATTTCGTTATGATCATACCATCCATTTTTTTAATCTCATATCTATATATATATAATTAATTTACTTTTCCTTTAAAGATGAGGGCACGCAGCCTGCAGCCACGCCCAATATAATGATAGTTTAGTGTGACCCTATAAACGATAAAATTCTTAAAACCTATCATTAGTTTTCTGAAAAAGTATTTAACAAAGAAAGAGGGATTAATAAACAAACAAAATGCAGATAATTAATTCTTTATTAGTGAGTGCATGAAAAATTGAAAACCATAGAAACTCTAGCTAGGAATATTGGTTGGACCAAGTAGTCCTACTCCTGAGGGTACTGTCATAATTGAGCTCACTCAATCACATTGGAATTGGAAGGCATGCTTTCTTTGGATCCAATAATATGACGTGACCCACTACAATTATCGAAGAATCCATTTATGCTAATCATTATGCATATTATATTGTTCTATATACCCATTTTCAATTCAAAATCTATATAATTACATTCACTATATATCCATCTATTTAGGTGAATTCACCAATTCATTCCCGTAGTTTCAGAAATTACAACATAATCCTCCTGAAAATAACTGGATTGAGATAATCACCCTTTAATTAGACATTTATAATACTCGATTCCAGAATAAAACAGGCGGGAAATCGAAAAAAATCTTGTTGTCATTACAAGAGCAGCTAATTAAAGCAACTATATATGTATGGGTCCACCCACCCACCCACTGCTGTAAAGACTTGCCACATTATGCTGAGACTGTGAGAACAAACTGTTTACTCTCTAAGTCAATGAAACAATGCTGTACGCAATTGGAGTATATACATTATTGGGGTCTAAGATTATTGCAAAGTTTGTTTGGTCCAGGTCCATCCATGAGGACTCTATACTTTCAAAAGCTTTGGACTAATTATAAAGGAAAAGCTATTTCCAGAAAAGTTTCCTAGTGGAAGAATTGAAGATGCTTTAATTTGCTGCGAAGAAATAGAGCGACATGGAACAAATTCATGTTACGTACTATCTACAGTTCTATATCAATAAGGGAACTGAATTAAGATATTTTTGTCGCCTAGCCTAGCCTACCACAACATCAGTATCCTCAAGTGTGATGAGCTACGCTTAAGTATCTGATACAACTTAACACTGCACAACGCCTCTTTAGAAAACTGAGTTTAAAATTTCATGTAAAATGTAGGTTACGTTGATAATTTTCATTTACGGGTGGGGCACTGGAGGTTAGAACGTTGATAAACTTTATATGAAGTGAAAAGGTAACATTCCATGAATCAATTCAACTTAACTGTGAAACTAAAAATAAATAAGAATTTCATCAATAATAAAAATCTGCAAATTTTACTCTCTGATTTCAATCTTTCCACCGTTCTATATAATTTCTTGCATTGATTCCATGACAAATAACACACACACACACACAAACAGAAAAGAAAAGAAAAGAAAACACATGGTGATAAATATCAGGGAAAACCCAAAAGATTAAGATAAGTAGTGCCATTAGCAGATAAACAATAATTAATCAAGAGATGCCATGCATGCGTTATACACTTCTCTAAGTTTCTTAAAAGCAACCAATAGCAGAACAAGTTAAAGCTTTTTGTACTGAAAACAACCACAACATTAGGCAGAATCACACAGATGGCATACAAAAAGCAAGAGCCCACACCAACAAACCAACTACCCATATATAACGGGAAAATTCCATATTTGGTCCCGTTTCTTTGGATCCGAGGTAAAATTTGGTCCTGTTGTGTCCAAATTTTTTTATTTGGTCCCATAAAATTCAAAAAGTGGACAAATTATATCATTCCGTCAAGTTTTCTCAAATTCAGTCGTTTCCTCCATTAGGGCAACTTTTCTGGAGGAAAAATTAGACATTGCACACCCAATTTTGGCGGGAAACTGAGCTAACTTCTCTTATATGTATACCAATATTCACGTTTTTTGCTCAAAATTCACTCCAAAAAATTCAGAAGCTAGATTTGGGAAGATGAGTCGTTGTGCGCAAGGTCTCGAACAATAATATCGGGCCTTTTACAAAAAATCAACAAAGTAGAGAACAACGAACTGATTTGGAACAAGAAAAGAGGGAGCTTCAAAAAGAAATACGTGAAATTGAGTTCACGGCTTCTTCAATTTCACGTATTTCTTCTTGAAGCTCCCTATTTTCTTGTTCCAAATCAGTTCGTTATTTCTCTACTTTGTTGATTTTTTGTAAAAGGCCGGTATTATTGTTCGGACCCTTGCGCATAACGGCTCGTCCTCCCAAATCTAGCTTCTGAATTTTTTTTGTATTTTTTGGAGTGAATTTTGAGCAAAATACGTGAATATGAGTATATATAGCTCAGTTTCCCGCCAAAATTGGGTGTGCAATGTCTAATTTTTCCTCCAGAAAGGTTGCCCTAACGGAGAAAAATGCTGAATTTGAGAAAACTTAACGGAAAGATATATTTGTCCATTTTTTGAATCTTACGGTACCAAACAAAAAAATTTGGACACAACGAAACCAAATTTTACCTCAATCCAAAGAAACGAGACCAAATATGGAATTTTTCCCGTAGATAACACTACATAATCACAAGAAAAAGCTGTAAACAGGGACCAAACAAAACCGCAAAAAGCAACCAACTTTACAACCACAATTGCTTGTGAAACCTCATTCTGCATTTATTGAGTATGCTAAGTTTAATCACTACCATCTGCACGCCTAATCGGATAATTCAGAAACATTGAAAAAGAAAAAAAGAATTAAGGGTCAATTACAAATAACCCCTTAAACTTTGAAAATTACGAAAAATATCCTGAAACTAAGAAAATCATTGACTTGATGCTTTTTTGTAATTTCAAGGATTCAGAGTGATTTAGTAAACAAAAGAAACCTCAAGGTTTTTTCATAATTATTCCAAAGCATAATATATAACTTGATACACGAAACTGCAAATTTATTAACTCGGTTAATGATATGATTTATATCTATAATAAATTTACAGGTCAAGATACAACGCCGCGACTACGCAGAGGAAAGGAAAGGGATATATAACACCATCCTTTGTATATCTAAAGAGTTACACAATATCATCTGAGGTGAAAGAGCAAATTCACAAGTAAAAAACTGAACAAAGAACGAAAGATTAAACATGAACTTCTTTCTATGCGCAAGAAAGAACCATTCCAAAAGCTCTAACCAGATTTCTCACTGAAAGATCTGATAACTGGAACCCTCTTCGTGTACCTTGCTAGTATTTGACTGAATTTCAACACCAAGCACCATGATAAGGTTAAAGCAAGTGCATAACCACGACCTCCGATGAGTCCCACAAGAACAATTTGGCAAAGGATCAAATATCTCCAAGTTGGTTTATATCCAATTTGATCTTGAACTTTTTCTTGGCTCTCGACCTCCCTAATATTAGATAATGGAGATAAATAGCTAATTCCTCTCTTGCTATCTTCCTCTGTGTAATAATTCCCACTTGAAAAGGATGAAGATCTGGCACTCACTGATTCACCTTCGTGACCAGTTTCAAACACTTCATTTTCATCACTTAATAAAACATTATCTTCTCTAACAATCCCGGACCTCTGAGAGTTATCAGACAATATAACAGTATTATCTTCTGTAATTTCGGGCCTTTGAGAGTTGTCATCAATGTGATGTTTTCGTGAAATCCTCATTTTCTTAGGGACGAATTTCCTCATCTTTGATTTTATCCTAGCTCTCTTTGATTTCCTCTTAGTTTCTGCCACCACGTCTTCTTTTTCTCCGGTTTCAGTATATCCCAATAATCGTCTAACCGTTGTCTCATTCTCCGTTATCTCAGTCTCTGGATTAATTTCATCCAAACGAGTCGTCAAATACCTCTCCGGTTCAACAACTTGGATTTCTTGATTTAGATTTCTTGATTCATTGCTCTTCAAAGAATGATCTTGCTGCATCTCTGGAATTGAAATACCACGATTATTCTCATCTAAATGAACCTCCTTATATCTTAATAATCTCCAAACAGTTTGTAACATCGAACATAACATCCCATTAGCTCCACACACATATTTACCAACAAACTCCATGAAAAACAGCAAGAAAGTCGATACGGTGATCCCAACCGTCAATCTCTGAGATCCCAAAGCCAAAACCACCACCAGAAACATCTTTAACACCACCATCAAAACGCTATTTGCATCCACGCACTTTTCAACACCGGGGTCAACAGAGTCGACAGCCCCATCACATGATTCCACAAAACGATTTACATACCTACCCTTTGAAGGCAGAGACGAGGGTCTTAAAGGCGAAGAACAACGCATAGGGGAAGAAGGGGCGGACGATCCCGCAATTACCACCGCACTCATCGGAGAAGACGGCGCCAAAGGGGAGGAGCAAACGGAGCGCGATGCGGCGGATGTCGGAGAATCGTTAGAATTGCTATTGGGCGTGATTGGGAGCGTTTGACGCTTTTTCTTCGACGGTTTTTTCAATTTCTCGCGGTTTTTCATGAAGAGATCAACGAGCGAGGTTGGGAAACCGGTTTCCACCACGAGAGAAGATCCGTCCCGGCGCTTCTGAGAGTGGTGAAGATGATCGTTCACGAATTGGGAAATTTTTGCGCTCCTCACCTTCTTCCATGGGAAATGCATTGTCTAAACAAAAAAGCGGTCAACCGATAATCCCAACGCCGAAAGCAGAGAAAAAGAAGAAAGATTTAAGATGGGATCGATTGAAATCGATTTCTCTGCTATTCGGATGAATTTACTTCGACATATATTGAAAAATCAAGGGAAGAGAACTTTTGGGCTCCTTTTGTAATCCTACATTCACAGGGATTCCGATTTCTTCCCAAAAAAAAAAAAACCCTTCTTGAAGGCGTGGATGGAAAAAGAAGGAGATTGGAAAAAGAAAAGGAAATACTTTATCCGAAAACTACTATGAAAAAGCAGATCAATCTCCCTATAAAAAAAAATCCAACACCCTTTTGATATGAATCACGAAACCTTCTGGGAGATAGTTCTAGATGAAGAAAAGGGTAAACTATTAACCTACTCAGATGCTTTTATATATAGAATAAAGGGAAGATCTTTGATTCTTTTTCCCTATCTTATTTATGGAGGATGGTAAGAAAAAATAAAAAAACTGAAATCCTTAAAAGGGATTTATGAGGAAGACAAAGGGTTGATTCGGGGCTTGCGCGTGAACACGATTTCGAGTGTGATTATCGGATCGGAGATATTAATGGAAATTGTTTTGGTGCAGTTGTCGGTTGGACGTGGACGGAGTAGTCAAGGAAGCCAATTAATAGTCGGCCTTACCATATATTTCATGGTTTTTTTTAATTTTATTCTAATTTTTAAATTAAATTTACTATTTTTTCGATTTGAAATCATAATTTATAATTCTTATTAATTTTTATATATTTTTTAATTATTAATCAAGATTCTGACATGTCTATATTCATTTTTTATTTTAGACATTAATAATTAACCACGCTCACATTCAAATGTACCAAAATTTATAAATTATAGTAATAAATTTGAGAAAAGTAATCAGTATAACATCGAAATTGAATTAAAGAAAAGTTACGATATCAAACAACTTATTATTTTTATTGGATCACATATTTCATAATTAATTTTCATTCTAGGAGTTTAATTCTAATAAAAGTAGTGATTATTTCATGCTTTTAATTCGCAGGGGAATAGTGAAGACTATTTTGACCTAAAAAAAATTTATGACATTGGTATGTGGAAAAAGGTAATGTGATTATTGAAGGAGGACCCAATAAAATTTGTATAATTTAAGTGGGAAACTTTGTAAGTTTAATTAATTAATTTAAATAATATATTATTTTTCAGAACCCAAAAAAAGAAGGCAAAAGTCCTGTAAATTCATAATTAGGTGAGGTTTTTCTTTTTCTCTCTTTTTCAACCCCTTTTTGGAAAATATACTTTAGGAGCCACAAAACCCTCGTCCTAAATAAGCGGAGGTCCTATACTATTATGGGTCTTAAACAAATTCTCTATTTTAATTTTCAATCTTGTTTTATAATTCCACTTGATTGTTTTTTATATTATACATCCAACTAGCTAAAAATAAAATAAAATAGAAACTTTATAAAAAAAATATCAACTAATCTATTTATATTTTATAAATTCAAAATATCTCCATATGATTAGCTTAATTCCATTAAGTTTTAATCTCAAACCAATTACGTAAGTAATCCACAAATTTGTCATTTTCAATTGAGCCAAATGGGCATTAATTATATAATTTTGTCCCGTCGTGGATTGTCAAATCATCGACATAAATAATATTTTTGGAAAAATGTAATTTGGTGAGGATTGCTTTATGTAATTAAAGTATATATTAGCATTTAAAAAGCAAAAAAAAAAAGGAGTAAAAAGAAGAAATCATATTTAAGGGTGAAAGGTGGAGACAGGCTACTCTGGACACGGTAGCGTGTGCTTTATGGCTTTTAGAAGCGGACCCTTTTCGGTCGTAAATTAATAATTGTTTGCGTGAAAAAAAGATGAAAATAATAATTGAGTAAAAGAGACGCCACGCCCACGCCACACCTTCAGTAAAAATGCTTAAAACATGCATGGGTTTTCAAAATTATGTTGCTTTCAACTTGTTGGATGGATTAAGCTTTTCCATCAACTTTTGGATATACGATCTTCAATATGATGTTCCAACACCACACAATGATGCAGATATGATGAACTGTTGGTATTTCTGTCGTATTGTGTTCTATATATACTATATTGGCCGTTGGGTCGTATATATTTGGACATTTTTTTAGTGTATGTATTATTATATTTGAATGTCCGTATTTGTATCCATACTTTGCAATATAGATGGTATCGGTTGAATTTAGTGGAATGGATTAGTGATTTAACTCCAACAAATTTGCAGACTGCAGTGCAATTGCTGTATAGTTTCCAGGATTTGTATAATAGTAAATAAATAAACTAGAATAAAAATAGAATACTGCCTGCATTATCGAACTAGGGCTTGATCGATCATCAAAATTGGGCTCCTTAAGACGAGATAGAACTCCAAAACGCTTAAAATAGTAATGGGCTGGACTAAACCAAATAATTTGCCCAATAACTGCAAAATCCAATGGATCCTTTTAGATAAATTTGTAACGCTGTATTCATATTATTGTATTTGTATCCATACATCACATATTACACCATTAGATTTCGTAAGTACTCATTTTCTTTTTATTGTAATTTCAATTAAAGAATCATGTGATTTCTGATAATTCACTATTCTTGTTATTTCATAGTTTAGTATGCTTTATATGTTTCGGAATTGGGATTGGAAATTTTGATATAGTTTTCTATCCCTATTCTAATCATAAATTTTATAAAAATTTTACATTTTATCTTTTCACTTCCATATTTACAAATATACATTCTCTTAAAAGAAAATATTAGAGATAATTCAAGATCAAACTTAATTATATCATGAATTTCAATATAGATTTTCTAATACTCTATAACTAGTCTTTAACTAAAGAACTTCAACACAACCAATTCAAATTAATATTTTATTGAATAACTTTAATTAAAAAAAATATAAATATATACCCCAAATTATTAATAATTTAATAATTTAAAGAGAAGTTCATATTATTAAATTAATATTTTCATTAAAATAATTCAAACAAATATACAAATATTTAACTTGGTCAAAATCAAACGTCCCGCTCCCGCCTCTCTCTCTGTTCCTCCAATCCAACGAACCTCCTACTATTTCTCTCCTCCACTGCCCAAAAACCAAACTAAACAAACTGTAAATCAAATTTCAGTTCCCACAGTCTCAAACAAAGGATCTCAAAAACACACACTCTGTTTTCCGGCAACCAAGAACACGAAAGGATGCGAGAAATCCTTCACATTCAGGGCGGCCAATGCGGCAACCAGATTGGCGCCAAATTCTGGGAAGTCATTTGCGACGAGCACGGCATCGACCACACTGGAGAGTACTGCGGCGATTACGACCTCCAGCTCGAGCGCATCAACGTTTACTACAATGAGGCCAGTGGCGGAAGGTACGTCCCGCGCGCCGTCCTCATGGACCTCGAACCGGGTACCATGGATTCCGTCAGATCCGGACCTTTCGGCCAGATATTCAGACCGGATAATTTTGTGTTCGGGCAGTCCGGTGCGGGGAATAATTGGGCTAAGGGGCATTACACCGAAGGAGCCGAATTGATTGATTCCGTGCTTGATGTCGTTCGCAAGGAGGCCGAGAATTGTGACTGCTTGCAAGGTTTTTCCCATCTTTTGCTTGGATTTAATTGTTCTTTGAGTTAACTATTTTTTGCTTACTTGTGCGCATTTGTTGAAGATTTCCACAATTTCTTCAATTTTGCCTATTTCCATGTGATGGTTCAGTGGAACAGTATATATGCATGAATTCTTGTTTGGCGCAGCGGTGATTATTGCTCATCTTTGACTGATCTGAATTTCTCTCGGCCAATTCTAACGATTTCTGTGGATTTGATTTTACGCCACTGCAATTTAACCTTTAATCTGGACAAACTTTTCCCAAGAATTTAGACATTTATGATTGCTGTAATATATATGTTGGTATTTGATCCACAGGATTTCAAGTCTGTCATTCATTGGGTGGAGGCACTGGATCTGGTATGGGTACCCTTCTCATCTCCAAGATCAGGGAAGAATATCCAGATCGCATGATGTTAACATTCTCAGTCTTCCCTTCTCCAAAGGTATCTGACACTGTTGTTGAGCCATATAATGCCACCCTCTCAGTTCATCAACTTGTTGAGAATGCTGATGAGTGTATGGTTTTGGACAACGAGGCTCTTTATGATATATGCTTCCGTACTCTCAAACTCGCCACTCCAACTTGTAAGTCCATTTAATTTCATCCATCAGTGTGATAGTTAGGGGCTGTTTGCAAAATCTTAAATATAAGTGCTTTTTCTATTTATTTATTTTTGTAAGTGCTTTTCTGATTTTACATCTAGCTTCAACTTCTAGCTTATAGGTTATTTGGAATATGAATTTAGTGTCTGACAAAATCTATTCTTGATATTGAATTTAAATGTGGGATATGAATTTTATTGTGGTTGATCTATATCAGTTGGTGATCTCAACCACCTCATTTCCGCCACCATGAGTGGTGTCACATGTTGTCTCCGTTTCCCCGGTCAACTCAACTCGGACCTCAGGAAACTCGCCGTCAATCTCATACCGTTCCCACGTCTCCACTTCTTCATGGTCGGATTCGCTCCCTTAACCTCTCGAGGCTCCCAGCAGTACCGCTCCCTAACGGTTCCCGAGTTGACTCAGCAAATGTGGGATGCCAAGAACATGATGTGTGCTGCCGACCCACGCCACGGCCGCTATTTAACTGCCTCAGCCATGTTTCGTGGAAAGATGAGCACGAAGGAAGTCGACGAACAGATGATCAATGTCCAGAACAAGAATTCGTCCTACTTTGTCGAGTGGATACCCAACAACGTTAAGTCTAGTGTTTGTGACATCCCTCCGATGGGTCTGAAAATGGCTTCCACGTTTATTGGGAACTCGACCTCAATCCAGGAGATGTTCAGGCGCGTGAGCGAGCAGTTTACGGCTATGTTCAGGCGTAAGGCTTTCTTGCACTGGTATACGGGTGAGGGTATGGATGAGATGGAGTTTACCGAGGCTGAGAGCAATATGAATGATCTCGTGGCAGAGTATCAGCAGTATCAGGACGCAACTGCCGATGAGGAGGAGTATGAGGAGGAAGAAGAGGAGGAGGCTGGTGCTTAGAAACGTTTTGTGGGTTGTTAATTGTTATGGTTTTATCCAAATTTATGATCTCTTGGTCTGTTGATCTTATTAGTTGGTTATAAGCTAGTGTATGTATTCTTTATTCATTGGGAATTAATCATGAAAGTTTGTCTCCATACTAATATTGCTACGATACAGTCTCGACTCGTAAGCTACATAGTTTCGAACTTGCTAAACTACGCTATTTTGTGGTGACTAATTGACATGAGAACACCTGAGCTAGCTATATATATGAAGCCACAATTCTGTTAATTCCACTTTTGTTTTTTTTGGTATCATGAAGGAATAATTGAAGTAAGTTTTGTTCCAATAGTACAACAGAGATCTGTAATTAAGAATTTATGAGTTTGAATTTATTAATTTATGTCAAAAGTTATCGACCTCCTGAAAGTAGAAGTTGAGAATTAATTATGCATTCACAATTTGGTACTAATTATCGACTAGTTTTTTATCCCATGCGTTGCACGGGAGAATTTAATTATAAAATATACATTATTAAATAAATCGAACCATATTTTTTTTTATATAATTATTAACAATACATTAAAAATTATTAATTCAGAATTTGAAGCACATAACCAAAGTAATTCATTTTATAAAATAATCATGAATTATGTATATAAAAAACTCATTTTAAATGTATGAAAAATAGTAATATGATTTTTTTGTGACGAAGTACTGATTTTATATTTGTAATAGAGAGAATATATATATAAGGAATATCATGAATGTTATATAAATATTAAAATAACAATTATAATACAAACATAATTTAATAATAGACCATATAAATACTGATTGGAATTTCTTTATTTTTTGGTCGAAAAAATAGCTAATTATTGTACTTGGTATTATCTTTTTTGTTAAATAATTTGTTATTATTTCATTACTAATTAATGGTAATATTCTTTTCATTATTGAAATTTCTCTTATACTATGAAAATATTAATATTTTAAATATAATAATTTAATAAATCTATTTACATTAAAATAAAATATAATTTTTTCCACCGCAAAATGAACATGAGATACGTGTATTTGGAATTTTTTCTTCGAAAAAATTAATTATTTATTTATTTTATATTATTAATATAATAATAAAACTGAATTAAACTTATATAATAAAATTGCCTTCCTTATTTTAGTTAGATAAATTTCATTTGAATCCACTACGTATGCACCAAAAAAATAAAATTAAATCCACTATGTCAAAAATATTGATAGGAATTAAAATATTAAATATAATTTTTTTAATGGATTTATGGAATATATTATTTTATCTTTATTTTTATTAACGAATATTTAATGCAGTATAGACAACTCTAAAGCTTATTAAAATTTATTTAAAATTATTTTTAAAAATATAAATTTTAATATTTTATAAATTAGTTATATAGTTCTAGAATTAAGTGGGAGTTACAAATTTTTAATATAAACAAAAATATGGAATATCAATAAATACATATGTAAGTTATAAAAATAATAATTAATGAAATTAATTATAGAAACAATCTACATGGCAAAATAGATCAATTCTAACTAATCCACTTCATTGCCACGTAAACATATTTCCTAAAATATTCGATTAACTTATTTTCATATATATAGATATATTTATATATATATATGATTATAGCATGGTCGAATTGGGAATTGATTCTCAATTATTACAAATCTTTAGTAGCAATGCAAGATGCATGTCACATGGCGCGACCATGATCCTCTATGATCACAATTAATCTTTTTGTAGCAACGCAATTGGCGCTCAATTACTTCTGTCTATGATTACAAAAATTTCCATGAAAGCAGGCTGCAACTTGCACCTCATATTTATGAAGGGGCGAACTTATTAATTTTATAAATAATATTAAGGAGATGCAAATATTTGAGGCCCCATCCAGTCCCTCTAGCTCAGTTTCTAGTACAGATAAATATAAATCATGTAGTGTGGACAAAAATCGGAATCTCTTCAAGCATGATTTATTGGATATTTCACTTCCAGCCTTTATTTTTCCTTTCCTTTTCTTTTTAATTTAATTTGAATAGTACGCTAATTACTTCCAAATACATAAATGGAAAAAACTTTATGAAAAAACTTGATTAAAGTTAACACTTGAACAAAATGGAAATATAATTGAGACAATTGAATCACAAAATTCTTGATGATCACATCAATAATTGCAGACGACTATACTGTTGTCTGGATTGAATAAAATTAATGAAACAATTGAACAAGACATTGCAGAATTCAACATTAAACGAGAAAACTTGGATCAGATCCTTAACTTTTTTCTTCCAAGAAACGTTGAACTCCACCATCTAAAACTTGGATTGAATCCAATCAATGGTCTTAGTATCTGTCTGGAACGACTTGGCAAGAAGATCATTTGCAATTCCAGGATTCGATCCAAAAACCGCATTAGCAATAGTAATAACACCCGGGTTTTGGCTGCTGAGCGCTACAATCGCGACAGCTTTTCCCTGTCCAGTGTTTCTCTGGAAATGGACAAGACCCTTTGGGAAGACGAACACGTCGCCCTTCTGAAGTACTTTCATGATGAGATTATTTTCGGGGTTGGAAGTGACGAATCCCACTTCGAGTGTGCCTTCAATTAGTGTCAGGATTTCAGTCGCACGAGGATGCGTGTGTGGAGGATTAATACCCCATGGAGCATAGTCTGCACGCGCCATGGAAATTCCGAGAGTGTTGAGCCCTGGAATTTGGGTTACAGTAACTGGAGTAACTCTGGAGCCGACAGGATTGGAAGTGTTACCCGGAATGTGAAGCCCACTGAAAAAGAAATCACTTGCCTGAGCAAGCTTTGGGTCCTTACATGCAAACCCATTTACCATTACTGAAAAAAGAAATAAATTTTCATTAGTAATTAATGCTTTTCCAGGGGAAATAATAACTTAGTCATGTTCTTCTTTGTTAATTAGTTACTGTTACAATTATCTTACCAGGACCTTGACGATCAGCAACGCAGAAATCTTGAAGTGGGCTTGGATCGGATGCAAAAGCAACTGACAAAGTTGCAATGAGAAGCACTATAAGTACAAGAAAATGGGAGGCCATATATAATTAAGCCTTTACTGTCTAAATTTATATGAGAAAGCGTGGGGATTCACTGGAAAATTAATTTGCAGGTAATTGGTGAATGCTGTTTGAGTAGGAAAAACTAAAGTATGAAAGGAGGATTTTATAGTACTGTTGGCCTGAGATGAGTGCGTTTCTTCACGGTCTTCGATGTGATTATGCCGGCGCGCGTCCTAGTCTATGTCTATGGAGAGTGTTGAAATGGTCTTCCGATGAGACAAATTTTGATTATAGAAGTTGGATTTGGATGTCTATTATATTATATTGCGGCCGGATCATGTAACTTTTTCATGATTTAGGAGGTTTGATTGGTTCATTGGTATCAAATATAAATGTAAGTAATTAATTTAAGTTTTATATGTGAAATGATATCAAGTACTGTGTTGATTTTGATAAAAGAGATCTAACATTTATATTTCAATCACAATATTAAGGGTATAATTGTCTTTCTTATAGTCAATTATGATGAAAATAAGCATTCCCACCTAATTTAATGCATGCAAAAATCTCTTAAAAATTAGACTACCATAATGTAGATCATTAGCAATAAGTCAATGACGGAGCCCGTATCTGAGCCGGGAGAGGCGGCTCCCCTAAAAGTTTTGAAAATTCTATTTTTATATACAAAGTTTAGAGAAATTATAGTTTTGCTCCGTGCACTTATCCAAAAATTGCGACCCCCCACCCTCAGTACCCCTTCCTCTAACTAATAAAAAAATTCATCCTACATATATATTTTAATTTCGCTCCCCTCTCAAAAATTTCTAGCTCCATCCCTGATTATAACTCATAAGGTAATATTTATCATCAGTAAATTAAAAACGCAACTAATTATGCCATTTGTTGTGTATATAAAATCCGGCACTTACCCTTTCAACGCGCTTCATCGTGAACAACAATGCCCGACTTTACAGATTCTTTATTTGTTCAATTTTGGTCATAAGGACGGCATAATATGTATAATGTATCTGCCTTAATTATATTATATTATAATAATCTAATCTAAAGTTTTGCTTAATCTATAAAAAAGCATCCCCTCATCACTCAGTTTTGCATCTCCAACTTCACCATACAAGTGATTGATATTATTTCATCCAGGCTGCAGAGGCTACAGCAATATATATATATCACATCTCTGCTTAGATTAATCTAATAACGAAAAAAGAAAAGAATCACATGGCAGCCTCAAATCTACTCTTGTTCGGGCTTTTGGTTGCAACAATTTCGATTTCTCTGGCATCCGACCCGAGCCCACTTCAGGATTTCTGCGTTGCTGATCCCAAAGGCCCAGGTAATTAATTTCATACATATCAATACTAACCTTATAACTCCATTTAATTGTATCAATCATCTATTTAATTAACAAAGAACATGACGACTAAGTTATAAATTCCCCTGGAAATTAAAGCATTAATTACTAATGAAAATTTATTTCTTTTTTCAGTAATGGTAAATGGGTTTGCATGTAAGGACCCAAAGCTTGCTCAGGCAAGTGATTTCTTTTTCAGTGGCCTTCACATTCCGGGAAACACTTCCAACCCTGTCGGCTCCAAAGTTACTCCAGTTACTGTAACCCAAATTCCAGGGCTCAACACTCTTGGAATTTCCCTGGCGCGAATAGACTTTGCTCCATGGGGTATTAACCCGCCACACACGCATCCTCGTGCGACTGAAATCCTGGCAGTAATTCAAGGCACGCTCGAAGTCGGATTCGTCACATCGAACCCGGAAAATAATCTCATGAAGAAAGTACTACAGAAGGGCGACGTTTTCGTCTTCCCAAAGGGTCTTGTCCATTTCCAGAGAAACACTGGATATGGAAATGCTGTTGCTATTGTAGCGCTCAGCAGTCAAAACCCGGGTGTTATTACAATTGCTAATGCTGTTTTTGGATCGAATCCTGGTATTGCAAATGATCTTCTTGCTAAGTCGTTCCAGACAGATACAAAGACAATTGATTGGATTCAATCCAAGTTCTAGAGTACTGCAGGCTAGCTATTCGTTTCTCATATATCTGTATGTCCGTTTCATTTTATTCTTTTTATAAAATTGTCTATTCATTTCTCATATAAAATATTTATTCCTTGTTATACGTAAGAATTAATTTCACACGCAGGCGCTATTTATTTATATCTTGGCAAAATTACAGGAATCGTCCCATAATGTTAACCCTTTTGGTTTCAATCTCGTCGCTAGTCGCATGTTTTTCAATTTAGTAAATTTTCATTTTTACGGTAAGAATTAGGGCTGAATTCTGGTAAAAATATGACTAAAATTGCAAAAATTTGTAAATTACATGATGAAATTAAAAAAATAATAAATAACAGGACTGAAACACGAAAACGATCAAAATTACCAGAGGGAAGTTGCAATCTACAAATACTCAATTTTACAAAAGACAAATTGATGAGGAAAAAAATAGAATTAGCACAAAAAATAAATACAATTACAAATAATGATCAGTTGATCGATCACATTTTTTTCCCTTCCACAAAAAATAAAAAAAAAATAATTAAATAGGTGATAAATATATAATTACTAACAACAAATCGAAAAGCGACACTTATATATCTAGTAATTAAAACACACTCTGCTTCCCCGTAACAGCATGGCTTCTGCTTCTGGTAAACAACATCGTCTCAGTACTCTTGATAACAACATGTTCTTGGAAATCACACGCCTCTTCCTCATCAATGGTTCCAATTTTTCCCAACGCAATGCTGTAACTTCTGTCCACAGCAGTATTACTATATCGTCCTCCCACAGATTTCCGTCGCAATCCTGCATCGTCTTCTACCCCGCTCCAATCATTATTATTATGATCATAATTATACTTTGCAGAAATTGATCTGTAAAGCTTTTTAAGTCTTTCTTCATCGATACCCACCTCCTTATTCGAGTCGCCGTATCCACCAAAATTCTTCGGCAGGTGAGATACATGATGGACGGGGCAACTAGCAATAACGTTGGCACTGGAAACTTTACCATCAAAACTCACCATGCTATCAATGTATAAGTCTCTGGCTTTCATTAGAAATCTTCTTGGGGCACCAATGTAATGCCTCAATCTGCTTTCCTTGTTTTCTCTAGCGATCCTCATGATGATATAGGTATTCTCTTTTATTAGTTATGCTCTCTAATTAATTTGTTGGGTTTAATTTGAGATTGCTGTTGCTATATATAGAAATGGATTTAGGTTATTATATTGCGTTATGGAGGAAATTGCAGTCAAAATTATTAACATTTAATGAGAGAAGAATTAGGTCAAAGGGAAAAAGAATCATAATATTCTTGTTTTGTTGTATTATTGGTTTACTATTTTTTTGTTACCTTGTAATTGATTTTGATATTTGATGATTAGTAGCGGTTTTAATCTTAATTTTCTATTCTGTTTTTATGTTTTATGTTTTATTATAACTAGCGGTGGAGACAAAAATTTAAAGTTAGGGGTATACTAAAAAATGCGTACTATTATTGAGATAATTACACTTACACCCCCTCGACTTATGAGTAAATACAACAAGACCCCCTCTACTATTGGAAATTACAGATAGATCTTCTAACCCTAACGGAAACCTAAAAAACTTAACGGAAAGTTCTAAAAAGACTAAATTATCCACTCGATTTTTGTTATAGTGTTTGTTATACATGAAATGAGCGAATTGATTAAGTTGTTGTCCAATTAATTAAACGTTAGCATGCATCTACTAGAAAATAAGAAAATGACTAAGGATAGGATCTAAGTATTAGACAGAGCCATAGTCAAGAGGGTGTCTTATAATTTTCAATAGTAAAGGGGATCTTGCTATATTTTCCTTTAAGTCGAGGGAGTGTAAATATAATTATCCTATTATTAAATTACGAGTGCACCGAATAAAAAGTAAATTGATTATATATATTATGAAATAATTTTAGATAATACATTATATATATGAAATAATTTTTAAATTCGGAAGTGCACGTGAACACTCCGCTTATATGTATTATTCCAAGTTTTGTTTGGGCTTCCACATCAATATTATTTTTTTTATGAAGCAAGCGAGGATTTTAATGGAGGGGGACATTTGTTTTAAAAGACAATTTGTAAGGAATTAAAAAGTAAATTTAACTATAAAATGCAATATTATTGGAAAAAAATATTGCAAGAAACAGTATTTTAATGCAACAAAAATTAAAGAGATAGGGAGAAAACATAATAAGATATAAAATCTATTAGAAAACATTCACAAATGATACTTTTTCCATCTCGTGTTGCAGAAAAGAACTGTATTTTGACATATACTTCTAAGACTTCTAAAATTTCAAATTTGAATAATTATAACAGAAAAAAACAAAATTGAAAGGCAGATTGAGAAAGACACCTGCGGGGTCGGGAGAAACCCCCTAATCTGCAACATCTTGGAAGTACATTACAGAAAAAAAAAATTATATACTATTACAACTCCCATTCATAGAATGAAAATTAGGTATATCTTACTTTTTTTTTTTTTATTGTGTTTTGTTAGGTACAACTTACATATGAGTATATATTTATTTACTCCTCAGCATTTAACTTTGAAACAAGTCATAATAACTTTGAAAGTTGAAGCGGATTTAAAACCCTAGATTACTTATGTTATAAATTATTAATATATTCGTAACATATTAATTGTCTCTTGCAATTTTGGTTTTATAAGTCTACTTCTTTCTTGCAATTTTGGTTCTGATGGTGGGCAATTCAGGATGTCCACGTGTCGTGATGTCGTTGGTCCATTCAGGCGTGTGGACCCTCGTTGACTAGACAGCGGTCGAATGGAAGTCCGACCGCGACTAAGACTAGATGGTCCTCCCCCAAGAAATTACCAGAGATCGAGGTCGGCTTCGACCACGATCATATCTTACCTTGGAGGATGGAGGGTCGGGGGCATCTTCTAAAGGTCGAGCCCGATCCGACCTCCAATCCTGGAGTACGGCTGCTGAACGATAGTGCTTTAAATGCGGCATCCTGACACCAGTACCTCGGACTGAACATCCCTGACACCAAATCCCTTATATCAGGGGATGTCGCAGATACTCTGCGATTCTGCCGCCGGTCGGTGTATTAAATGCACACCTCCACTATGTGTCCTTAGTGCTTGTTCCTTTACACCTCCACGTTATAGGAACCAATCGAGCGCTGCTCCCTTGAAAGTTGTGGCCAGCACCTTTGCCCAAGTGTGAGGGGTATGGGGAAACAAGTTTATTGATAGCTCGAAGCTTGTGATGTGGTCTCCTGGGTCGGTTTTCCCATCTTAGATGGGAAGGTCGCGGGGAATGGCGGTGCTCCCCGGATCCCCGCTGAGGATTTCCTCGATGAAGGTGACAACCTTTGCCGACGACTGCAAGCGTTACGCTCGGGCCCCCACTGCTCATTACAAGCTAAATGGGGTCGGGGAGGGAGCCTATCCCTCAAATCCCCAAATGGTGGGATGTTGGCAAATTCGTTCGATAACCTCTCTTTGACCGGAGGTCGAAAAGGGTGGTAGGCACGGAAAGTCACCAGAGCGGGATACTTTTGGCCGACCCTCGAACACAATGCAGAGAGGCACTCTAGGCGATGCGTCAAGTGTTAGAAAACGGGAAACTATTCGCATAAACACGCAGTAGAAATGATAGATGTCGATGTATCGTGGCCCTTTGACCAATAGGGAATAGACATTATATGACCACTGCCAACCTCGACCATAAGGCAGGTAGAGTATTGCATTGTGGCCCGCGAATATTTCTCTAAATAGGTCGAAGCGATAGCAGTATGACAAACAACCACAAAAGTCATCAAGAGCTTCATCTGGAGAAACATTGCCTGCCGATTCGGAGTTTCCCGGATCTTAATCTGTGATAACGGGCCAGTAATTTGAGCAGACAACATGAAAGAATGGCGCATGGATCATGGGATCGATCAACGTTTTGCTTCGGTTGGATATCCACAAGCCAATGGATAGGCCGAGTTGACAAAGCGCACCATCATTCAGAGCCTTAGCGCTCGACTCAACGCGAAGAAGAAAGCATGGGCCGATGAGCTCGACGAGGTCCTATAGGCATACAGAACGACCCCATGAACCATGATGAACGAGACTCCGTTCACCTTGGTTTACGGGTCAGAAGCTCTCATTCCGGCTGAGCTCATCCATGAGACCACAAGAGTCTCCCACTTCCAGCTAGCCAAGATCAACGAAGGCCGAGCACTCAAATTCGACCTCATAGAAGAAAAATGCCATCAAGCCCTTGGCCGCATGCAGCAATATAAAGCCGCAGTCGCTCGAAGCTATAACAAGGGAGTCCGACCTCTAAGTTTTCAGGTCGGGGACTTGGTTTTGAAAAAGGTAGAAGTCTCAAAGAAAGTCAAGAAGCTCGAAGAGGAGTGGGACGGGCCATACCGTGTTGCACGGATCGCCAAAAACAACACCTACCGACTAGAAACCCTCGGCTCTGAGCCTCAAGAGCTCCCTCGACTATGGAACGCTTTCAATTTAAAATTATATTATCCTTAGATCAACCCCTCGAGGGTCCAACCATGTAACTCCCTTCAAGGGCACCTTTTGTAAGTTGACTAGATCAATGAAGCATTTCATGTTTGCCATCATTCTATGCTTTTTATTTCGCAAGGTTGATTGGAGTCACCGTAGCATTCGATGTACCATCATGCTCGAAGAGGGAGGGGGAGGAGTACCCCCGAGACTGGGGACTCAAGCGTAAAGCTCGAGCCCACTCAGTTTAAAAATTCCTAAGTCAAAAGCTTCAAGCTTCGAATAGGACCGGGGACTCGAGCGTAAAGCTTGAGCCCACTTAGTTAAAAAGTCAGAAGCCTCAAGCTTCGACTAGGACTGGGGACTCGAGCGTAAAGCTCGAGCCCACTCAGTTAAAAATTCCTAAGTCAGAAGCTTCAAGCTTCGACTAGGACCGGGGACTCGAGCAAAAAGCTCGAGCCCATTGTCTTCACAAGATAAAGCGTCATATTCAAAACGAAAAGTACTTCATTAATAGGGGGTCGAATAGCGCGACCCGTCGCTTACAAAATGGGTCCCGATCGGGTTAAGCACCGATTACAAATAACGGGGTCGGCTAGTCTGATCCCCAAACATTACAAAAGAAAAACAAGATTGGAGGTAGCGCCGGTCTTAGTCTTGCGTCGCGTCTGTCTGACCAGTCGGAGGCTGTTCGGCCGCCGTCGTCGTCCTGGCTTGATTGAGATCCACGTCGGCTTGAGCAGACTCAGCGTACTTGGATTTAACCGGAAATCTGAATACACTGTCGACCGACCAATCATCGCCGTCGTAGGGCTCGGCACCCGGCCGAAAGGAGGCCAATTTCTTGATGACGAACCCATAAGGGTGCGACTCGGGTTCGACCTGAAAGGCAGATATGTCTGCTGTAGATGGGCCCCGCAGATCGGGGTGATTAGGCCTGACCTGGCTCAGGTCGGAGTCCGGCGCCAGGAGGCCTTGGTGCCGAAGTTGGGCGAGGCGCATGTCGAAGGCGTGGCAGATTTCATTTTCGACCTTGTAAGCGCACGCCTGTTCGAAAATAGGCCCCTCGAAGAACTCCTTCACGGCCCACTTCTCGATCTTCGGCCGCTTCTCCCGAATCAGCTGTTGAGCTCGCTGGATGTATTCGTGCTCGAGCTCTTTCACGGTCTCCTCTCGACCGGCCTTCTTGCCCCGACGGTACTCCCTTACCTCTGCTCGTTTCGCCGCCTCCACCTGGAGCTCGAGCTCGGACACTCTCCTGGTCTGAGCCTCGACCTCATTGTTCAAACGGTCGACCTCGGCGGTTAGCTTCTTCTTCTCCACTTCTAGGTCATCGGCCGACCGTTTGTAGGCCTCGGCTAGGTTCTTCAAGTCGGAGGAATATTTCCGCTTGTATAACTCTTTCCGATCGTGTAAGATATTTGCCCGTTGAGCCAACCCAGCCAAATGGCAATTCAAGCTCTGCAATATACAAAGAGCCCGATCAGGAATGTCGACCGAAAATAAGAGTTAATTAATTAAAGAGAAGAGGATCAGAACTTACCCTAGTCACAGCCCGAGCGCACATCCGCTCGAGCGTATCGATCGAGTAGTGAGTCATCCCCCTCATATCAATTGGGAGGATCCCGGCACGCCAGGTGGAATAGACCTGATCATCATTAACATCGCCAAAAAAGAAGGAGACCGGCGAGCTCCTCTCTGGGACTTCCGACCAGCCACCAGTCGGGATCGGAGTAGGGATTGGCGGGAGACGCGTTGACATCCGGTCGGCGAACTCGTTGCTGTCCTCGGTGTCGCTCCCGTTGGTGCCAACTTGTTTACCTTTGGGCACCACCTTACTCTTTTTCCCGCCTCGAGCGGAACCACTTTGTTCGGTCGGTTGGTTCGACCGCTTCCTGTTAAGCTGGAGGCCCGGAACCTCCTAAACGTCAGACCCATCACAAGCCGACCCACCAACGCCATTGGGAGCGGCGCTTGATCGACACCGGTTCGCCGACCCTGAGGCCCCAGTCGGAGTGCCTCCGACCGGGATGTTTGCAGGCCTGTTCACGGCCCCCGCCGCTCCCAAGATTGGGGTTCCGACCTCAGGCAATGACTCCCGTTGGGAGATGGCCTCGTTTAGTTTCTGCAGCTTGGCCGCATCCGACGCCTCCTGCTCGGGAGTTTTTTTGATGCATTTCGACTGCACAAAGGCGAGCCTAGCACTAACTATGATTGAAGTATATACAAAACAGGGAAGAGAAATCGATCAGAAACGGTCAGATATAATCGCAACAAGAATAAAAATGAACAATAATAATGATACGGTCAATCGAGTTCTACCAAGTTTGTATTGGGGGTTGAACTTCCTATGGTAGGCTAACCCAGCCCCTCCCAAGTTCTGTTCGGAAAGGATAGACACGTGGGACATCAGATCCTTCCCAAGCCATCCTTTCAGAAGCTCGATCATCTCCTCGAGCTCTTCGTTAGAGGCCAATCTCTTATTCTTAGGTTTATCATCCCTCCACCTGTTACGTAGTTAGAAGCCCTCCTCGGACTCGACGATGAACCAGTCGGGTTTCCACACCAACCCGTGAGAAGTAGTCAGAATCTCCACAAACCTCCGACCCGTCTTCTGAGACACGTTATAGAAGCCGAACCCGGTTTTCGACGACTCAAAGATGTTGCAGAAGTGTTTAAAGTGTCGTAGGGAAGGCTCGAATCGGAGGATGCGCATGAAGACCAGAAAGCAGCCGATGAAGGCGAAGTTGTTGGGAGTCAACTGAGCTGGGCAAACCTTCAGCTCTCGGAACAAAACGTACATGTCCGCGATCCCAATCAGTCGAAACCCATGTGTGACCGCGATCATATTGAAGGGTTGGCTACCCAAAACCTCATCCCTAGTCGGACGTCGAATGGTGTAAGTCGGGGGAAGCCTCAGTAGGGCCCTGGCACCGGCGAGCTTGCCGTCAGAGATATTAAATATGATCTGATAACGGGTCGTTCTCTTCTGAGGCCTCTCCTTGGCACTTGGCTCGCCCTCGGGTTCCAACCGACCCTCGCATATAGAGTCGGCCTCCTCTACATCCTCCTCTATATCCTCCCCATATTCATCGCCCACAAGATCGATGATCGGGCTCTTCTCCAACCTTCGAGACTTCTCTTTCAAGCGCCCATTTCCCCTTTGGGCGACCATCACGGTCGTTTCTCCGACTGGTGTCCCTACGGGCTCACCATCGACTGTCCTAGTGACGGAAACTTCAGCTGTAATCTCGACCTCGTCTATCTCATCCCCACGAGCCAGAGGGACCGCGGTCGGGATCCTATCTCCTATCCTAAAGACCTCAATCGACTCGGCGTCGGAGTGAACCCCAGGTTCCGACGTCACGTCCTCGTGGGCACCGTCGCCATAACTCCTCACCCTCCTACTCGTTTCACCCGACTCAGACCGTGAAGACATTTTTAATAGAATGGAAAAAGTTTAGGGTTGGGAGGTTACCTAAGAGTGTGGGATGGTCGGAAAGATGTGTTCTCACGGTCGGAGGATTGCTTCTGTTTTTCTCTCTCTAAAAATTCTCCACTCGGTGCTAAGCTTCAAGTTAACGTGAGAAATGAGAATGACGAGCGCATATTTATAGAAGCTCTGCTTGGATATGTCGCCATGATTACTCTGTGCAGGGCTGACGTCAGTCACGTTTTTTGAGAAGCACGTCGGGATCGCGTGGCTGAGACTTTGCCACATGATCTGAAGCATTAAATGCTCCTCGCAGGCTGTCTCCGACTAAAGCGTTCTTCTCGAGGGTTACGACTATAGCTGGTATCAAATCCCAATCAAATAAATTCGACTAAGATTTGGGGGACTCGTGATGGTGGGCAATTCAGGCTGTCCACGTGTCACGATGTCGTTGGTCTATTCCGGAGCATGGACCCCCGTTGACTAGACAACGGTCGAATGGAAGTCCGACCGCGACTAAGACTAGATGGTCCTCCCCCATGAAATTACCAGAGATCGAGGTCGGCTTCGACCACGATCATATCTTACCTTGGATGATGGAGGATCGGGGGCATCTTCTAAAGGTCGAGCCCGATTCGACCTCTAACCCTAGAGTACGGTTGCTGAACGATAGTGCATTAAATGCGGCATCCTGACACCCGTACCTCGGACTGAACATCCCTGACACCAAATCCCTTATATTAGGGAATTAGATGCCCGCCGGTTGGTGTATTGAATGCACACCTCCACTATGTGTCCTTAGTGTGTGTTCCTTTACACTATATATACCCCAACATTCATTACGGTGGGTAAGTTTTCATTAATTGCTCCGACCGCTTCTCTCCTTAATCGAATATCTTATTCCAAGTACTAACTTAATTCACTAGAGGGGCTACGCCGGAGACAATCCCCTCCGGCCAAGTAACTCAGTGTTCAGTGTTTTCAGGTTGAAGTCGGATTCCACACTATAAATTCAACTAACAAGCAGACCTCATGGTCGACCTTCAACCCCAACCAAAAACCGCCCTCATCAGGTTTCATAATGGATTTTATGTTGCAATTTTAGTCCTATAACAGTATTATTCAATGAGATCAAACGAAAATGAGACCAATTTTCAAAAAAAAAAAACACTTGTCAAGTTGTGAGACTAAAATTGAAAAAGTATCTCTTACGAGACTAAAATTAATTATATCAATTAGAATTAATGAGATTGAATAATAATAAATAAATCATAATATATGAAAACAAAAAATGCAATTAACTCTAATACAAAACAGAATATGCACAATTTTATGAACCTTTTTTGACGCAAACTTTACTATTCCACATTGTTCTTCGTATTTATTTATTTGTATCGACTAAATTTCAGTTGGTATAATGGAACGAGATACACTAAATCTTTTTAAGTAAGGTCCATGATTCAAACTCTAACTTAGAACATTTGGGTTGAAAAAGTCGCATTCAATTAGACTTCTATAATACCCGATACTATAAAAAACTGTGTAAATTAGAAAAATATATATATTACAATTTAGGGATCCATCGAGATAATATAATATTAAAATGAGTATTGAAAGCAAAATTAAAGCTGGGTTAGTAACAGGACCTGGCTTGCTGGCGGTAGTGATACCACCCAATAGAGTGGGAGTGGCCCCCCAAATTTAAAAAGCTGGGTCAACTTGCATGTATATCTGTCCTTCATTAATTATTAGTAGTAGTACTGTAGTGGGACCTCGCTTGCATTTACATTATGGAAAAATTTCATATTTTGTCTCATTTGTTTGAACCGAGGTAAAATTTAATTTTATTGTGTTCAAATTTTTCATTTAGTCCCGTAATATTCAAAAATTAGACATTTTTTATCCTTTTGTTAAGTTTTACACGGAAAATTGCATGTGTCAGTCATGTGCCCGTTAGTTAGTTCCAATCCAATATTTTCTTTTTTATTTTTTTTAAAAAATGAGTTTTAATTAGAAATTATACCCCTAAACCCATAATCACACCCAAATCTGAAATCTAAAAAAACCCTAATGCTAAAATTGTATTTATTAATATTTAAATTAAAAGAAAAAAGAAAAAAATAGAAAATAATTTATTTTTTTTCAGATCTGTGAATTAATCTACAAATTTGCAGATCTACAACCACCAATTTCTTCCTTTTCCCGGCCGCTGCCCTCCCCCACGGCCCCACCCCACCCCAACTCTTACCCCTCCCAAATTTTTGCATGAGAGCATTAGTGGTGGTTTGTCGTTGTAAAGGTGGTGGGGGTCGTTGAAGATGGTGGTGAACATGTCTGGACTCTCGCGGTGGTGGGAGGTTGAAGATGGTGGCGATTTGTGTGCAGCGGTAAAGGGTAGGGGGTTGAACATGGTGGTAGTAGTTAGTGTGTGATGGTGGGTTGCAGTCTGTAGGTGGGGTTCTGGGCGGCGGGGGCGTGCTTCGTGAAGATGGTAAAGGTGAAGGTGAAGGTAAGATAAGGTGGGGTTGGGGGTGGGTGGGGTGGAAAATGAGGATAGATTTTTTTTAAAAATTAAATTATTGTTAAGTATGTTGAATATTTAAAATTAAAAGTAAATAATGGTAAGTCTATTAAATAATAAATAATTGTAAGTATATAAATGCATCATTTTTATTTTATTTTGTTAATTAAATGTAATAATTGTAAGTGTATAGATGCATAATAATTTATTTATAAATAACATAAAGATAAAATGATTATTAAATATAAAGTTTTAAAATATTATTAAATCATGAGGTATAGGATAAAATTGAGAAATTAGAACATTGAAGGATCAAAATTTGCAATAGGCAGAGTAAAAGGACAAAAGATACAAATAAATCTAACGACTTTTGGAAAAAAAATTAAGAAAAAAACGCTTAAAAATATCATACTAACGGTTTACTTACAAAAACTAACGGAAGGATGTAATCTTAGGGAACTAAATAAAAAAATTTAAAAACTAAATTCTACCTCGATTCAAACAAATGGGACCAAGTATGGAATTTTCCCATTACATTATACACAAACCATTCATGCTTTTGCCCACAAGGCTATAAATTAAATAAACACTTGAAAACGGAAACTCAACGAGTATATACAGTTAGGAGCTATGGCAGGTCCAACATTTAACCTGTCGGTGGTCTATGCGGTTCTTACAATTCTACTTGCTGTTGCTCATGTTGCTAACTGCAAAGAAAGAAGAGATTATATTAAGTACTGTAAATGCGACGAAGCATTGATAAACCGCAAAGGTTTTCCCGACGGATTCATCTTTGGCTCCGCTTCTGCTTCTTATCAGGTCGGCTCGATCTGTACATGTTTGCTGGGAAATGGGTTATTGCCCATAAACTGCATGCTTCCGACCGGATTCGACCCATAAAAATGAGCTTTAGATCGAACAAAAATATATATGAGAATGAGAGGAAAAATAGCTAGCATTTCTCTCATTTTATCCAAATTTATAAGTTGTGATCTTTAATTAGACTACATTATATGCTAATTTTCCCTCTTTTTTTTTTGGGGCAAATTTCTTGCTTTCTTAATTATCTAGCACTAAATAACTTCAAATATATTTCTGCAGGTTGAAGGTGGATACAATGAAAATGGCAAAGGACCTTCAATGTGGGATCACTACACGCATACATATCCAGGTTCTTGTTGTATATATGACAAAGTGTTTTATCCCGATTTCGAAAATCTTAAATACTTTGGAGAATAACATGCGAGACATAATTACTAGATCTTAAGCGATATATATTTGAGATAAATTAATTAAATTGGGTAGTATTATTTTTTTATTCCCTTAAAAAAGGTACTATATATATATATATATATATATATATATTTTTACTTAATTATATTCTCTCCATTGGAAGAACACCGCACGTCCAGTGGTGTCCGACGACGGTGCACCCCGGGCGGCCCTTGAAAATTTAGAGGACCGAGTATCAGAACTGATATTAACAGTACTTGCTTTATCCTCATCTATTTACAGAGAAAATACAGGACCATACTACTGGAGACGTGGCAGTTGATTCTTATAATCTATACAAGGTATTTTTCAATTAAATTTGATTTGGGGAATGTTTGCTTCAATGGTCACAACACACTTAATTCATAGTTTGTATGATCTTTATAAATAGGAAGACGTGAAGATCTTAAAGGATATGGGAGTTGATGCATATAGATTTTCAATATCATGGCCCAGGATATTGCCAGGTTATCTATTTATACTAGCAACAATTTTGCATACTAGTAAAATGGGCAATTCATGATTTTATTTATATCTATTTCAGGTGGAGCATTAAGCAAAGGCGTAAATCAAGATGGAATCGACTATTACAATAACCTTATCAATGAGCTTCTAGCTAATGGTACTGAAGTAGTCTCTTCCTCAAAATCTGTGAGATTCTCCAAATCATTCTGTGCAGGACCTAGCTTGCCAAATTAGCTAGCTAGTGTCACTGTCAATCATATATTGCAGTGTGATTTAACTTGTCATGTGATTGATGTACGTATATTTTTGGGGACCGGGAGTGAACAATTGTATTACGTACACTCACTGTGTAATCGGTCAAGTTTGATTGAACCAAGTTCGGGTTAGAATTATTCCCGAATATTGCATAAGTGTAGCGCGTGCTTGACTATGCATATATGGTGGCATGTTATAGGTATACTACCATGGGTTACTATGTTTCATTTGGACACTCCAAAAGCTTTAGAGGATGCATATGGCGGGTTTTTAAGTTCCCGAATTGTGTAAGTACTTATTATTTCCACCAGTTATATATGCCTTAAGAACAATTTTAGAGAAATTATATGTAAGAAAGATCACGGCTTTGAGTAATTTGTGGACGTCCGACATTTATGTATTTTACAGGGATGATTTTCAAGATTTTGCGAACCTCTTGTTCGACCAATTTGGTGATCGAGTTAAGAATTGGATCACTATAAATGAGCCATGGTGCTTCAGCTATCTAGGTTATGCTATGGGTGTGTTTGCTCCGGGTCGGTGTTCCAAATCGTTTAGAGAGGAATGCATCACGGGTAATTCTGGAGTCGAACCATATAACGTGACACACAATCAGCTTCTTGCTCATGCTGCTATCGTGAAATTGTACAGAAACAAATATCAGGTGTTGTTTTAATTTAAAATATATCCTCATTTTACTAAAGTATTTAAGAATATACAATTTCCAGTAACTTGACCAAACCGGGTGGTAAACTATGCAGAAAGTACAAAAGGGGAAGATTGGAATCGTTGTCAACTCATTTTGGTTCGTTCCTTATGATGAAACAAATGAAAACCTAGATGCTAGAGATCGAGCATTTGATTTCATGTTGGGATGGTGAGCATATATATGTAAGTATTGAGATATTTAAGTATTTAATGATACGTCTCTCTAACAGCTTGATTATTATTTTTCAGGATTTTGAATCCCATAACATTTGGTAAATATCCTGAGAGTATGATAGCACGAGTAGGAGGCCGATTGCCCAATTTCACCAAAGAGGAAGCAGACATGATCAAAGGGTCCTTCGACTTTATAGGACTCAACTATTACAGTGCGAAATACGCACGTAATAACATTGTTGATTCTCCTTCTGATGATGTGAGCTACATGACAGATTCCGGCTATGATGCCACAGGTTACTTCTTTTGATCAGATACATAAACATTATCCTAACATAAATAGTCCACTATATAGTATTAATTAATGTCCAATTATATACAGGAGTAAAGGATGGCGTACCTATTGGAGAACAGAGCAGTAACGGGAGCCGATATTTTAACTATCCGAAGGGAATCCGAGGAATGCTGCAACACATGAAAGAGAAGTATAACAATCCCTTGATTTACATTACTGAAAATGGTAAGAAAACAATACTAATTAATCAAAGGGAGTAGTTCTACATTATCTGCTACTCCTAAGATTCGGTGTAGTTACAAATTAGTCCCTCTTGTTTTATAAATTACAAAAACAACCCTAAGGATTCATATTCATGTAAAACCTTCATTAGATTTTGGATATTCCAGAAGCGTCTTGTCTACTGCAGTGCATCGATCTAAAAGCCAATGTTCTGTTTCATAATTTTAGAAACAAGATAGATTAATTTGTAATTTCAACAAGTCTCAGGGGTACTGGGTGTAATTAATTTTCCCATAATTAAAACATCATTAATTCCATTTCTCTCAGGTCTTGATGAGAACAGGGATGACAATTTACCTATGTCTGAGGCAATGAATGATCAGAGAAGGAAGAACTACTTGCTTGAACACCTCTGTTGTCTGCGCGAAGCGATCGAGTAATTAAATATTGCCTTTTGATTTTTTATTTTGTCGTCGTATAATGCTTACTAATCTTGATCAGTATTTCTCTGCAGGCAAGACGATGCTAATGTGAAGGGATATTTCACTTGGTCGTTGACAGACAATTTCGAATGGGCTTCGGGCTTTTTAATCCGATTCGGGATTCATTATATCGATTTTGCAGACAAATCTTTGAAAAGACACCCTAAACTTTCTGCAAAGTGGTTCAAAAGTGTTGTTGCTAGAAGAACAAGTGATGATGAAAAGCCTGATCGACAGAGATGGTTTTCTGATGAATAATTAAGTGCATGAGCTTTGTTTTGTTATGTTTCTTAATTCCTGATCAGTATTTTGTTTTGAATAAGATTTTCAGAAATCGGTCCAATATCTTGACGGATGTAATGAAAATTCTGACATAATATATTTTTTTAATTTTTCAAACCTCAGTATATATTTGCTTAATTTGATCAAACATCCAGTATGAGATTGTAATTTTCCTTAAAAAGAAAAACTCATTCAATCCCAACTCGCAAATCTTGCATACTCAGAATTGTTGATTTGCAGACTCCCCAGAACTCTTGTGAAGAAAGCGAAAGTAGCCCTTGAAGTAATAATTATATGGCAGGTCAAATGAAGTTGGTGGTGGTGATCTATGCGGTTCTTACAGTTATACTTGCTATGGCTCATGTTGCTAACTGCACAGAAAGAGATTATACCAAGTACTGCAAATGCGACGAAGCATTGATCAACCGTAGAGGTTTCCCCGACGGATTCATCTTCGGTTCATCTTCTGCTGCTTATCAGGTCACATTCTCTCTTTTTCTCATTTTTTTTTTCAATCCGAATCTAAGAAGACGAAAACAATTTTCCCTGTTTTCAGGTTGAAGGTGGATATAACGAAAATGGCAAAGGACCTTCAATTTGGGATAATTTCACACATACATTTCCAGGTTCTTCATATTTGCGCTTACAATTCATTATATTCCAAGTGAACTTCACGAAATCTTAGCTTATTGACAGTAGATTTTGTTGATTACTGTATAACATTGGATTTAGATGTCATTTTAAGTTGTTATTGACAGATAGAGTGCCGGACCATACTAACGTAGATGTGGCAGTTGATTCTTACCATCTATAAACAAGGTATTTATTTCACTATTTCTCAATTTCACAAATCAGCAGTTTTTGCTTCCAATATTCACTATATACATCGAAATCTTCTTGCTGCAAATTCACTTTTGAAGTTTGAACTACACTTTTATACTCACCAATTACATTATTTATTTATTTTCTAGAATTTCTTGTTAAACGATATATTCTGAGTTGCACATTTTTGAACAGGAAGATGTAAAGATTTTGAAGGATATGGGAGTGGATGCCTATAGATTTTCAATATCATGGCCCAGGATATTGCCAGGTCATTTGATATAATCTGTGTCTGTACACATATATGTAGGTATATGAACTATTTCTTGATTTCTTCTTATATTTATATTATTCAGGTGGAGCAATAAGTAAAGGGGTGAATCAGGGTGGAATTGACTATTACAATAACCTGATTAATGAGCTTCTAGCTAATGGTTAAGATCTTCTCCTCAATGTTTTTTTTACGAATCATATATATATATATATATATGAAAATGATTAAGTGGGATATTTTAGAAAATATGCTTATGTGTTAATGAGTTGGATAAGTTAGAATTAGTCTATTTTGCCATGTAAATTGTTTCTATAAATAAGTTCATTAATTATTATTTTTGTAACTTACAAATATATTTAATTGACATTCCATATATTTATTTATATTAAAAAATTTGTAACTCCTATTTAATTATAGAATTAAATAACTATTTTACATAATATTTTTATTGAAAATTTCAATCAAGAAATAATTTTAAGTAAATTTTAATAAGCTTTTCTAATCATTATGAACTTTATATTTATGTGCTAAAAAATATACATATGATTGAAGAGGAGTTTAAAACTATTTATAATTTAAATATAATATTCAATTTGTACATGAAACCATAGTATAGAAGAATTACCATTCAACAAATGTTAACAATATTTGGGTAAAAGATTATTTAGTTATATAATTAATACTTTTTTTATTTTGTATTCTTTTTATCTATCATGTAATTATTTTTTCAAAATTTCTTTTAATTATTTGTGGGGGTCACATAATTACATATATTTTTTAAAATATATGTTTAATTAAATTTTATTATTATCTTAATATTATAAAATAATAAAATAGTTGATTTTTTTAGAAAAAACTCTATATACATGTGTTTTATTTTCATTTTGCGGTGGAAAAATTATATTTCATTTCAATGTGAATAAATTGGTTAAGTTATTATATTTAAATATTAGTGTTTTCATAATATAAAGAAAATTTCAATAATTAAATGAATATTATTATTACTTAATAATGAAATAATAACAAATTATTCAACAAAAAAATAATATCAAGTATACAAGAGATTCCAATCATTATTTATATGGCCTCTTATTAAATATTTTTTTATATTTTTGATGGGGAATATTCCGGAGAATACACGTGGCGCAATCTTAGAGAGTCAAACGCCACGTCTATCTAGCCAAAGTCAACTCACACGTGGCCCAAGAACAAGCTTGGCGATCGATCATATGGCTCGGCCTGATAGCTCGACTGTCATAACGGCTCTGTAGAATCTCTAAGGTCTCTAGCTCGACCATACCACGCTCGAGAATCGATACTCGACTCGCTATATCTCCCCAAGAGCGTGCCTTGAGGGTCGAGGTCCAAGGGCTCGAACCTGTCTCATCTCCACACGGTTGACCCCACTGTAGCTGCATTAATTGCGCCGTATCTGTTTTGATTGTCTTCCGTACTCTGTACCGCCTGAAGTGACAGACAATCATTCCTTTTAGGGAATGAATCTGACTCGAGGCACAAGCATTAAATGCCCTGCAGTCGAGGCCATTAATGCACACACAAACAGTGTACTCAGTGTGTGTGGAGCCACCCTATAAATACCCCCATCATTTATTGTGGTAGGTAAGCTCTTCTAATTGATTGCTCCGGCCTTCATCCTCCCTTTGCGAATATCATATTCTATAACTGACTTAATTCAGTGGAGGGGTTACGCCGGAGACAATCCCCTCCGGACAAGTAACCCAGTGCTAGTGCTTTTCATGTCAAAGTCGGACTCCACTCTATAAATTCAACTGACAGTCGAGGCCACGTGGTTGACTCTGATCACTTACCAAAAACCGGCATCATCAATTTTAATTATCATTTTAATATTTTTCTGTTGATTGTATGCATGAATTTAAAAAAATATTATATATACATATATATATATTTATATATATATAGATATATAGATATAAAATGAGTTTTTCATATATATAGTTCAGAATTATTTTATAAAAAGAATTATTTTGGTGTATGTTTCAAATTATGAATTAATTAATTATTTATATATTTTATTAATTATAAATAAATTTTCCCGTGCAACGCAGGGGATAAATACATATAGTACCCATATGGTTTGTCATAATTACAAAATACCCCTTAGCCTCAATAATTACAGAAAACCCCCTGAGATTTCAAACAATTACAAAAATCTCAGGGGGTTCTCTGTAATTTTTTGAAGACAGAGGGGATATTTTGTAACTATACCAAATTGAAGGGGTGCTGCATGTAATTTGCTCAAGTTTTTTATGTTTCTCGAAATATCAGAAATAGTAAATAGGTGTAACGGGGTCGATTGTGGTGCATGATGCAGGTATACAACCACGGGCAACTCTGTTACATTGGGATCCTCACAAGCTCTGGAAGATGCATATGGCGGCTTTTTAAGTCCTCAAATTGTGTAAGTATGCATTAATCGTCATTTTTGCAGTACAGTTTGCAATAAAACAATAGTTTGTATATAGACCAGACCACATTACAGGTGTTATGTATGATTGGGGGAAATTAAAAAATTTGGACAGTTCTTGTTCAAATTTGACATTTCAACATATAAGAACTTGGCCAGTTTCAATTTTGTCCTGTAACTTGGAAATTTTGATGTTCATTTTAGTCCTTAATCAATTTGGTCACCTGATTTCTCACGTGAGACACCAAGGCAAACATATGTGTCGCCTGAAAAAGTGATTTAAGATTATTTTTTTCAAATCTAATAGTGGGTAATTTACTAGTTTTATTAGTAGAGTTGGACATTAATTTCTCTACAGCATATCTAGAGAAATTTAAGAGCATATTTGTGGCTCATTTTGTACATCTTTCAGGATAGTGAATTAATCCCTCTCTTAATTTTTTGACAAACACGCCATCATCATGTACCTAAAAACAGGGGTGATTTTCAAGATTATGCTGATCTCTTATTCGACCAATTTGGTGATCGTGTGAAACGCTGGATCACTGTTAATGAGCCCTACAGTTTCAGCTATTTGGGTTACACTATGGGTGTTTCTGCCCCGAGCCGATGTTCCCGTTGGGTGCAAACCTTTTGTGTCGTGGGTGATTCTGCCACAGAACCGTATATTGCGACACATAATCAGCTTCTTGCTCATGCTGCTGCTGTACAATTATACAGAAACAAATATCAGGTCTGAATATTTGAAACGAACTTATATTGTGACACATGATCCTGACATCTTATTTTAATACTTTATAAGGTCTTTTAATAAAGGAAATACTATCAAACACTTTTGTGATGCTTATAAGCTACTAGACAGCTTATAAATTTTTCAGAAGAGCTTATAAATATAGTTTTAATTTATGTAAGAAAAGGATTTAATTTCTGATAATTTGGTGGAAATTAACATGTAACTATGCAGAAACTACAAAAGGGCATGATTGGAACCATAGTTAACTCACTTTGGTACGTTCCTTATGACGAAACACATGAAAACCAGGAAGCTACACGTCGAGCATTTGATTTCATGTTGGGATGGTGAGTACTTAACTTATATTGAATATATGCATTATCATTTAGTCATATATAATTAGTAGCAGCATCTTGACACGATTTTCTTCAGGATTATGGAACCAATAACACTTGGTAGATATCCTGAGAGTATGAGAGCACGAGCAAGAAGCCGATTGCCCAATTTCACTAAAGAGGAAGGAAACATGCTCAAAGGGTCCTTTGACTTTGTAGGACTCAACTATTACAGTGCGAAATACGCATTTAATGTCGCTGATCCCGTTAACAATAATCATGTGAGCTACAAGACAGATTCTGGGTTCAGTACCACAGGTAGTCCAATTGATCATCATCATATAGTCACATCAATTTGTTCATATATGTTAATATTGTCCAAGTATATATGCAGGAGAAAAGAATGGCATACCTATTGGTGAAAAGGGGTTCAATGGGAGCCGATACTATAGCTATCCAAAGGGGCTTCTGAAAATTCTACATTACATAAAGGAAAAGTATAATGATCCCTTGATTTACATTACTGAGAATGGTAAGGGAATGACAACTTCAACTACATCAGTTATTCTTGTAGTTGCATAACTGATATGTATCCGCTCTTAATTCATAAAATCCCAAAAAGGTTTCACAAATTACCAACTCCCCCCCTGAGGTTTTCTATTGCTCACACAAACTACTCCTTGTCTAGCCTAGCTTTTCCCCAAAAAAAAAAAATAAAAAAAAATCCCCTTAGTTATTCCAAATGTTTGCAATATATAGTTAATGGATCATATTAATTTCCATCTGTTTCAGGGTTAGATGAGAATAGGAAAGATGGTTTAACAGTTTCGGAAGCAATAAAAGATTACAAGAGGAAGGACTACTTGTTCGACCACCTATGTTGTCTGCGCGAAGCGATTGCGTAACTAATTAAGTTCCCTTTAAATTTGGTTTGTTTCCAATTTTAAAACCCTCATGAGTACTAGTCATGATCATCATTTCTGTCTTTGAATATTGTTTGGCAGGCAAGATGGTGGTAATGTGAAGGGATATTTCACATGGTCATTGACAGACAATTTTGATTGGGGAAAAGGATTTTCAATTCGAATGGGGCTTCACTATATTGATTTAGGAGATAAATCTTTGAAACGACACCCTAAACTTTCAGCAAAGTGGTACAAAAGCATTATTGGTAGAAGAACAAGTGATGATGAAAAGCCTGATCAACAGAGATGGATCATTTCTGATGAATAAGATCATCATGGATATTGGACATTAATTATATATAAAGGGGTCTTTAATTCTGTCCTAGCTAATTATTGTTGTGTACTACGTACTCTTTGGACTAGGCACATTCGAACGCGAAATTTTTACATTTTAATTAAGGAGAGAAATAAAAGTTGAGCTAGGGTGTGAATCAAGGGTGTTTGTTTATTTTTCGAGTATATGATCATAAGGTCCGTAAAAATAAACGATACAACGATTTAAACGATATAATGATTTATTTTCAACGGAATGTTCTCTTTGGATTCCATTATAAATAATATTACGCACCAACTTATAAAGAAAAATAAAGGTTAGAAACTAATTCCTCAAATTAATTATGATGAAGTTCATATATAAAAACATAAAAGCTAGTGTTCAAAGTTCACGGTGAAAGAATATTTAATCCTTAATTAAATCAATGCATGGGTACGATGTTAACTATCACTGTGAATTGTGATCTACTCTAAACATGTAATTTAATAATTAAAAAAATAAATTAAGAGTGGGAAGTTTGAGCGAAATTAATTGATATATACTGTAAAATAGAAAAAGTATATTTAATTAAGAGAAGAGATTACAAAATAAAAGGACGAGGACGTGATGGCGGAGAGAAAAAAAATAATAAAAAATGAATAAACGATAATTGATGTAACAAAATAAACTAAAAGAAAAGCCAGACCTAAAATAATTACTTTGAGATTAATATATATACGACTGCATGCAACTGATGAGTACTGTACTGGCTTCACAAAAGCAATTACTCTATAATTAGTTTGGACTTTGGAGCTAATTATTAATGGTAAAGAAAAATATTGTTTCAAGTTCTGATGCACGAATAGTGGGGCAATGGGGCACGAATACAATAATAACGATATAAACTTTTTTTCAATATATAATCACCAAATAAGTGTTGAACACGAATATCGTATATCCATCATAACATAACACTGTACGGATGATGAGTGTCGCTTTCGGGTTGGTGTGAAAGTAATAATGTTTGCCATGATTTTTTTCAAACTTAATCAATATACCTATATATATTAATTCATATAAATAATGAATTTCATAGGGGCGTTTTTGTAGTTAATCTGATGAAATTATATGGACTAATTTATAATTACGAAATCTCAAGAATAATGGATATAAATTACATTTTCATTCCTATATATTATTACCATATAATTAATAAATACCTCGTTTAGATCCTTAATCTAATTAATTAATTATCGTATATATATAATATATAATTTGTCTGATCTGATCGTACTGTACATGTACAAAACTTAAATAAGGTATGAATTTGAAGGTTGGTTGGTTGGTGGAGACTTTTTTTTTTTTTTGGTACATGCACATTTAATTATTTTTAAATTATGTAGGCTATTTTTTGAAGATAAATTATGTAGGCTAGGACCTAGGAGTAGGACATAGTACGTACTCTCTGCCAAAAAAAAAATGGAAATAACTGATCAACACGTACCTCCAAATTTATGATCAAAGAAAATGATGAATAATGAATATATCTTAATTCTTAGCTAGCTTTGCTTTTCCAGTTGATGTTGAAAGATCGATCAGCACATGCACAATACTAATTTATCAAAGAAAAAAGAACACAATAGAACACAACACACAATATAATATATTAAAAAACAATACAATTTTTTATAGTTGCATTTTAATTATTTGTTATCTATATTGTTTAAAGTATTTAGTGAAGAAGTATCTCCCCGTAAATTAAGTAAAACTATCTTTTTTGTCAACCTTTTATTTTGGAGTGTCAATTTTTTATTTTTTTATTCTTTTTTTTTTTTAATTTTCATCCTCTCTCCACGTTCTTTTATTCTTCTCTTCCATTCTCACATTTTTCTCTCTCCTATTATTCATATTTTCACTCTTAATTCTATTTATTTATTTTTATAACCATTAAATTTTGTTTTATATAAATACTATAAGTATTTAAATTAAAAATCATGAAAAAAAATTAATAAAGGCATTTATAATTTTAGAATGTTAAAATTTAACATATTATTAGATACATTTATATTTTATTCGCGCACACACATCGAGTATACCAAAATTAATACTATTTTATTAATGACCTGATAATCTACACTATATTATATAAAGCGGGAGATAACCTAATAACTGATTTTAGTGATCTATCACTTTAATTTAGACTGTCAATATTTATTTATTTTATTCTTAAAATGCTCTTTAATTTATCACTTTAATTTCTACGCATTTTTTTTCTCTCTTTTTTACCTTTTTATTGTCTCTCCAAAAAATACACTGATCAAGAGCAACAATATATATATATATATATATATATATATATATATATATATATATATATATATATATATAATCGAAAATGTATAGCAACATTTGGCAGTACTCAAAATTAAAACTCCATATGACTATATATTTCGTTCGTTATTCCTATTTAACTAAATGTTTCGAGTTCGAGTTCTTCACAAATTATTATTAGTAGAGAGAATTTTACCCTTTAATGATTCGACCCGACTTATCCCATATAATATAAATGGATTTTAGAACAAAAACAAAAAAAAAAATTGAGGTGGCCCGAAAACTGAAATTGCTTATTTTTTGTATAATTGCAGGATGTAAATTGCAACCCAGATTATATATACTTTAGGACTGAAAGTGCAACAATGACACATACATGCAGGACGAAAATTACAATTTGGCCATCTATAAATTAAATCGATACTTGTATTTGAGAAATAATGATATAGTTTATGAGTTTGCAAACCAATTAAAGAGATTAATTTATAAATATATATCCATAGTTATAATGAAAGGTTGTCAAATATATATATATATAATAATTAATTCTCCCTAGCTACATTAATTATATTTTATTTTTTAGATCGATTACCCTAGCCACAACTAATTAATTAATTCTAAAACAATAAAATTAAAATTACAAATAGCTAGAAAAATGAGTCCAAAATTAAATGGGCATGCATGTGCAGTACTGTGCAGCAGGCCTGGACTTAACTGTATAAAGTTTGGAAATAATTAGAGGAAGTATGCGGACATGAAACTGCTTAGTATGGCAAGTACTCAACTCGTCTATGCGGTACTTGTTGCAGTTGTACTACTTGTCGTCGTTGCTAACTCGAAAAATATTATTGAAGACGATTATTCCAAGTACTGTACTGCCTGCAATGAAGCGTTTATCAACCGCCGAGGTTTTCCCGACGGGTTCGTCTTCGGCTCCGCCTCCGGTCATTATCAGGTAAGCTAGCTAGTTTTTAAAATATATACAGTAGCTCAAATTAAGACTTTGATATATATAATATTAATTATATATTCTCTGATAGATCGAAGGTGCATACAATGAATCAGGCAAAGGACCTTCGATGTGGGATCAGTTCACACATACATATCCAGGTTCTAGCTTGTATATATAGGCCTGGAAAATCAAGCTTAATTTCTTATCGCATAAAAAGACTCGATCATTTTACTAATTTTTTGTTCTGATTATTACCAACTTTTTGAAGCGGATCGATATTCTGATCATTTTACTCTTAAAATCAGTTTAATAAATTTTGTATGACTCATTAATCTTCAGAGAAAATAAAGGACCACACCAACGGGGACATTGCTATAGATTCTTATCATCTCTATAAGGTATTATTTCATAAAATATTGTAAATCAATCAAATGTAATTAATTACATATATAATTTATTATGATCGAGGTGGGGTCTCAATAATAACTTTGCAGTGCGCTCGTGCCGGTTAAAAGAAATTAATACGGTTACCATTTGACTTATAATTTTAACAGGAGGACGTGCGAATTTTGAAGGATATTGGCGTTGATGCATATAAATTCTCAATATCTTGGGCTAGGATACTGCCAGGTTAAATAAATATTGAAATATTTTTGTTAATATCTAGCTAGCTAGCTATTCGATCGGATAATTAAGATGAAAAATATATAGTGGCTTAATTATTTTATTATTTAATTTATCAGGTGGATCAATCAATAAAGGCGTGAATCAAGAAGGGATCGACTATTACAATAATCTAATTAACGAGCTTATAGCAAATGGTTCGTTTATAAATACGTACTAATTTATTAGTTTCTCTTTTGATTTATCAAACTCCTAGCTAGCTAGTTAATTTAATTTCTATATTTTACAAAAAACAATTATTAATAATTTTGGTGCATGATGGATGCAGATATAGAACCTTGGGTGACAATGATCCATTTGGACACTTCACAAGCTTTAGAAGATGAATATGGAGGATTCTTAAGTTCTCAAATAGTGTAAGTAGTTGATTAGTACGTAGTTAGTTTAACACCAAGATCATCATGAGTTATTATATATATATATATATATATATATATATATATATATATATATATATATATATATATATATATATATATATATATCCCTTGAGTATATATATAAGATCTAAGGTACATACTCCGAACCCTAGTTTGTGCATGGAGAAATTAAACTGCATGGGTTGGGAGGGTCGTCGTGTAAGGAGGATGATCATGGGGATTAATAGATCTTCTGTAATTTCGCCTGCAGGGCCGATTTTCGAGATTTTGCAGAGGTTTTGTTCAGGGAATTTGGTGATCGGGTAAAGTATTGGATCACTATAAATGAGCCATGGGGGCTGAGTTATCTTGGTTATACAAGAGGCATATTTGCACCTGGCCGATGTTCTCCTTGGATTGGAAACAATTGCAGTGCAGGAGATTCAGCCACTGAACCATATAAAGTCACACACAATCAGCTTCTTGCTCATGCTGCTGCCGTCAAACTCTATACAACTAAATATCAGGTCTCTCCTTCTCCTATCTTTTCACATTTTTCAACTCTAATCTTGTTCTCAATTTTTAAAACTAAAAATTTCTGATTTTATTCCTATATATGTATGCAGGAAGTTCAAAAGGGAAAGATTGGACTTACGGTGAACTCGTTTTGGTTTGTGCCTTACGATGAACGCAAAGAAAATGTGGAAGCTACATATCGAGCGCTTGATTTCATGTTAGGATGGTTAGTAACACACTCAGTTCGGAACTCCTATAAAACTCATCTGTTCTATCTGGCAAAATTACAAGATCAGTAAGATCGACATTAATTTTTGGACTTTCGTCCTCTTCGTTTCATTTCTTTTTATTTGTCTTGAACATTTAAAAAATTAGCAATTTGAGTTTGATTTTTGCCGGAAATTCACAATTCCATTGATTTTATCAAACTTACAAAACAAAATTTAAAAAGTGACATCGAAGAGGACGATGAAAGTTTCAATGACATTCAGGGTTTTGGATCCAATAACATTTGGTAAATATCCTGAGAGTATGAGAAGCCGAGTGGGAGGTGGCCGATTGCCCGAATTCACCAACGAAGAAGCAGAAATGGTTAAAGGCTCCTTCGACTTCATAGGAGTCAACTATTACAGCGCAAACTATGCACAGCATATTGATAACTCTTCTAATGAGAGCTACCTTACGGATTCTGGAGCTCTGTTCTTTGGTAACTACGAATTCACGTTAGATTTTGATCTCAGTTTCTGTAATTACGCCATATCCAGGGGTGGTAATTGTAATTCTCCTACAACTAACGATACACCTATAATTACAACTATTCCTCTGGTGATGTATTACAATTTACAGGAGAGAAAGATGGCATACCTATAGGAGAACAAGGGAGCAGCAAGAGTTGGTATTACATGTACCCGAGTGGACTTCGAAAACTTCTTCAGTACATTAAAGAAAAATACAATGATCCTTTGATGTACATTACTGAGAATGGTAAGAATTAGACAACAGATTTTCTACAATAACAAAGACAACCCCACCTTAATTAATATGATTTATTTTCGTAAAACAAATCATTTCCAGGTCTTGATGAGGACAGAGATGACAGTATACCGATGGCCAAAGCAATCAATGATTACAAGAGGAAGGACAATTTCCTTAACCATCTCTGCTGTCTGCGTGAAGCAATTCAGTAAGAGATTTATTCAGTTTCCTTTTCCCATTTAATAATTGGGAGATTGACATCTACCATCCTTCAGGTTTTGTTTAATTTCAAATTAGTCCCTCTAATTTTTAAAATTACAAAAAGACCCTTGATATTTCATTATTCTTGTAAAACCTTCATCGGATTTTGGCTATGTTCACAAAATCATAATGAAACCTCAAGGGGATTTTGGCCATCGGATTTGTAATTATACCGAACCTAAGGTGTAGGGGGTGTCAGCTTCCCTTATTAATGTGGTAGTGTTATGTGGCATGCAGGCTAGATGGTGTAAATGTGAAAGGATTTTTCGCATGGTCATTGACAGACAACTTTGAATGGATTTCTGGATATTTAGTTCGTTTTGGACTGAATTATGTGGATTTTAATGATAAGTCCTTCAAAAGATACCCTAAACTTTCTGCAAAGTGGTTCAAAAGTATTCTTGCTGACAGAAGAGTTACTGGAAAGACTGAATCAAGAAGAATTTCTGACCAATAGCTACCCACCCCACCCCACCACCCATCGGCATCATTACTTTGTCTTTGCTATGTGAGCTCAATGAATAAATAGCATTGTAGTTTGTAGATTGGATTTCTTGATTTGCTTTGTGCCGATAATGCTGTGTTAAGATGTTTTATTATTATATTTTCAATAAGAAAAATCACGATATTATTCAACTTTATGATCTCTTGTCAATGAACTGCAATAAGCAATCACATTAGGAGACTTTAACTAAGGGAAGGTGTGTTGCAATTACAAAAAGCTCCCCTCTATTTTCAAAACTAACAAAAAAAAAAAAAGAAAACCAAAGTTCCAAACAATTACAAAAATCTAAAGGGAGTTAGACGTTTCCCTCCCCCGTTTCCTTTATGTAAATTGTTTCAAACTTTTAAGGGACTAATTGTAATTTATTATAAAGTACAAGGTTTTTTTGTTATTTATTGGAAATTAGCAATTATTGCCATTGCGGTCATTTTTTCTCTGTATATTTGCTTGCATTTTCAGTCACAACTTATCGTTGCCGTGTTAACAAACCAAATCAAGTATTACTCATATTCAAATCAAAATGAGCGCACAATCATAGTATTTGCAGAATTTTAGGATTACATTCGATGTTGCTGCTGTACACAAATCATAGCAGAGGTTCACAGCTAAAATCAAATCATCAAGTACATAAAGAAATTCATAACAAAACGTAGACAAACCTTTTCCAACAGAATATCAAATTCTCGGACTTTCAGGACCATGTGGTGGTGTTATATCCTGGAAAACCTGCAACCTGTTCCTCCTTTTCATAGATTTAGGACAACTGAAGTAATCCTCCTCTGATAACGCGAAATCTAGACCTTCAAAGTTCAAAACATTAGTCATCAATGGTGAAGAACAATGATTAATTTCTGAGCCCGTCTTGTCATTCTGATCAAAACACAAAGAACGCCTCACAGTTTGAATCACTACAGTATCTTTTTCCGGTTGAGTGAAATATCCACTTCCAAGATCAAGCATTCCAATCTTTTTGGTTAATTTCTCCAATGATTTAGGGGTATCAGTCTCAGAAATTATGTTGTAGTCCATATTCTCATCATTAAACTCCATTATTTGATTCGTCTCATCTTCTTCAACCATATCAGCCCAACTCTTTTTGCGTTCACATGTCGAATTGTCACATGTTTTTGTACAATCAGATTCAGATTTCAGGCAAAAACTCATCTTTTCTGCATTCTTTTCTAAGTGTTTGTTTGGTTCAAGGTTATCTGACGAATTCTTGCTCCAATCATAATTTCGATTCACCAATGGCTGCACATTGTCACTACTATTAAATGATTCGAAGGACAATTTTCTAGAAGAAATCCCATCTTTTCTACAATCACCGGATCTTGAAAATCTCCTTGGCTGAGTGAACGGAACTTTTGGAATAACTCGACTGCCGAAAGGAGATTCATAAGCCCTCTTATTATTAAGATAATTCTGGTTTTTCCTCCAATCAAAATCAGCCCTTTTTTCATATGGGAATTCAGTAAATGCTCCATTATGCATAGTAACTATCCCGGATCCATTGTTATCCTCTGTTTGTTTCATAGGATTAAGAACACTTAGTGACTCGAACTCAATCAGCATTTGAGAGGCTCGTTCATATGACTTAGAACATGATTCATCAAAATTATTGCCATTCTCAGACGAAACTCTTATTGCTTGGAGCAGAAATTTGGCTTCTGTTAATTTGTTCATGTGCATCAAACATATTGCCAAATTGCACTGCTTGTTCTTATCTGATTCAAATGATAGAGCTTTTCTGCATTATAAAACAAAGATCAGTTTTTAGGTCAGTTTCAGGTGTTTTCAAACTTGGGGTCAATTACAAATAACCCCCTGAAGTTTGTGTAGTTTACTAAAAAAAACACCACACCTTGAAAATTACGAAAAACACCCTGAGATTTGGATTTTGGTAATGAAAAACACCTCAAACTAGTGGAAAACCATGGACTCATGGTGTTTTTTTTGTAATTTTCAAGATTTAAGTGTTTTTCGGAAAAAAGGCCAAACCTTAGGGTGTTTTTTGTAATTATTCCTCAAACTTAACATAAATTTAGACAGATAATCTACCTGTAATGTTCTTCAGCAGACTTGTAATCTTTTTGTTGCATATAAGCCCAAGCTAAATTTCCCAACAACCTAAAGTTAATACGTAAAAGGAAACAAATCATTAAAATCGAAAAATCGAATTTCATGAATTCATTCATGATTTTAAAGAAGTAATAAAGATATATGAACCTAGAATACTCTTTTTCAACAGTGATCTGAATCTTCTTTCCTTGTGATCTTGCAATCTTCGTCCTCTTGCCACCAAAAGCTATTCCTTGTTCAACTTGCTTCAGTTTTATTTGAAGCATTTGAATCTCTTCCTCAACCCTCCCAGATTGCTGCATTAGCAAGAATATTGATTGGTGCTTTATATCAAACAAATTAGACAAATAGATAAGTTTCAGTAGAAATATAATTTTACCTTATAAAGTTCGACCAATATATTATCAAGGGATTCTTGAGAATCAGGAGGACAGAGATGGCGAAATGATTTAATGGCCTCGATTGCCTCGTCAGATCGATTCAATTGTTTCATAACAACAGCCATGTCTTTTAGGGCACTATCGACTCGATCACCAGAATTTATTGAAGCCCAAAACAGAGAAATTGCCTTACTTGGATCCTTGTCTATCAGCTGTTATTCCAAATGCAGTAAAGATTCAAAATAAGTAGAAACAAATAAAATCACCATGAATAAATGCATTTCCTGAAAAAGCAAAGATTGCCATATTATGATGATTGAGGATAAAGAACATAAATATCCATCAAATGTATTTCATCTTCATTACATTACTATTTATCAAAGTAGGAAACAAAATTACATATGACCCCCAATTCTAGGTCTCCACCAATATCCGACAGTCTTTACTAGAACAACAAATTACAATTTTAAGAAAAAAATCACAAACATGAAATTGAACTGGAAAACTCAAAGGGGCAACAAGAATCGTAGTTTTAATAAACAAGAAAATCAAATATTACCTGAACATGTTTTGCTCTGACATAGGGCGAGTCCCCAGAAGGGACTTTGTGAATAACATGGAAGAGATCACATTTCGCCTGAGGCGACCTTCTTGGCTTCTGCTCCGACGCCGGCATCGCCGGAAAACACCTCCGGTTTATATTCCATTTCGCCGGCGGCGTCAAGAAACCTCTGGGCTGACAACTGTAATCACTCCTGTAATGATCGACACCGCTGCTACTCGACATTTCCATTTTTTTCTCGATGAACCCTTTAAACCCTCTTCTTTATTTTCCAGAAAACTCGTGAAACTGGCACAAAAACACTTTACTGATCAAGAAAAGATTATTCTTTTAGATAACTAAAAGAAATTAGTGAGAGTGTTTCTGACTGGGAAGCACTATGGAGAAGGGGAAGAATGTAATTAGTAATCAAGACAACGATTCACTAAGTAAAAATCTTTTACCGCTTGAGAGAGGAGAGAAAGAGAAGAGTCATGATCATCAGTGAGGAAAAGGGGTGAACTAGCCGTTAATATAAGTGGCCGTTGGAAAAGGCGGCGTCTATTCCAAATTTCCAACTCGTCTCCTTTTCAATTTTTATCTTCTTCTTTTTTCCCCTTTTTCGTGTTCAATTTTTCATTATTCAAAATTGTGGTAGAAAAAAAGGGGAATTGGCATTTTACACCCATAATACCCTTGAAGTAAACCTTCACTCTTAAAGAAAATAATTGCAAATTCACCACTGAAAAATCAAAACTCAAAAGTATTTACTAGATGCCCCTTTTCCTCATTTTCCTAATGAAAAAAAAATCTTTATGTAAGTATAGATTGAAGTAAATAAAAGATACGTTGTTCGAAAACAAGAATGTTCGAATTAGGGATCTTTTTACCGGATCTTTGGGTGATATAAGATGGTCTTATACATCGTAATTTTAAGATGTAAGTTTAAAGATCAACAAAAACTACGGTCTAAATATCAGATGAACACATTTACATATACAGATACATGATTCAGCTAGGACTTTTAACCACGAAAACACAGAAGATGTAAATGAGATTGTCTTAACTTCCATGGAAGGGAAAGGTAATCCTAAGCTATATTCCGATTACAACATTTTACAGATGAAATCAGATCTCATCGTTGCCAGAGAAATAATGGCGAAAAACACAGGAGAAGTCCTTTGTTCCATGACCTTCGTTGCAAAGTTGCGAGAATCTGCACAATAAAATCGAGCATCATAATTCATATAGATTCATCAATTATTATCATTCCATAGTAACCGGGAACCGATGATTTGGATTACTATTTCAAAAGGCATGAGATTTAGAAGATAATTCCGAATTTAGAACATACATGTCCTCAGCTAGAAATGTCATTGGACTTGTGGCACTCACTTCTTTGGCTGATGTTGCTGCAAGCTTTAGATCTTTAGCCTACATCCAATGGAGAAACAGTAAAATATAGGGTTAGGTTTGGCCTAAGTACAGCCAGTACCCCTGCGTTTTGAGAAATTACATTTACACCCCTGAGGTTTGGACTTTCCTTACAGTTGGGTCCAGAAAATTCTTTTACGGAAATTGTTGATGTCATCTAATTTTTTAATGAACATCCTATTTTTGCCCTCGTAAGTATTATATATTTATGGTCAACTATTGTCCAAATGAGAAGCTTCTGAAACAGAAGATTGACAGCAAGAAATCAGCTTATCTATGAGAATTGAAATGCATACCATTAATTTGGTAGCAAAACCGCCTTCAAAATTCCTAGAAGCTGGCACTCCATCCATCACTCCTGGAACGGGATTATAAGTATCGCTGTCAGGATAGATTATATTGTAATTAGGATTAATAAACCAATAATATCACCAAAATCATGATAATTATCAAAATTATATATTACCTACTCCAACATCGAGCACTTGAAGAATTAAATATCTTTGTCAAAGTAGTTGCTGGAAGTCCCAAAGACTGACCAAGCGCAAAGGCTTCTGAAACCCCAAGCATACTCACAGCCATTGCCAAATTGTTGCAAATTTTCGCTGCCTAAATACAAAAAGAAATTACAACCCATCCAGCACATCTATTTAAGAGGTCAGTATGCTTATATGAATAATGATGAAAAACACCCTGAGGTCTGGCCTTTTCTAGAAAAACTCCCTGAAACATTGAAATTTACAAAAAAACACCCTGAGTCTGTGATTTTGCGTTAGTTTTAGGGTTTTTTTGGCTATCAAAGTGAAAACCTCAGGGTGTTTTTCATAATTTTCAAGGTCTGAGGGTGTTTTTCGTAAATAACACAAACCTCAGGGAGTTAAATGGGCAAAGGTAGAGCGTACAGAACCGTTTCCTGGACCACCACAGTGTACGATGTTTTTGCCCATTGACAGAAACAAAGTCTTTGCAGACATATAGGCCTCCTCTGAGCCACCAACCTGAATATATGCCACATAATGTAGTAGTTCAAGATTGGAAAGATTGGGTTTTCTCACTTTCACTTAAGATGAAGTTATCAAATTTTGATTTTTAAAGACAGAAGTTTTAAAGGGAAAATAAAAAACTGAATCTTGGTAAAAATTAGGTTAGAACGGAGCCGAAAGCTTCTAGAACAATATACCATGAAAGTGAGTGACCCTGTCTCAGCTGAAAGTACACCTCCAGATACCGGAGCATCCAACATAGCATGTCCACAGCCACCTATAAATAAGTAATTAATTAATTAGTAGTTCGTGCAATTAATTTTTTTCGATTTCTTTATTGAATTTTTCAAATATTGGTTTTGATAAAACTAATTATCTAATACAAATAAGATCAAATTGCAGTATCGTTTTAAAAGTTAAATGTAATGTATTCCTCAAAACCAAGGACTTAATACCATCTTCTAATCGAAAATACTGTCAGAATCAAAGACAGCAATTTCGTTGGAGAACATCATGTCAGTATTACAAATATTTTGTATGTAAAATAATTGACAATAATATTAATCTGTGGACCATTAAAAAGAATCAGAAAAATGCAGTGAAATTACCACCAAAATAAAAGTAAAGAAAATACCAGCAGCAGCAGAAACCTTTCTGGATGTTTGAGGATCAATTGTAGAGGAATCTATGAACAACCAAGATCTAAGTGCCTTTCCACCATTAAGCATACCATTTGGTCCTGTGTAAACATCCAACACCTACATATAGATAAGAAGATTTAACTTACTCAAGCAAGATATTTTCTAAGTGATCACGTAAAACATTGTCGGCATTAAAATTTTGAACTTCATTATTCATCAACTTCTGTTGATTTTCCTCTTTTTCTAGGGAGAATTAGTCTGTTGTTTACTAGAAGTACGAAAGAATATTCAAACAAGAGGTCTCAAAATAACTACCACAAGCTTCAATTATGCTTTTGAAAAGCTCACATGGGACGAAGATGGCAACATCGTAATTACAGCATCACTTGCTTCAGCAACTTCAAGAGGTGAACTCTTTGTAAGAATGCCTTTCTCAGAGAATTTCTTCATGGCATCTTCGTTTCTGTGCCAAATGCAGGGTCGAAAAATCATGCTAAGAGATGTAGAATGAGAAAAACGCAAAATTGAGAACCAGAATAACAATAACAAGAGCATAATTTAGAGGATATGCAGTCCTATAATGTTATCAATGAATTTCTGCACAGAAAGTTAGACCAAGAAAAGGGTATATAATACAAGTATATCTCAAGCAAAGAAAAATAGTCGAATTTAATAGAATTACACATCATGGACCACGATACTGAATCCAGCTTTAATCAAGTTATTTGCCATCCGGGATCCCATGTTTCCCAGTCCTATGAATCCAACTCTCTGCAAAATGTCAATTAACCAGAAAATCATATCAATCAGCTTAATATCGAACTTTATCCAAGAATTTAAATGATAACAAAAATTCTTCAAATTAGATGTAATAGTGGATGACGGAAACCGGAAAGTGCAGTAGACTTTATAGTAACATTGGTCGCCGAGAAAACTAAACTCAAACAATTCAACAAAGGAAATGCAAAAATTAAGAAAAAAACTGTGGATGATCAGCCATGTAACCAATAATGCAATTCAAATGACAACCCATGTAATATAAAACACAAACTTAAGATTTTCAAGAATTTAAGCAGCTTCAGATAAACTCACTTCGAATTGAGATGGATTGGATGATGAAGAAAACATGTGAATACAAGAAAAGGATGATGACGGAAAAGAATCGATTTTGGCGCAGCGTCTGTGAAGGGAAAACAGCGATCTCAGTCTGTAAGTAGCTGCCATTGATCGATCTTCAGAGTTTGAGTTATTAGTCTTTCTCCTTCTCTATGGCAAGGCGAGAGAGAAAGAGGACGTTGTTTGTCGTTGTCTCGTACCTGATGAGCTGCCAGCCTGCCACTCTCATCGTCTTTACACAGTAATCTACTCATCTTAAAGTTAGAGGTGTTTTGGCTGAGCTTATAAGCTTTTTAAAACATTATAAGATGTTTAAGAGCTTATAAAATGTTGTAAAGTGTTTGGTAAATATTTTTTAAAATAAGTTTATAAGTTCTTAAAATAAGATGTTAGGAGTTATAAGCACCTTAAAAATAAGTTTGGAATCTCAACTTATTTTAAGATCTTAATACATTCCCTTATATTTTAACCATATTAATTACATAATTGTCATTACTAACATCTTATAAGCTCATGATTTTATTTTTATCCAAACACTTTTAGATTTTATTTTTAAAATAAGATTTAACAGCTTATAAGCTAAAAAAATATCTTATAAGATGTGAGAGCTTATAAACTCTTTAAAATAAGCTTAGCCAAATACCCCTTAATCAACAATTATGCCATTTTATAAATAAAAAAAGAAATTAAAATGTACACAGAATAAGATAAGAACCATATAAACGTGAAAAATGTATAAGATTACAGATAAATAAATAAAAATTTATTGCTACCTTTTATATAAATAAGATATTATTTAATTATATATTTTTAAATTAATAGAGATGGAATTATAATACTTAACAAATCTTATATGAATCTAACAATATAATAATATAGATGTTATCTTGTCTAGCTGCTTAAGTTCATCTTATTGAATTGGGACCACAAGTCCACTAATACATTTACCTCGAATGTACTCCAAAATAATAATCATAATAAATCATATTAAAAGGAAAAAAATAAAAAACAAATAAACCATATTGAAGGAGAGAAATTTAACTTTCTAGAAGCACTTTTCTAGGGAGGCAAGGCAATCTCATTCATCTTCACAAACATCAAACTGCAGCACAGCCTCTTCAAGAATACAAGACTTTCCCAAGACTAAACATGGTATACATCAAGCTATGTTCCCAATTTACAACAATCCAAAATCCAAAAAACAAATAACCAAATCAAACACTAACCACTCCTACTCCAAACTAGACTCAAAAAAAGGGATTTCAATGAGCTATTTAATCCCCACCTTCTACTAAAACCACAATACTAAATCGAGGAAAGATCCTCGTAAATAGTCTTGATCCCGGGCCTCTCAGAAACCGAACGGAGACATCTCAATCCGATTCCCATCACTTCCTTCATCCCTTTATCCGCAGCAGGAACACTCATTTCTTGCACCAACGCACCATCAAAACACTCGGAGCCTCGTCCTTCAGCAACCCTCAAACGAACCCAATCCGTCAGATCAACTCCTCCATCCGCACCAGAAACCACATCTCCAGCACATTTTCCGGTAAGAAGTTCAAGCAAAATCACTCCAAAAGCATAAACATCTGATTTGAAAGATGGAAGGGGTTTTTTTGATGCAGCAAGTTCTGGTGCACGGTAACCTAGAACTCCAGCATCGAGAATCTGTTCTATTGTGCCTGATTGGGTCATCAGACGGTGGAGACAGTAATCAGCTACACGTGCATTGAGATCAGGGCCTTCTAGAAGGATGTTGGTTGCTTTGAGGTTACCGTGAGGGATGGCCCGGTCAAAATGCAGATAGTTCAGGCCACGTGCAATGTCAACTGCTATTTTGAGCCTCTGGGCCCATGTTAAGGGAGGACCCTTTCTTCCGGGGCGATCTGTTAATGGAGGAAAACTTGTTAAGAAGGGAAAAAGTAACTGGTTATATGATGCTATGCCGTTTGGAAGAGGAACCATGTTGCATGCATAAATGAGCAGAAAGTTATACTTTGTTTTCTTAAGATGCAGAGTGGGTTTCTTGCAAAAACTTTTGCTTTTTTCAAGTTTAAAAATCTACCCTGAATAGACGTCCAATTATTTACAAAAACAACCTAGAAGGTTTTTTGAAGCTAAAAGTTGGTCCTTAGGTGCATCTAGCTTCTAGCTTATTTCTACTTAAAATAAGAAGTTTGTTTTTAAACACTCACAAAGTGCTAAGAGAAAGCAGAAAGCACAAAAGAGTTTTCTTTTAGAGTTTGCAAAATTAACTTCCCAAACACTCCCAAAAGTGCTGAAAAATGCAAAAACAAAAAATGTTCGTTTTATTGAGTTTGCTAACATAACACTACCAAAGAATCACAAGATCAGCACCAAAAGAAAATTTAATATAATAAAATTCATGCAGGTAATGAGGGCACAATCAGTAAAATTCAGATGGAACATTAACAACATTATAAGCAAAAAAACAAAAGAAAAAAACGATTAAATTGTCTGGAAAAACAGAACTAATCCATTACCGTATAGAAAACTCGCAAGACTTCCAGGAGAAATGTAGTCAGAAAGAATGAGCTTCTCATGTTGTGTGGGTCCCCAGTAGTACCCTCTCAACCCAACAACATTCGGATGTCTAATATTGGCAAACTTCTTGGCTTCTTTAGCAAATTCTTTTCTCTGTTTCGCAACTCCTTCTCTCAACCACTTAACAGTCAAGAACAGCCCATTATCTAGAGTTGCTCTATAAGACGTCCCATGACTGCTCCTTCCAAGAACTTCAGCTGGGGCCCGCGATAATTCCTCAGCAGTAAACGAAACTGTATCATCTAAAAAGTACAGCTCACCAGCCAATCTGTCAGGAGATCTGACATCCAATCTCGAAAGACTTTCAACAGTGTAAGAATCACCAGATTCAGGTGACCATGAAAAATGGCTCGTTTTTGAGGGAGAAAAACCCGTTGTTATTGCTGTCATTTTCTCTTCAGGACTAATTATCTCTGAGGATGAACCTTTTCTTGATCTTGCAAGATCCTCTGCTGAGACAACTAAGCCACTGGCACGCGAAGGATTTGTTGAAACCTGACGACTGACGTCTTTTGTGGTCACATGTGGTGGAGGCCGTTTTGAAATTCGTTTGTAGAGAATGAAAACAATGAGGAGGATCAAAATGAGGAAAGCCACCACGCAAGAAACTATTATTATTACTTTTATCAGAGTGCTCAAATGGTTTTTATTTTTACTTCCACGTGGGCCACGGCTGCCAGGTGGAGGATTGGGGAATTGCAAGTCGGAGTTTCCAGGGTAGAAAGAAGAGAGAGGAAATTTTCTCAGATTTTCTGGGACGACGCCGGAAAGATTGTTATATGATGCATTAAAGCTTTGGAGAGTGTCGGTAAGGTTGTTTGGAAGTGGGCCCATAAAATGGTTTCTTGAAATGTCTAAGGAATTTAGTGTTGTGATGTTGCAGATGGAAGTTGGCAAAGAGCCTGAAAAGTTGTTTCCTCCTACATTTAGCACTTGAAGAGCAATAAACGAACTGAAACCATCAGGGAAATTTCCATTAAGCTGGTTGTTGGAAAGATCAAGAACTTGAAGATTTGAATCATTAGATTGAGGTGAAAAATCAATGCTTCCGGAAAGGTTATTGCTCTGTAGATGAAGTTTGTTAAGAGTTGATGATGTTAAAAGAGGAGTTAAAACGGGTCCCACCAGCTGGTTAAAGCTGAGATCAAGAGCTGTGAGTTTGGGAAACAATGTAATGACTTTGGGGAGAGAACCGTTTAAGGAATTATGAGAAACGTTGAGATAATTCAAGCGCAAGAATTGAGCCGTTACCTCTGGGATGGACCCCGTTAAATGGTTTTGACTAAGATCAAGAAATTCTATGTTTCCCCATTTTAGCAATCGAGTTAAATTTCCTGAAAATTGGTTCTTTGAAAGGTCAATTACAACACAGCTTCCTGTCAATATTGGAAGTTCACCAGTAAGCACATTGGAGGAGAGATTAAGAGTGTGCAACGTTGTTGATGTAATCATACTTATCGGCCCTGTCATGAAAAATTAAGTGTTAGAAAATTGAAGTAAATCATAAAAGGTAAGAGTAAGAGAGTGTTTGGCTAAGCCTATTTTGTAGAGCTTATAAGCTCTCACATCTTATAAGATGTTTTTGGAGGTTATTTGTTGGATTTCAAAGCATTTGGATAAAAATAAGATCATGTGCTTATAAGATGTTACTATGTTAGTAATGGCAATTGTGTAATTAATACAATCAAGAAATATGGGAATGTGTCAAATCTTGAATACAAGTAGGTGTTCCACAACTTAAGGAGCTTACAAGATCCTAAAATCTTATTTTAAGATCTTATAAGCTTTTTCCACAAAATATTTACCAAACATTGTACAACATCTTATAAGCTCTCAAACAGCTTATAAGTTGTTTTAAAAAGCTTATAAGCTCAGCCAAACACCCTCTAAATTGTAAATGCAATTGTACCTGACAGATTGTTCCCACTCAAGTCCAACTCAGTTAGGACGGAAGAATCCCCTTTCAAAAGATTGTTAGGAACAGAGCCCGTAAACCTGTTATTTCCAAGCTTCAAGACTTGAAGATCATAAACAAAATTGAACCCAGGTAATTCTCCAGAAAGCTGATTGTAACTCAAATCCAAAACCTTCAAGCTTCCAAAAGCCTCGCCCTCACTAACAAGTGATCCCATCATCTGATTATGGCTTAGATTCAAATGCTTGACAGATGGAGAAATACCAACGATAAATTTCTGATTCTCCTTCCCAGAAGAACTGACAAGCAAATTCCCACTAAGATCGACATGGCTTGCTGTAGTAAGCATCAAGAATTCTGGATCGAGTTTCCCATCAAGCATATTGCCATGCAAATCAAGAATATCGAGTTCGGTCATCAATTCAAACCCTTTTGGGATGTTTTTAGTTAACCCATTTAGTGAAAGATTAAGATACACTAATCCTCCCAATCTTGTCAGAGACAAGGGTATCGAGCCCGTAAGGGAATTTCTGCTCATATCTAAAGAATGAATAGAGGGAAGCCCGGAAAATGTGTCTGGAATTGAGCCCGAGAAGTTATTTCCAGACAAAGATAGGTTTTTTAAGCTGGCTAATCTACCAATTCCAGGTGGTAAAGTTGAAGAAAACATATTATTGGATATATCGAGATATTCGAGGCTTTTGAAGTTGCTGAGGCCGTCGTGAAGCTTACCAGAAATGGAATTGTTTGCAATTGAGAGCTTAACAAGCATTGTTAGGTTTGAGAAAACGCTTAAATCCACGTCAGCAGACAATCCTACGTTGTCAAGAACAACTGCTGCAACATTTCCGCCATTGCACATAATCCCATTCCAAGATGAAGGGCAGCCATTGAAATCAATCGATTCGTCATTCCATGAATTTAGCACAAAGCCTGTTGGATCATGCTTGATTCCTTTTTTGAACTCGAGTAAGGCTAAAATATCCTGGGATGGAAGCTGCCCAGAAGAGGAAACGAAACAGAGAACAACCAAGAAAAGCCTAAAAACCCTCATTCTGACCAAGCCTAGGTCGTAATAACCTTATTATCACCAAAACCCACCAAAGATACCGCTACAGCACTTGAAATGTTGAAGAAATTGACTAAGTTACAAAGCATTCAAGAGCAAAATCTGAAACCCCATTACAGCATAACAAAAACAAATTCACATTTACAAACTAGACCCCTACTGTAAGAAGAGATACAGGAGAAAGCGCCTTAAAGCAAACTTACGAAGATCCAACCGTAAGAAGGGTCGCCATTTTCCTACTTGCCAAATCTGGCATTTGGCGAAATCTACAGCAAACTGAAAGCTACTCCTCCCAAAGATTCGAGCTTTACAGATAGAGGCACCTCCCGACAAAAAGTTAGAAAAATACAACAATGTACTAACAAAATTCCAACCCTCACTTTTTTTTAAAAGAGTTCACTGAACCAAAGCGTGAGAGCCTTGAGAATAAAGGGCAAAAGGGTTTTCAAATCCGCATTTGTAAAGACAATGAAAACTATTAACCCACAAAAAGTTTTGCCCTTTCAAAAACCCTAACAATGGGGGAAAAGGAAAAGCTATTACAGTAACAAAACCCCACTTTCTTTCAAGCACATATGTGAGAGAAGCTTGTTAAAACACACAAAAAAAGGCAGAGCCTTTTGTCCCTTATTAATTGATATTTCTTTTGCACTTTAGCTGTTTAGTTTAGCATACACAATCCTCTCCTACTAAAGCAGTCACTTTCTCTCTCCAAGAAATACTATGTCTTGTTCGATTCTTTGGAATTATGCATATACAGTAAACAACATTTTAAAATAACAATGCAATTAAACTTTATTATTCAGGGTGGTCTTGGATACTGCACAAAAAACAGTAAAAAAACAAACAATGGGTGCAGCAGAGGACAGAAATAAATAATCTAAGAAAACAAATAGTAGGGAAATGAATCGTTTCTTGTATTAATTTTCTGCAAATTTGGAGTAAATGGAGGGGTTTACCCGCCAAAAAACAGGGGGAATCTTGGCATTGAGGACGTCAAAGTGAAACATTAAATGTAGTTTGTAAGATTGTTTGGAGTCCTTTGTCTGGAAACTGGTGCTATTAGAGTGAAGTGAATCAGCAGGAGTATCGGGGATTGCTGATGTGTTCATTAAAAGATTGGGTCCCCCAATAACCCTTTGACTAGGGTTCTATATGTAATATATTAATTGGAATTTGGATACCAATACTATGCTAAATGTCATGTATAAAGAAACAAAATACTGTTCAGCTGGCCTGGGCTGAAAGTATGGGTTCTGTATATATTCTAGAATAGAAACTTAAGATATTGGTATCAGCAATTTAAATTAGAGAAACAATAAAAGAAGCAATTAAAGATTGAGCATGTAAGAGGTGAATTAGGTGAGAGAGTAATGATTTCGAATTTAAAAGCAAAATTGTACCACTTTACAACCAATAGGTCCAATCCCAGTGTCTGTAAGATGTATCATGTGGATGGAAGGCAACCTTAGAACTGGTGCTGAGTCCCTACCATCATATGCCCAAGCCCAAGTAGTCCCCACTCTGTTTTATTTCATTTTTTCAAGCTAAAAAATTATAAATTGAAACAATAAAAAAGAGTATTTCCAATATATTTATTTAAAATAGAGACAATTTAAGAGAAATCGACTAAACAAAACAAGCCAAGGCACAAAGAAATTGCAAGTCAAAAGAACAGATAATTACAACTCATGACGTTTGAGAAAATTACCATTACCCCCTTAATGTTTCACTCTATTTCATTGACTTCTACAGTTTTTAGTGAAGGAAGACGAAAAAAATGATAATTTCTCAAACGAAGTGGAGTGTTTTTTTTTTTTTTTTTTTTTTTTTTTTGTATTTAGGTCAAAGATTAGGAGAATTTGTAATTATACCTAAAAAAAGCTAAAGCATGAAGAAGCTATATTACTAAGGTTGACTCTGTAAAGGCAAAGGCAGTACTAGTAGTGGTGGTGATGATAATGTTCATAAAGTGTTAATGAAATTAAGACATGAAAATTGTCAGATTTCTTAATGATTAACATATCAGCTTGTCTCACAATAAAGAAGATAGTAGTACTAATTGATTGGTACAAAATAAAACAAAGAGATCTATTTAGTGGTTTGTCTGTGGTTGATTAATTATCAACTAGCTTAAGGACTACCAACAATCAAATCTTAGACGACACGACGCATATATCAATATAACAATACAGATTTTTTCAATACTAGACAAGTATTTAATACGATTCGATAATTTTATTAGAAGTATATCTACATTTTAGACACTTTACATTATATTGGGATGTAAACGACTTGGGCTCCCCATTTTGTTATATTTTCATTGCAAATATGATTTTTTTTTTTAATAAAAGTATATTATGATTAGTAGCAGAGGAAAATTAGATTACTAAATGATACTTGTACAAAACAATATTAATTTTTTAATATTATTGTTATATTGAAAATAATATTTAAATGCAGAAGTATTACAGTATGGATCCTATGTTTAGACTTTAGATTAAAAATAATACTTAAATACACTAGAATTTACTTTTAATTTACATAATTTCGTTCGTAACATCTATTAAATAATAATATTAAGATGAACATTGAACACTATCCTTTAACTTATTGCAGATCCCATTATAGAAATAACAGTATTTTTTTATGTATTTCGAAGTAAAAATAGTAAATAAATTTGAAAAGGAAGACAATAATACACGATCGAAAGCTATAAACGTGAACCACAAAATACGAATAATAGACACGATACGATACGATATAGATATGACAATACTGATTTTTTTTAGCATTTATCATTAAGATATCCGAAACACGATATTTTTTAAGAAATATTCATCCATTATAGGCTAGAAATAATTGTCCATGAGATAAAGTATTCATTAAAAGGGAAATATAAGACAAAAACTGTAAAAGAAAAAAAAAAAAGGCCAGAAAAATGGCAACTGCCAAGAAGAGTTCATACTTTCAGAGTTGCATCAATACAAAAACCTCTGTCCGCAACAAGACACAAACTCATTACAACTCAAAAGTATACAAAGCTAGCGAACTCACCATAAAAACTCTGCAAAAAAAAACATACATCTTTACCTCCTTCAAATAGATAACAATCACCAGCCCTTTAACCCAAAACATAATGTAAAATCAATTTCACAGCTCCCATACACCAAACAAGAATGAAAGAATTGCACCTCAATAAAATAAAAATTTTAAAAATAAAGAAAAAAAAACACCAGACTTGAAAAGCATCCCGTCTTCACCGTCCCTGTTGATTCACCATCCGTGAGAACTCATCATTCCCAATCGCCACCTCATCCACCGGTCCACCCGAAACCACCTCATCTTCTCTCTCGTCAATCTTCCCCATGGAAACCGAGCTATCATCCCCCGCATTGCTCCTCAGCCAAGCTTCGTGCAGCTGCAGCACATACTCCAAGTGCCACAAAACTTCTCCCATAGTCGGCCTAACTTTCCCCTCATCAGCAAGACACTTCTCCGCAATCTCCCCAAACTTAATCAACGACTCAGGAGAACAGTTTCCTCTGAGTCGTTGATCGAGAATATTCTCGAGCTTTTTTTCCCGTTGCCAGCGCATGGCCCACTCGGCAAGATTGATCTGATCTTTAGGCAAAGTCGGATTAATGACAGCTCGCGCGCAGATAACCTCGAATAAAACAACCCCAAATGAGTAGACATCGGATTTCTCAGTTAACTGCTGCCTCCTGAAATACTCGGGATCCAAATACCCGAAACTACCCTTAACAGCTGTGCTCACGTGAGTATGCTCCAAAGACGGGCCTGTTTTGGAAAGCCCGAAATCTGCCATTTTAGCAACGAAGTCCTCGTCCAACAAAATGTTTGTTGTCTTAACATCTCTATGGATAATGCCTCTCTCAGAGCCCGTGTGGAGATAGTGGAGACCACGAGCTGCCCCGATGCAAATGTCCAGTCTTTGCTTCCAACTCAACAGGGGCAAATCGCTCCCAAAAAGATGTTCCCTTAGGGTTCCGTTAGCCATATATTCATAAACCAAAATCATTTCATTTTGCTCGTCACAAAACCCAATCAATGAGACCAGATGCCTGTGTCTTAATTTAGACAGCAATTCAATTTCCGTCTCGAATTCGTTCAAACCCTGCTGAGATTGCGGGTTCGAGCGCTTGACCGCCACGAGGGTATTTTCATCAATTTCTCCCTTGTACACTTTCCCGAAGCCACCAACTCCGATTATCAAACTCTCGTCAAAATTATTCGTGGCCATTTTAATCTCGGCCAACGTGAAACGCCTTCCCGATCTAACAGTCCCGAATTGCCCAATCGGATTGGTTGATCCTCTAGCGTTTGCAGTGCTATTCATCATGGATCCCAAAGGCCTCCAACTCTTTTTTGTGACGTTCTCATCCCGTTTCTTCTTGCCTAACCAAATAATAAGCATAAATACACCTGCAAGAATGGCAACAGAAGCAATACCAACTCCGATTCCCACCCAAAGAATCAAGCTTCTAGAAGCTTTCTTCCGTTTCACATTGTTGTACTTCTGCACGTAAGCTAGATTCCCGTTACGGCTAAGCTTGAAAATCTCCAAACCGTTCAAAAGGGCATCGGTTCCAGCCGACCCCGTTGTGGGGTCGGGCCCCAGTTGAATCCAAATAGTGTTGCTTTGAGAGGAAATCGAATCGAGATAATCTTCGTGATACGCTTTATTCATCCCTCCGGCACGAACATAGATATCGAAATTGTCAGCAGCCGTTTGGTTATCGACAAATATTCTGAAAACCCTCTGGTTCGGCTTATCATAAACCAGTTCGCAAAAGTGGAGACGGACGAGATAGTCAAAATCAGGGTCAACTTGCAATTTCCATGACATGTTGAATCTCTTTTCCAAGACCTGAGCATTCGTCAGAGTTCTAGCCGTCTCGTAGACTGCAAGTGGGCCCACAAATGTCTCGTTTGGATTTGCATAAGTAATGTTAGTCCGGTTTCGGATTACTGAACCGGCATCGGCATTGATCATGTAACTATAATCAGCTTCCCAATTTCTCCACAAGATCGGATCTTGTGGGGGTCTAATAGACGAGCCGCCAACATTTAATCTATACATTGTTTCAACACCTCGTTTGTTCAAGTTCAGCGCGCTATTGCCACCATTGGAACTGACTCGACTGACTGAGCCAACAAACAGCTTACTACTCTCTTCCGGAATAATTTCCATTGCATTAACGAAACCAAACGACTCTTTAAATGGGATGAAGTTTACGACAACTAAGTTGTTTTCAACGGGAAAGAAATACTCCTTCAATATATAGAAATAGCTGGAATTTGCTCCAGATCCCACTAAATTCAAATTCTTGTCTGAAATTTCACCGGGAACATTGAACTCTGAAATTAACTTCAAACCATTTGCATTGACGGAAAATATGGAATTATTGGCGTTATATTCATCAGAGACCAATGGGTAGAAATGAAGCCTGAGAAAATAATTCCCATTTGGTACTTGAAAAGTGTAATTCAAACTGCTTTTAAAGATTCTAGCAGTTCTGTAAAGTGGCTCATAGTCTGAATTACCATCGAAGGTGTTCGTAGAAGCTTCGATTCCTGGTGCACTAAGGGTGACATTATTTCCTGGAGCTGTGTCACCAATCCATCTCCTTCCTTCTATATTTACACTAGAATTTGTCCCACAGTTTGTCAGAAAGGACGCCTTTTGAGCCAACACAGTAGAGGAAGAAAGCATAAACATAAACACCAGAAGCAACAAGCCCAAGATCTTCATCATTCACCCCTGGCTAAACCAACCCAATATTTCCTTCTTTTTTCTTTCTATTTTCCTTTTTTTTTTCCTACCCAATTCAATAAAATTTGCACTCCAACACAAAAGGGCTCAGAAAAAGATTAGAAGCCCTAATCTTGAATCATACTACCCAAACACAAGATTACTTTATCGTAGAACCAATCTTATGAGGTCATTTAGTACTAAAACACATTACACTTATCACCAAAAATGTCTCCCAATAAAAACCCTCAAAAGTCGCAAAGCATAAACACTTACCTCCACATCAAACATAAAAAGGATTCAAAACCCACCAAGAACTGATGAAGCATACACTAATTAGAACTTCAATCCCAAGGAGCAAGCAGATCTGATCAAGAAAGCAAATAGAGCAAGAAGAAGATAGAAAAGGTCCCAAAATAGGAGTTTGTAATGAAATACTGTACCAAAATTCAATCTTTCACCTTCTACAATACTGATTTTGAACAAAAGTCAGCAAATAAATTACCCAACAACCTGGTTTTGCTGAAAAGGGGTATTCTTTTGAAGTTTATTTGAGATGGGAAATGGGGTTTGGCTGGAAATGAGAGTTTTTTTCAAAAACAGTCTGGAAAATATTCATACCATACTGCGATGTCTTGTTTTCTTATGGAAAAAGGGGTCAAGAGCATATCTGTACAACCCAACTTTTATTTCAAAGAAATGTTTGTTGTAAAGTTGTAACTGCTTTAGTAGTCAGCAGTCATTTTCTTTAATCTGAAATTTTTTAAGGATTTAATAGTATTTGTTTTACGTTAATTGTTTTAAAATTTGAATGGTTTTTTAAATTAGGGTTTGAGTGGTGGTGATGGTGCCAGCCAGAGCATGGACCTCCATTATTTGGGCTGCTCTCACATGTATTTGTCTGGAAGATAATCAACAGGGCGTATTAATTTTATGTTTATTCTCGAAATTGCCCCTCCTGCACTGTGGATCTAATAAAGTTTATTTTTGTCGTTTTGCTTCTTCCGTACCAATAGTACCCTTTCTGTACCTGATGAGACAATTGAACGCCGAAATTGGTGATTTAAAATTTTAAATAATCTCATTTACAACTACCTATTCAAAAATTTGAAATTCCATATATCTGGTTAAGCTATCAAAATAATTAAAATTGAACTTTTGAGTTTTGATGGCCATTTTTTCCTATGTTTATGTCTTTGTTTCGTTTACAATTCCACCGGCAACTTTCAATTATTGCAGTAATTTAGTTAGCTTAAAATTGAATTTTAATAATCGGTACACTTGACATATAGAGTCAAAAAACTATATTCAGCCCCTACTCCAATGTCTTATCTTGTCAATATTTGTTTATTTATTTTAATAACTCCAATCAATCAAAACATGTCCCCCTGATCTAGCATCAACCTAACATGAAATAAATGATAACATGCAATAATAATGTGTGTTTTTTTATATAATAAAATTTACTTTAAAACATTTGATATATTTTAATTTAATTTAGTAACATTAAAAGTTTCATAACGATTTGGACTTCCAAATTGCAAGAAAATTAGGTAATACAGATATACTAAGAAAAAAGGTCAAACATTAGATGTTAAAGATATGCTAAAAAAACAAAAAATGTCACCGTCTTTAATTGCATTAGGTATGCTCATAATTTTTCATATCAAAAAGTCATCTTCAATCTATGCCCGTTAGCCATTATCATTAAATAATCTCTTGAAAGCAAATAAACTATTTGATACTTAATAATAAAATAAAAGAAAAAGAAAAGAAAAGATCCAAATAAACTAGTAATTGTAATTGGACTTTTAAGTAAAGTTCATAAATGTACATTTGGGCTTCTAAATAGTAAGTCCATTAGAAAATAAAGTCTATACTCAAGAGTGTCCACTGTCCAAGCCCAAGTCCAAACTAGTACACAAACTATTATTCTTTTGATGGTATTATTTCGAAATTATATAAGTTTTTAACTTTTTTTTTAACCCACGTACATAATTCGAACATTGTTATTGGAATGAGTCAACCCTCAAATTTTTATATTGGGAATAATATCTGATAGCCGTTGGACAAACCCCAATGATTATAAACTTTAAACTTTGTTGGCATGTTAAAACACAAAAGATACACATTTAAATTAGCATATAATCTTTTAATCAAAAGAAAACGAAAACATATAAACACTGCAAAACATATCTGATATGACGCAACATGAATATGATGATACAATTTTTTAAAAATATTTATCATTGGACAAGTACTATATATAGTTATCAGACACGAAATAACACAACACGATAAAGTTTTTAAAAATATTTATGCATCAGATATTCATATACAGAGCGTTCTTACATGGACCAATTCAATTTATCATTCACTTCTTTTATTTATTTTATAAAAATGTAAGCATAATTGTTTGTGATTCATACGATAGAAGGAAAATTACTTGAAGTAACTTTCCTAAAAAAACATTAAAATAACTTTTAAAAAAATAACTAAAATAACTTAAGTAACTACAAATTTAAAAAAAAGGTCAACCAATTACAAGCTCCAGTTCCTTCTCTGCAGTTATTTACTTTTCCCATATAAGTTCAAGCGCAGCACCATAAAGAAGTTAGAAGCGGTATATTTTCCGTCAAACAAGAATAACCGCAATTCAACGACATATTTACTACGCCTGTTTTGCACCAAATCTCCAATGGCGTAATCACAAAGCGCGCACACGCAAGAGTAAAATTCACAGACACAGAGGCACGAAGTGATGGGTTCAGAGTCCAACGATTGTACTGGTGATGGAGAAGGGGTGATCTTGGGGGTTGATGGGGGCACCACTTCCACCGTATGCGTCTGTTTGCCGTTCCTCGACCAACGCCAATTGCCCGATCCTCTCCCCGTTCTCGGCCGCGCCGCCGCAGGTTGCTCCAACCACAACAGCGTCGGAGGTAACTGTTTGGGGTCTCCTCATGACCCCCCTTTCTTTCTTGATATTTGGGTCTTCTTAGATGCTTCTGAGACGTGGTGGAGATATTTAATGTCTCGCTTATCTAAGGTTTTAGGATTTTCGATGGTCATTCAATAATTCGATAATTTCTTAATCTTCCTGTTCGCCTTGTTTATTGGTATATGAGAAAGTGAAACTGCTATGAGAAAACATTGGTCTTAATAATGAAAAAAGTGGCTGTTGACTTGCAAACTAGTTTGTGAAATATATGTTGCAGAACTTACTCTGCAAGTTTAAGTTTTTTGATGTGATGAATGCTAATTAAAGAGGATAATGCTTTGGTTTCGTTATTGATTTCTTAATTGATCTGAGTTAAGAGATTATCTCATCTTATTTGAATTGGGTTTTACAGAAAATGCAGCCAGAGAAACACTGGCACAAGTTATGACAGAAGCACTTTCTAAAGCAGGAAAGAATCATTCTGCAGTTCGTGCTATTTGCTTAGGGGTTTCTGGTGTGAATCATCAAGTTGATCAGGAGAGGATATTTAATTGGATCCGGTACTTTGTTTCTATTTAATTTGACTAATCCAGTTTTCATTTATTCGATTAAAACATGCAAATTCACTGATGATTATCAAATTGATTCTTCATAACTGTTTAACTGAATTTTATGATTTTGAAGTCCTTAGTTGGAACTGAAACTGAGTTAAGAAGATAAACTGATGAGTGACAACTTTGATACCTTTTGATTCTAACAAAGACAATATTGAGATACCCCTTTATTTTATCAGGTCTTAAGCTCGTTGAGTTTGTTATTTCCTGTTTTCATGTTCCTTTGAATAGGATCTATAATAAATTGCAGAACCACAGTTCATTACTAATTCATATGAAATATTTCATACATCACAAGTGTCTTGATTTTGAATATTCAAGTTTACAATCTTTAAAATTGATTATTGATTATGTATGATAGTATTACAGGGGCATATTTCCTGCTAATGTAAAGATCTACGTCCATAATGATGCTGTAGCAGCTCTGGCAAGTGGCACCATGGGAAAACTTCATGGATGTGTTCTGATTGCTGGAACTGGATGCATTGCTTATGGATTTACTGAAGATGGAAGAGAAGCTCGTGCTGCTGGTGCAGGACCTGTATTAGGTGATTGGGGCAGGTAACTAAAGATAATATAGATTATACTTTGTTCAGAAGTTTAGCTCTGAGACAATATTTCTTTAGTATTTTTAGTTGGATAGACTGGATTAATCTAATTCACTTATAATGCTGTGAGAAAATGAAAGTTGTTTAGTCACTCATGTGGATAATCTGTTTCTTGCCCTTGATAAACCATTCTGTAAGGTGCCCATGTACATAGGTGTACAAGAAATATATTTCCATGGAATTTGTAATGCTGGAAGTGGATAAATATAGTTTGAAGTTATTGACTGGATGTAGATTACTTTGTCCAGGCTTCAAACATTGAATGTCTTGTGCAGACATTTTTATTGAGTTTAACTTCTCAGTCAACTGGTTTTTTCGTTTTTTTCTTTTTAAGGTTGGTTAACCAATTAAAGTAATTATTGTCCCCTCCTTCCCTTCTAAGTCTTTAAACTATAGGACTTGAATAAATCTAAGTTCCGAGCCTTTCGGTAATGTATATCCCAGCTTATTTCTACTAGTTGTTCATCAAAAGTTCTGATTTAATTTATTCAATTATTCAATTACGATGAATATCTATGGTTGCAGGCAAAGGCAAAAGAAAGAATAGTTGATCATATCTATGGTTCTGCATTGTATATATATTCTGGTACATTGCGAAATTTGATCGATAATTTGTTTGCTGCTTCCAGTGGTTATGGAATTGCTTCTCGTGCACTTACGGCAGTAATAAAGGCTCATGATGGTCGTGGTCCAGAGACAAAGCTTACAAATTGTTTTCTGGAATCTTTGAGTCTTTCCTCACCAGATGAACTCATAGGGTATCTTTCTTTAGGAACTAATTTCTTATATGGATTTTCTCAATAACGATGCTCACCCGTGGTTAATCAAATAACAATGAACTGAAATGATTTGGTTGATATTGCTCTGATTGAACAATATGTTCAGCATCTTTTATATTTTCTAGCTCATTGGAATTTAGGTGGACATATGCAGATTCATCCTGGGCCAGAATAGCAGCCCTTGTTCCTGTTGTAGTAACTTGTGCAGAGGCTGGCGACCAAGTTGCAGATGAAATCTTGAAAAATGCTGTCCAAGAATTGACTCTAAGTGTCAAAGCTGTTGTTCAGCGACTATATTTGGCTGGGAAAGGTGTGATCTCATTCATCTTTAAATTGATATCATTCGAAGCAAAAAATGCAAAAATATTTAAGCATTTGAGGATTAGAGCTTTTGCTTTATCTATTGCAGATGGAAACGCTTCTTTTCCTGTTGTACTGGTTGGTGGGGTCCTTGAAGCCAACAGTAATAGGAGATGGGATATAGGGAAAGAAGTTACTGACTCGCTTTTGAAGGCCTATCCCAGAGCTTGTCCTATAAGACCTAAGGTTAGCTTTTCTCGTTTCTTCCAAGTATTCTCGACCACCCTTGCTCTTTAGGTAGTGTCCAGACTCTCATAAAAAGTGCTTTTCTTCTTAAAACCTAAACAAACAGAAACAGAGTGTTTTGTTTTGCTGCTTCTGCTTAAAATAAGTTGAAATAGCAGAAGTTTTTGCAATTATGGCTGACACTTTGTTGGGTTTTTCAGTTGGAACCTGCAATTGGAGCTGCTTTGTTTGCCTGGAACAATGTGATGAAAGAAAGGGAAGTAAATGGCTCCAGATGATGAGGTTATTTGTAAATATGTGAAATATTTAGCTCAAGAAGATTACTTACTTAGTTTATTTATCACCAAAAATTGGGTTATAACTTATAACTGTACAAATACCCTCTGCATATTCTAAAATTCAATTGTGTGTGGCTAATGTTTGAAGGGTCGCCACCAAATTTCATCAACTTTTTGATATCATTGAAGTTGAACTATTTGTTTTGCTAATTTTCTCAGTCACACTTTGTACAATGTTTTCTTGATCTTCTTCTAAAACCATTTGGTATCGAATTTTTGGGGCTATTTTAGCCCATCATGAACAGCTATTCGAAAAGCACACGGGTAGTACAAATGGGCCAGGATTGATTTGGAGAAATGTTGGGGATGTTCGAGCTTGACTAAGGATCAACATTGAAAGACAGTTAAACACGTTTTATTAGAGTTCTTAAGTTCCAAACTGAAAAAACTTTAAAACTCAATTCATCTGCATTCCTATTTGAAGTGTTACTTCTTGAAAAATCAAATTTATTAGGGGAAAAACCAGAGTTTTTTTGCACGCACCGGGTTTGGGTTCCACTCATGTATCTAAAGCTAATGACTTTATCGTATTTTTAATTTACTTATAAAAAACTCCAAATATAAAATCTGAACCATTAAACTGTAAGTAGAGTCAAACACCAGCCTCGTACAAGAATTTTTGAATAACACAAAGAAGATATCCATGAGAAATGACAACCCTCATCACAATTGCTTTCTTTTTAGATATATTTATTTATTTGAACGTTAGGGAGTTAGACAATAAATTGTTTCTTGCACAAAGAATAGAATAGTTGATGTAAATGCAACTAAAATGGTGGTGACAAACTCCCATCACTGTTTGCGGTTGTGTGGTCCAAAATACACCATCATACGTTTTTATAAGTCTTATTAAGGTTTGAATTCTTAATCCATACTAGTCACATATATTAATCGATTATTGACTCATCGACCAAAATCTCACGTGCTTCCGTCCTTTTTCCACTGAAAAGATAAGTCGCCATAATAGCTCTTCAATGCTGTCAAGTGTAGTACAAAAGAGTAGCTTTGAATTGATATGCTCTCAATTTTAGTGACACTTATTACTAGGGATAAATACACTCAAATATCCTGAAGTTTAATTTAATTACACAAACATACCCTGATGTTTGGAAAATTTCAAAAATATACTTTGAACTCCAACTCTCGTTAGAGAACCTTCACGAAAAAGAACTCTTCCACGTAATGTTCTTGATTCAGTTAAAACAAAAAGATTTTATCCAATGGATGTCCCCAAAATCCGTACAACCCTTTTAACATATGTAAGAAAATATATTGATAAGGTATGTTTTTGTGATTTTCCAAACTTCACAATATATTTGCGTAATTAAGCCAAACTTCAGAATACGTGAGTGTAGCATCCCTTATAACTAATTAGCTAATACAAATCGAAATGAAAGATTCGTATGACAAATTGTTGTTTCATGTTTTGGAATTTATAGCAGCAGTAGTTGGGAAACATGGCGATAAGAGTTATTGCTATTTACTAGCCCGTTCGGTCTTGTTGCACGATTTTCTTTCTTGTACAACTCTAACTGCAACCTTTTAGCTTGCCATGTAAGGGGGGTGGGGGAATATAATGCACCCCCGTCCCCCTTCAAGCAAGAACATATTAAATGTTTGACGAAGACCTTTCATTTTTTCATCTAATTGTACCACTTCGCCAACAAAAAGTAGTTGAATATTCACTCACAATGAGTAATTACACTTGCACCCCTTAAGAAATAGCTAAATTACACAAACAACGTCCATTATTGAAATTACATAGACATCCTGAGTCGTAGATTCTTCTTACATACACTAAACAGAGATGGTGGAATGGTTAGATACTTTTGTTAGACGGAGATAACTCAAGGATGTCTACGCACTTTGATTAATGAATATTTTGCTATTTTTGTTAGACGGAGATAACTCAAGGATGTCTATGCACTTTGATTAATGAATATTTTGCTATTTAGTCATACCTCAAGGAGGGGGTGTAAGTGTAATTTCCAAATTGTTATTTCTCATCCCGATGATTTAAAAAATGGTCCCGTTCCGTGTAGAACCTAAGCTCATTTACTCAGGCACCGTATTCACAGATGGGAAGAGAAACTACCAACTAATAAATAAAGAACGTACACAAACGCCTTTATATCTGCAAAATCACAAAAAACATCGAACAATTTCCTTCAAAGAAATACAAAAACATGGCTCATACTCATCCAATCCACGAAGCTAACGAGAACAGCCCGTACGGCAACCTAACAAAACAACAATTTTACGACAAACACAACATCCACCACCAAGAAAGCTTCATGATCAACAAACACAACATGAAAATCTTCACCCAATCATGGCAGCTTTCACAAAATCCAACCCAAAAGCTAAAAGGCCTCATAGGCATGATCCACGGATACACCTCGGAAAGCAGCTGGCTTTCTGAGCTAAACGCAGTAGCTTTCGCAAAAGCCGGCTTCTTCGTCTGCGCACTCGACCTCCAAGGGCATGGATTCTCCGAAGGCCCTCCCGATCACATCACAGCCATCGATCCTCTCGTCCAAGATTGCCTCCATTACTTCGACTCCAAGCGGGCCGATCACCAACAGGTCCCACATTTCCTCTACGGCGAGTCCTTAGGCGCTGCAATCGCCATCCTCGTTTGCCTGCAGCAGAAAAAAACAGCATCATGGAAAGGTTTGATTCTGAGTGGAGCAATGTGCGAAGTTTCTACAAAGTTCCGCCCCGTTTGGCCGTTGGAGAAGCTTCTCCCAGCTGCGGCTTTCGTAGCGCCGTGGTGGAGGATTGCTATAACGGCACCGCCTGTGAGCAGATCGTATAAGGAGAACTGGAAGCGGAAGCTGGCGGAGAGGAGCCCGAATAGGAAGACGTGCGGCAGGCCGACTGCAGCTTCTGCTTTGCAGCTTTTGAGAGTTTGTGATTATATAAAGGAGAAGTGCTTTGAGTTGGAAGTGCCGATGATGATTCTGCATGGCGGAGATGATGTGATATGTGATGTTGGAGGAGCTGAGTATTTGTATAGAGAAGCTGGAAGTAAGGATAAGACGTTGAAGGTGTTCGAGGGGATGTGGCATCAGCTGATTGGTGAGCCGAATGAGAGTGTAGAGAGAGTTTTTGGGATTATGTTGACGTGGTTAGAAGTTAGAGCGGATTTGAGTAATGTTGAATAAGATGGTTGTTTGTTTGATTAAGAACCAGGTTTGTCTTTTTCTTGCTATAACGTCTCAACAGAAATTGACACACATACATAAAAGAAAATTTCATTCATACATGATTCACCCGAGGTTTGAAAAATTACAGAAACATACCCTGCTAAAGAATTTATTACATTTGTTAAGTGATTGGACGAATATGGGGGACACACATTCGTTTAAGATTGATTTGACGTGAAAGTGCTTTTTTCCAAGAACATGCTTCCGTCATTCCTAGTAAAATCAAATATTCCAAGAATAGTATGTGAAATTTGTATAATTATGATGAGGAATAAGCATTTTTCGTATTTTATTACTTGTTTTCACCTTCATGTATATTTTGTTTCTCTATCATTATCGCAAAAGTGATTCCAAACACACCATAAGCTGAGAGAATTCTCTATAGCTTAAAGAGGAAAACAAAAAAGTTGAAAAAACAATCACATACCTGATGACTGATGCAAGTGATCATAGCAAGTTGCATCCACTCCAAGTATAAATCACTAAAACAAGATTTATTCACCAGTCAATAATTTTAGTTTCAATTTAGGGATAGTACTGAAATTGAAATCCTGTAAAATATATAAAATCATGAAAAAAAATAACATTTTTCCAAATAGTGCGACCAAATCATCAAATCCCAACAATTATATGCAAACGAAAACGATTATATGCAAGCTGACTGTACAAACTCCAAACTCATGCATTGATCGAGGAGTTGTACGTAGCTAAACCATGAATCCATGGACTGTAAATAAGAAAAAAGAAAAGAAAAAAAAAAGAGAGAGAGAACGGAAATGGAGATAACGTCGGCGGGCTTGATTCCGAGATGAAGAAGGCCATGGGCCGGGTAAAGACTTATAATTGGGCCAATTGGACTATAACTAGCTTATTACTGCAAAAGCCCACCAATTGAAAATTATTATATTTTTGAATATTTATATATTCATACATATAGTTATTTCAATTTTATAAATTTAAGATATTAATATAATAATGTTGAAATATATTTCAGTATTTCCCAGAAATGGCAAAAGGGGCAGAGACTTTCTTTGGTTGAAAGAATGCGTTGATACCTTTATTTTTATTTCCTAGTGAATTGAAGGAATAAAGACTGAATTGCACATGCAAATATGCCAAACTAGAGAGGAAAAGCCAACAGATAGGACGAGCTATCGAATACTTTTTGTGGTAAAAAGGTAACATGACGTTAAATCACCAAGTCAAGACTCTAGTGATCTCTACCCACTCCATTTTCAAATTATTTATTAGAAATTGGATTTTGCCAATACCATTGGCCATTTAAACCACTTACCATCACGCATTCCCGAATTATTACCGAAACTTCAAGTTAAGCTAGTATAGTATGAAACTTGTAAGATACACCACTTACAACTTGTTAATTATGTTTACCGATACTAGCAAAAACCCAAATTTATAATGTCATATCAATAAATACAAAATAGCTAGTTAAGGGATGTTTAATTTACTTCTGCTCATAATTAGACAGGTTTATGCCACAAACCAAAAAACAGCAACTGTAAGTGACCAATTACAAGATAATTTGCGGGTCGAAGAATTTAAACCGAGTGATCGCTAACAAGTGAAAGTAAACATGATCGATTCACTATTTTTGGCAGTTTAACACTTGTAAGCAATAAGCGAACAAGTTCTTAGTTGTTGACAATTCAAGATATTACTAAATACTAACGTTGCCTGCCGTAAATTACGTTTCAATCAATCGGAATCCGGCGACAAATGGTCCTTTTCAATGCATTAAATATATTGAAATGACGAGACAGCCCTCGGTGGATTGTACAATACCTTCAGCACGATGTACAACTGTTTCTAAGGTCCTATCCTATAATAATTATCTGTGTCGTCATCCTAATTATTTGCCTACATATAATATAAAAAAACAAATCATTTAATTTGTTTGTTTCCGACAAGAATTCACGAGTTAACTTAACTGTCCGATTGTTGACAATTGTTCGATCCATCCGCACTTCTCCCATCACCCATTTCACTCCATAAAAGTGCAAATTAATTAACCTCAAATCCACAGAAACGTCGTCGGATTCTCATTCTATCGTAATCCCCAAATGGTCCACCATTATTTCTCCCAACACGGCGTCCTCGTCTTCATCGCTCTAGCTGCGGTTATCCTCGGCCACTCCTGCGGCCGCGACCTCCGCCCTTCGGACCACGGACTGACCTATCAAGAACAATCCCTGTCGCCGACGACGTCGCAAAACGGCGACGAACAGGAAATGCTGGCGTTTTTCGGCACAACGACGTCGTCATCGTCATCGTCAGTACAGTTGCCAGAGGCGAAGAATATCAGTGACACGTTGCAGAACGCACACGTGGACGAGGGGCAGTCACGTGGGCTGGGGAGAGACCACGTGAAGTTAGGGTTGTTGGTGGCGAGCGCGGTCTGTGGCCTAACCGGCGTCCTGTTGCTGGTTGTCTCCGGCGTCGTTTTTCTAATTCGGCTCCAAAAGCAGAAGCCGAAAGCTGAAAGAATCCCGTCCACGGCTGAGCCAGCTTTTGTGGCACAGGCAGCTACGGAAACGCTGTAGTGGTTAGTACTGTTGATTAATATTAGCTAGGTCAATCAAATTTCAATGCTTAATCTTAAATGTTTTTTTCTGGTACAAATGCTTAATCTTAATGTCCCAGCTTCTTGATTTTGTATTTATAATTAAGAGTTGTAAATTATCTGATTAGATAATTATCATTCAGGCCATGCAATTAGGGGTGGGTCTTTTCCTTCCCTTTGCCCAATAATCAAGATTATACTATTATTATTATTATTACTACTATTTTGTTTGACCAGAAGATTATATCATTATAGTACTGTGAGAATGTTAATTTCTTTAATTTTCCCTTTACAAAATTTAAATAACATCAATACTAATCATAGTATAAGTATTTAAAACTATATATAATAGTAGAATATATCAATAAATTAAAGTTCTCAAACTCTACCAAATAATAATAATAATAAAGTTCTCAATGGAATGTGCTCCCTAATGATTTTTTAATAAATTTATAAGTTTTAAACGTAATAAATAGTTTTGTCTTATCCAAATATTTGAAAATCTCGCTTTTTGGGAAAATATAAATGCAATCTATAAATATCAGAAATATTTTATAATTTTCTAAATCGAATTTAATCCAAACTTATATAAATAAGGATACATAGAGAAGTTTTAGAATTTTTTTTAAAACGCGAGACCTCCACATTAGAAATAGTATTTGATGGTTCTACGGCTGAGTTGGTAAATGGGCCTGGAACCTAACACGCGTGGCACTTTTGAAATCATTCACTTGAAAATGCGCTTTAGTTGTGAAATAACAAAATAATAAGAAAGGGGAAACGAAATAAATAAAGAAAAGGAAAAGCGTGTATATGCATGATAAATTAAAGCCAGCAATCCCACTATTAGCTAGTGATCGATCTATAGATGAACATGACACCATACTTAAAAAGTATCAATAATTATTATTACATTATGCGACTGATTGATGAATTAATTATTTAGAAATTTTAGGATAAGGACGATAGAGGAATTGTGAATAATTGAGCAATTCATTTCAACCCTATTAATATATACCTGGACAAAAAGTCGAGAGGGTTTTCCATTTGTATTTTAAAACTTATAAACAAAATTTTAAAATGTTTAAAAGATTTTGTTTTGTATTTAAGTTTCTACAAGTTCTGAATATAAAATTGGGAGGTGTGTTTTCGTTCAAATGAAGTCATCCCTAAATAAATAATTGGGCGAATTACATCTAGAGTTTGTTTACTTGCTTACATTATGCTAAATAGGTTATATATATAATAAATTATAAAACATGTTTATGCTTAGAGCCTTATATAATGAGGTGGGCCTTAAGCTAATTGAGTTATTACTATGGATAATAATCTAGTGGAAAAATAGTTGTTATTTTGTCTATTCATAAACAAAGTAAAGAAACACTAGATTAGTTAAATTATACATTGCTAATAAATTTATTTTAGTTACAAATTAGTCCCTGTAGTTTTAAAATTACAATAAACTCCCCAAAATTTCGCTTTATTACAAAAACTCCTTGAAACTATGCAACATTAAGCCCAAAAAAGCAAAATCATCAGCCTCTTTCAAAGAGCCTTTTGTCAAAAAAGAGAAATATCAAGGGTGTCTTTCTGTAATTTAAAGAGAAATTGTAATTAGCTTAATAGCTTATAGCCTTATACTAAATCATCAAGGTTAAACCACAGCAGCAAACTACTACGATAATTATTTAATTTCTGAGCTAAACATGTGGCAAATATACAGTTCTTGTGACATTACCAAACAGTGTTGCGTTAAAGGAAAACCCCAGAAAACACAAAGCCATTGGCAAAAGAATACATCCAATGTATGTTTTTCCCAGTCAAAATCATGTCATGAGTTTATTTTCAAGTGACAATGGGAATAAATGACAAAAACAAAAAAAAAATGAAAGGCATTCCTTGTTTTATATACACCTTATTATTGGTCAAGAGGAATCCATTCTATTTCAAGATCTAATTCTCCAGATTCTACATTCTGAAGCTTAAGTGATACTGCTTGCTTCACTTTCCCATCAACAATATTCACAGTGCTGTCTTCTAACAATGCATTATCATGAGATTTCAGCCATTTCCCAATCTGCATGTTTCCAAACATACCGGCATCTCCAAAAGCTGTTGCAGAAGTTATCATTGGCTGAATATCTATCTCCGCTTCTCCCATTATATCATCAGCGGAAAATGTGTCGTGATCATAGACTTGCTGCGTGTTTAGAGAGAGATGGGAAATATGTTTATTTCAAGCCATTTCAAATGTTCACGTGTAAATTAAGAGGGAAATAACACGAGGGGTTACCAGCTTTATAGGGCCGTAATCTTGTGGAACAGAAAGCATAAGTTCCTCGTTCCAAACGGGATTCAAATTGCTCTTTTGTACGGTTGTTTGTGCTTTCTAATAACAGAAATAACAATCATTAGAGGAAAAAAGTGCAACCCTTTCTTGTTTAGCAACTCAAATGTGTAAACTAGCTATTTCCTTAGGAAAATTGCGGCTAGTACCCCAGAGTTAAGGGCTTAATACAACAAGACCCCCTCAATTATTGGAAATTACAGGTACGCCCCCTGAGGGGGCCTTGATGTATTTAGCACATATCTCAGGGGGAATATCTGTAATTATCCAGTTTCTTTAACTACAAAGCCAGTAAAAAGGGCAAAAAGATAAAAACCTGTTGGCCAAGTGTTAAAACAACATAGGGATCACTTGATAGCATGTCTCGAACAGCTAAATTTGAGCCTTTAAGTACTTTAACCTTCAACATTCCAATAAATTCCACCATTCCTTCCTGTGATATCACATTCCGTATTAGCTTCAAATTTATTAGAAAGTTAAATTTGAAGCAAATACAAGCCAATTGAAAACATACTGATTTTTGTGATGAAACAGAACTTCTAAAGCTATCCATAATCTTTCTGGATAAGCTTGCTTGCAAAGAATGCTTCTTTGAGTTTGAAGACGAGGACGAGGATGACATTATACGTAGGCTAGGTTTCAAAAATTCCTGATGCTCATATTTAGACCTAAAGTACAAATAAACAGAATTAAAGAATTGAAAAGTTATTAGGAGGTTTGTGCCATTTACAAAAAGCACCCTTATGTTTGGAAAATCATAATGAAAACCACCCTCAAACTAACGGAAAATCGTTGAATCAGGGTGGTATTTTTTGTAATTTCAAGGTTTCAGCGTGATTTTAGTAAACGGCATGGCACAAACCTCAGGGGAGTTTTCATAATTATTCCAAATTATTTTAAGAAAGAAATCAGATGCATATTTTGTGTGTGTATGAGCCCACCTGATAAACTTAGAACGTTCTTCATGACTAGCATCTGGTCCAGGCTTTTTGGCCCCTTCGGGGACATAAGCCTCATAAATGGAATTTGCAGAAGCATTTCCACCAACTTCAATCATTGAATCGATTTCATCTTCTGACCAATCATCTAATGTTACAGACAAAACCTGCCGCATACACAATCATTTTTGCAAATATAAGTAACAAAATAATTTTAAAAAACCACAATCATTTTTGACGAAGACCAGATATTGCAAAATTCACCTTTGAAATATGTGTACCAAGGCTTCTATGTACGCCACAGCATTTTAAGCATATAAATACACCAATATTTGCAGACCTGTAATGAACAAAAAGTCAATAATGTCCAATAATTAGTTAGACAAGAAAGAGAGAAAGAGAGGATAACTTACGCCCACTTAGGATCTTGAGCACCACAATCTGCACATGAGCGATTATCACGTTGATCTAAAAGATCTTTCAATCTTCTTTTACCTGTTGAAATTTCAAGAACCATCAGAATATGGAGAAGCTGACAGGAGTTATAAAATGAGAACAGATAATTATGAAAAAAAAACCTGAGGTTTGTTCGTCTGTACGAAAAGAACATTCAAACCTTTAAAATTACAAATACCCCACTGAGTCAACGATTTTCCGTTAGTTTTAGGGGGGCATTTGTTATGGTTTTAAACCTCAGGGTAATTTTCGTAATGTTTCAAGGTTTCATGGTGTTTTTAGTAAACGGCATAAACCTCAAGAGATATTCGTAATTGACCCAAATGAGAATGATGGATGATGAGAATGATGGATGAAAAGGGCTGTGAGATAATGAAAATTTTCATGTGGTAATCTTCGATGTGAATAGTACCAATGCGTAGAATGTTGATTATGATCTTCGCCATGAGTTCAACCAATCAGAAACATAGGAGCTCAGTAGCAAATTCTCAAACAGTAACAACAATGCATACTTTTGATTGGTTAAAAACAATGAAATCTTCTTTATTAAGCCAAGTCAAATGTTGAATATTTTTCACTTTTTACTGTGAATTACATGTTCCATCATGGTGGCGCATAAATTTTATTGGAAATAACGTAAAAGTCGATAATTTCTTTTTTAAGTACCAAAGAATTTGAGAAATTCTTTGGGAAACCATACCTGAAGCTGGTCTCCCAAGAGCAGATTGCTGGCGGCTCATTGCTTTGTTTTTTTACAATGATATCATTCAACAAAACTAGTCCTCTTATTACAAGTAAAACCTGCATAGTTATCCACAAAGTGAGATTGAGAAACACAAAGAGATAAACCTCAAACAGAATCTATTTTCTCCAGTTAAACCCAATTAAGTCTTTTCTGAATGAATTACCCAACAAAACCAAACAGAGAAATGTGCAGGTGAAACTCATTTTTGACGAGGGCAACAAAAGAACATTCCTTTTTTCTATAAAAAGGAAAAACATAAAACTTTCTTGATATAGCATCAAAATCTCAGAAATAACAGGAATAAAGACCCCAGCCCCCCCAAAAAAATCCGCATATTTAGAAATTTTAGCCTGAGCGCACTCCTTGAAACTGGGTTTTCGACCCATCAGCAAACACCAAAAGATAAAAATTTGATCTTGAAGTTTTCATCAAATTTAAATTTTTTCTAAGGAATTCTCTATGATAATAATCTAATATGAAAAAACCCCAAAAGCTCTTTTTCATAACATGATAGAATAAAATTCAAACAGATGAATACTATTAGAATTCAATCAGCTGAGGAGGAAGGAAAGACCTGCCGAAGAATTTCGGGAGAATCCTTACCTTATTCTCATATATTCAGAAAAATTGCCTCGTCAAATGTAGAAAACCTCAATCCTTAACAGGGAAGATTATGATTAAAATAACATTGTCTTTAACGATGTGAATAGGGTAGAAGCGGGGGGCGGATGGGGGCCGTTTTATTTGATTTGAAATCGGCAATTACAACTGTTTCTTTGATGTGATTAATGATTGTTCATTAGTTGGCCACCTTTTCTTGCTAAAATCGTTATTACAACTTTTCGTGTCTCTGTTTTCCTTTTATTTATTGTAATAACTATTCTTTAGTTGTAGTTTCACATATTTATTTGGTTGACTTTTTTTTTTCTTTACTTGTTGGAAAATTTTCCAAATAATTCAACTAAAATTGAATTTCGAAATTCAATTCAAGAAATATATTTTTGTGTTCCTATCTTTGCTCGAAATTCCTATACTAACCAAAAATTCTCCAAGTATATTTTGTTGCATTGAGACAAAATATTTTTAATTTTTTTGACCTTGAAACTATAATGCGCGGATATTCTTAGAAAAATTATCACGTAGTGTCGTGTCATCGTCGACCGTATCAGTTACTTATCTAGTAATAATATTAGAAAAACAGTATCGTCATACCTGCATAATGTCCCTATATATACTAGTGTTGATACTCGTGCATCATAAATCTGAAATAGTTGAAGATTCTTATCCTTTTATTCTTTTTACAAAAATTATAAAAATTCAATTAAGTAAATACAATTTTGTATTGCTATTTTTGCTCCAAATTTTCTTGAATTGGCCCTGTGACTACTTTTAGTTTTAGCATGTCGTTTTTTGGTATGTCCTTTTGGCAGTTTTGTTTTGTATAATTATTCTTCTATTGGTTTTCTTTCTAGTTTCTTCTTAAGAGAATGATTTAAAATACTTATATAATGGGTCTCACTTTCACATGTTAACCCCTACAAGAAATAACTAACTTAATAAATATTGTTATCATCTGTACTTCATTAATTTAAAATATTAAAATAAAATTAGATATAGTTTATAGCATGTCATCAAACAAAATAAATTATTTCTTTTTTTTTTGTGAAGTAATGAAATATGAAATACATATTTTGTGAGGTGCAGTGTCAGTGTGCAGGACAAAATGCACACCTAAAGCCAGGTATTGAGTCCTATACTTTTATTTTATTTTTTTGGAAGTGACTTCTCAGCTTTCTACAATTGTTATATTTATAACATTTAGAAGTCTTAAGAGTAGTGTTTTTCTTTCTTGTTCTGTCTTTCTTTTTTTGGGGTTCTGCGAAGTTGAGTAGTGTTTGGCACATCTATAAGATTGTTTAGTTGACCTACCTTTATGGAATTATTTTGTAGTTGGTACATCAAAATTGATAGCTAGTTATATCATATGATGCACACAAAACATTTTTAAAAAACATAATCTTTTCGTCTCTCGCATTTGTATCACTGTATTCTTATGTACATCACATGTTATAGCATGGGAAGGTGGATATATAAAACCCCACCAAAAATTTAACTTCCCAAAGCAAGAAAATCCAGTAAATTTACTTAAAACCATCAAATAATCCATCTAAAAATCAGCACCCACTCTGAAGGATAGGTTGATATAATGGATTTGCATGTGGATCGCACTATTCTTTGATTCCCAAATAGATGGCCCCAGAATAAATGCAATAGCTGTGGCACATATCTTTACATAAAATTTTCAATTTTGGACACAAGTTAAGATCACATATTTCTCATTTCATGCAGATATCAAAGGATTCAGTGGCCGTCTCATCCCACATAAACTTCCATTTGCATCAACAACCAAACAAGGCTCAATCTATGCCACATGATTTGATGATCACCAAACACATTTTAAAGTCTTTAGCAAATATAATTATTCATTTCCCCTTGCAAGTATTAAAACACTTCAAATGCATCTACACTTCTTCAGAAACTGTCATATTATAATTCATCCCTAATAATTTGCGAAAGTACAAATCACTCCAATAAAAATTAGAACATTGCAGATAAAGTGCAAATTTTTTTAATTCTCAAGGGTGGTTTCTGTAATTCTAAAGAAGTTCGGGAAGTGATTTGTAGCTCTTTTAAACATGCGAGGGCCAACCGTAGTATCCCAATTTTCAAAGGTGTATGTATATATAACCCATATTAGAAAATATTAAAAACATACAATTTACACTTGTCACGATCTCAACGGTACTATCCAAACACCATCATATCAGGTGGCATCCAGAAGAGCATCCACAAGAGCCACAAACAAGACCAACTAATATCCCAAACTACCTTTTATTCCAAAAATCGAAGGATAAAAAACAAATGTTCCCATCAAGAAACAGTTAACAGTACACAAATCTAAAAATACACTTAGAATCCCATCAAGATGAATGCTTTAAAGTTCAAAAAAAATATCAGTACACTTCAACATGCCACTGTTTGTTCTTTTTAAGCTGTGATAGCTTCTCTTCCCAGCTTTCTCCCCTCTGCTCCGCCACCCTCTTCAATGTCTCTTGTATCCCGGGCATCATTCCCTTCAGCCCACAGAAATAAATGTGGGCCCCACCATCCAGAAGCTTGAAAATCTCATCACTGTACTCCTCGATCTTATCCTGGACGTACATTTTCCCTCCATTTCTGTTCTTTTGTTCTCTGCTGAGCGCACGATCGTACCTGAAATGTTCTGGATGGTCTTTGAGATATTTGGAGAACTCATCATCGTAGAGAAGACTGTCACTATTGGCCACACCAAGGAAAAGCCAAGCGAGCCCGCCAAATTTGAATGTGGGGACAGCCTCCATGAACATACGCCGGAGATAGCCTCTGTAAGGAGCCACACCAGTGCCCGTTGCAATCATTATGTGGGTGGCGTTCGGATTGTCTTCGGGCATGAGCATTATCTTTCCGGAAGGACCTGGAACAATGAGTTTTCTTTGTTAGGAGATTGAAATTACAAGAGTATCCCTTCTTGATTACAGAATTACACATACCTCCCTTGTAAGTTATTTCAACCTTTTAGTTACCCTAGGTTTTACGCATAGTTACGTGACATTATGATTCAAGATTTGGAATACTTTTTAAATTTGTTCTTGCGTGTATGGGTGATGTAATTAAGTTTCAAGATTACACATACCTTCCACATAACTTATTTCCACCCACCCATTTGATTTTTCACTTAGTTAAATGATGCTACGACTTATGAGTCAAAGTTTACTATGCTTTTTCAAAATGTTAATGTAATCCAAGTCCAAGCTTCGATGATCTAAACAGGTAACTAGTTACACGTGAGGGAATGTAGTGTAATTAAGATTATAAAAGGAGGATGTATCTTAGTCATTGCTCAACCAACAACATAATAACATTATGATTCGGTGTCACCTTAACTACAAGAATTGAAATCTTACCTGTGATCTGAACTTTGTCTCCAGGTTTTGAATCACACAAAAAGTTGCTGCATACACCCTGTTTTGAAGGGTCCTCTTTTCCAGTCTCGGGATCATAATAAACAGCACGTCGGACACACAAACTAGCAGTCTTGCCATCAAAATTATCTCCATACCTGGTAGAAGCTATTGAATATAGCCTAACATTGTGAGGCTTACCAGGCTTTTTAGGATTCTCACCCTGAAACAAATAAAATAAAGTAAATTCATTAAAAGAACAAAATTAATGTCAATAAAGTTATGTTGCACCAAGAAAAATGAATAATTCCGGAAAAAACACTCTGAGGTTTGCGTCGTTTAAGGGAAAAAAAACCATGAAACCTTGAAAATTACAAAAAAACACCTTGAGTCAACAATTACCAATGATTTCCCATTAGTTTGAGGGGGTATTTGATATGATTTGCCAAACATCAGGGTGTTTTTTGTAATTTTCAAGATATAAGGGTGTTTTTTCGTAAATGGAGTAAACCTCGGGGATATACGTAATTCATCCAAAAAAAAAAGATCTCGAAGACATACAGGAGGAATGACACCGTAACTTTGTCCTTCCCAGTATGGAACATTGCCGCCATGATCAATCACAATGTGACATGTTTCTCCGGGTGCATTTTGACCAACAATCCTTTCAACAGAAACAATAGTTGCTGTATACGGTTCCTTGTTCTTGAATACGTGCATTGGTGGCTCGTTTGCATCTTCTAACGTTAAAGGTGAAATTGCAACTCTGGGTTTGCTGGCTTGTTGCACTGACATGCAAACTTTGAATTGGTTCCTCGACCGTGAGTTTGCAATTTTTGAATCTAAATATATGCTTGATGCCCATAATTTGTTGTGGAAAGTCACATTGTTGGTCTGGAGTACAATGAAATGTAATTAGTATAAAGAATTATTTAATTGTCATTTCTTGTTAAGTCGAAATGATCAGTATTACAAATAACACACAGTCTTAGCAAGGAAGAAGTTCAAATACACATGCAGCATATGCTATGTGTTCGTAGTTTCATATTGTACGCCATTAAAGTAGAACCACCATAACAGAGACTCGAAATGAATTTTTTTGATGCAAAGATGACTTCAAAAAGGCCCCATGAATTTCAGAGTAAGAACAATAAATCTATCAAAATTACTGAATAATCTTGAATAAATTACATAAATAAAGTTCTTAGCTGACTTGAATAAAAGCCAGAACTCAGAGAAAAAACAACTACACGTTTCAAACAAATAAATTCGATTGATTAGCTATATAGAAACTCATAGAAGCAACTTCATATAAAATCATTCTCAACAGAGAATTAAGATTAACTTAAAGAAAAATTAATCAGTGATAAACACGAACCTTAAACACAGATCTATGAAGCGAGGTATCACTATTGATGGAGACGGCAACCGGGACCTGCACAAACTTCCAAGATTTACTCAGATAATAAATAAAACCACTTGGAAATTTCCGAAAAGTACAACTAAAAACAAAAACCCATCAACAGATTAAGAGCAGAAACCCACCTGAGAATGAGAGAGCGCGGCAGGAGCCATGACTGATCGCAGCTCAAATAAAGGTCTGCGCAAACTGCTGATATTTCACAAGGAGAGTAGATTATAGGTATATAACTATATATACTGATTATTATTTGGGTGACAGAGTTAAGAAATCAATCAATTAGGCTGGTGATCCTTTGGGCAGAGGCAAGGGACGAATTTTGCCTCTTCACTGCCCCTCTCTACTCTCTTTCTACCTAAAGGTTGACCAGTTTTATTTTATTTCTACACTAAACATTCTTTACTTAATTACTTCTTTTCCTCCAGTATCATTTACAATTTAATCAATTAATTATAATTATATTAAATAACTCATTATATACGAATAAATATATGTCAATAAGTTATACTATCTAAATATTAAGTATGCATGTTAAAGTGTTTTATATAAAGAGAGTGATTCACCGGGCTCATAAGTTTTTCAAAACATCTTTATAAATTGTTTAAAATTTTATAAGATAGTTGCAAGTATTTGACCAAATATATTTAAAAAATATGTTTTTCTTTTTTTTTTTTCAGAATTAAGACGAAAGATAAATTTCTAACAAAAAATGCATAATCTTTTAAAACAGAAAACTCATTAGGTGGGTGATCCCAAACGATGATGTTTGGATCTTCAAGCAAGTCCATCCATTGTCTTATTCTTTTATCTTTTGACATGAGCAAATTTTGCCTTCCACGATATTCTCAAAAGCTATCTACAATCAAGGATAATCAATTCAAGTGAGTGATCTTCTGAAAGAAAACTTATTAACTCTTAAAATAAAATGTTACGAACTTATAAATTCCTTCAAAATAAGTTGGAAGAAGTCCAACTTATTTTTAAGATCTTAAAACACTCTCTTCACTTTTGATCATATTAATTACAATATTACTAACATCTTATAAGTTCGTGGTCTTATTTTGTATCCAGACACTTTTAAATCTTATTCTTAAAATAAGATCCAACATTTTATAAACTCTAAACACATGTTATAAGATGTGAGAGCTTATCGGCTCTAAACTTAGCCTAACGCCCTCAAGCTTATAGCTTTCTTTATAATGGTTTTGGCAATCTTCAATTGGTATAGTTTTAGCTTTTGGAGTTTAGAAGTTTCCTAATCAAATTTTTAACAATACCATTGTGTTTCTAAATCCCTCTTATTTAAGTTGCTGTAAATTTGACCTTTGCTTCCACAAATTGTTTTTGACCAAACACTTGTGAATTAAAACATTTTCCAAGATGCAACAACATGCATATAAGTTGGGAAGTGGCTTTTAAAAGTTTGGTTTAAGTTACATGACATGATGCCTTAATGAGCCCCAAAAGACGCTTAATCGGTCAAACCACTTGCACATCCGCACATGGAATTATACTCCCTTTGTTGGGGCCCATTTCCCCTTCCTCTTTATTTTTAAGTTTTTAAATAATTTTTTTTTAAAAAAAAAAGGTAATTTCTTCTCGGTAGCATAATTGGGCCCAGGATGTGCATTTGGCCCGAGGAAACTAATAGCCCATTAGAGCCACAGGATTGGGAAAACCCAGAAATAAAGCCCAAATAAGTATCCAACCATAGGTTAACTTGAATATGATCTAGGTCATACCATACCAATTTTTAGGTATTCAACCATTAGGTTAACTTGACCAAAATCATTTTCTAATCCCATGACTAACTTTACTATAATGAATTATAAATAAAAAAAGTATTTAATTTTATAATATAATTTATGTGATTATATGCACGCAGTTTTCAGGTTACTAATTCTTTCGAACATCGCTAAAGTGAATACTCCTTCGGATTGAAAAGGGCAAACTTATTGGGCCTAACTTTCACATAAAACATAAGATCAAAATAAAATATTAAAAATCAATTTACTCTTTTAATTATTTGAATGAAAAAAAATAATACATTTGTTGGGACGAAGCAGCAATCAATAATGAAAGGGAAATGTCTTTAGATTTCATAAAAAAAAAAATTCTGGGAATTTTGATAAATAAATTTATTTATGGAGTGGAGGATGCTGACCATCTAAAAAATGGGGCCCACACAAGGTAGTGGCTGAGATTAGCTGAGATCTGTCTGAACATCACTGGAGTCTGGACCACGCTCCTCCCAGCCACATATTCCACTTTTTACTTTTTACCCTAATTAGTTAAAAACACTCCCGAGCTGTTATCTGCTGCAACAAGGTCTATGTACACCCGCCTCACTTTACCTCTCTTTAACCAATTCACCCGTGACGCGCCTGCACAGGTAAGTTTCAATTGGATATTCATATTCCCTGGCTTCATTTGGAGTGCAGATTCTCACCATGCATTTTAAAATTGAATTTGTTTCCACGGAAGCTAGTCTTTTGTTTTTTTTTTCGTTAGACAAAAGATATTATAAAGAAAAAATATCATTCATTATGTATTGTATTTCTTTGTATTTGAAAAGGAAAAGTTCAAAACTTTCAAAAAAAAAATATTGAAGTAAATAGATTATAAGTTATACTATAAATTATTATGTTTGTCTTCATTAATTTTATTATACATTATGTTTTTATGTAAATTTCAATATTTAAATCTTTAATGTATACTGCCTAATTTCATACAATCATACCCGATCCAATTATCTATACTATTTAATAATGCACCTTCCCCTATAGGCTTTTATTTTGGTGTGGCAATTTAAAAAAAAAATTATTATTAAATTTTACTCTTTTTTCTCTCTTCACCCCTCTCCACTTAACTTTTATTTCTCTCTCTCATTCTTACATTTTTCTCTCTCTTATTATTCACATTTTCACAATTACTTATATTTATTTATCTTATAACCACTACATTTTATTTTATTTAAATACGGAAATAATTTAAATTAAAAATCATGAAAAAAATTAATAAAAAAATTTATAATTAGAATATTAAAATTTAATATATTATTGATTATACTTATTTATATTTTGCACACCCAATGTGCCAAAATTACTAGTTTCAATTAATTGGCCTAACTTAAGCTTAAGCAGACAAATTTTACGGTCAAGTTCGCACTAATTTGATTCTCAAAATTAATATAAGATTAAAATAAGTTATTATTATCATTTTTTGATTGCAAAATATAATGTCATGAAAAAAATTAATAAAAATATTTAAAATTTTAGAATATTAAATTTTAATATATTATTAATTATACTTATTGCACATCGAGTATGCCAAAATTATTAATTTCAATTAATTGGTCTACCTTAACCTTAAGCAGACAAATTAATATAAGTGTAAAAATAAGTTATTATTATCATTCTTTTGATTGCAAAATATAATGTTGACAATGGGGATTCGAACCCATGCCCTTTCGGACCAGAACCTTAATCTGGCGCCTTAGACCAACTCGGCCATGTCAACATTGTTGCTATAATTTGATTATATTTTATTCAAATAGTATTACTATTCATATTATTATTCTATATTATAATTTAATTTTGTAATATAATAAGAACAAACTCATGAGTTGGTTTACAAACTTTGCAAACAAATTATTGTTGGACTTAAAAGCTCGACTTGTGCAGAATTTTATTTATTGTTTTATCCGATATTGTAACGTGATTGCAATTCGAATAAACATGATATCCACTCACATCACGTCATCGAGCTCGAAGATTTTATATGTTTATAATAAAGTCTAATCTAATGATGCAAGTGAGTCACATACTCACATATTGTCTTCATTAAAATATAAACACATACAATTATTAATTTACTTGCGTACCAAGCTCAACTGCTGTCTAAAATACTATAAAAATGTCCAAGGTTATAGGTAACTATAATTGTATAATAAAAAATACTTGTAATTGTAGTGATCAAATGCCAAGTGTCATGTGTTTGATGTTTCATGTAAAAATTATAAAGTTATGGACCTCAATTTTCACCCCTTAATTAGACCTAAGTGGCCACCTATTTGTTTTTCTACAAAACTAAAATAAAATCGATCGCAGAAGCAAGGGCGGTGCAACGCCCCAATCTAGATAATAAATATTCGTATTCGAGCGTTAACGATATCAGAAACTAAATACAAAGATGAACTTGTACCTCAAAATTTCAATCCATAATCTACACACAAAATTGCTAGCTCAATTCAACATGGGCTGGAATTTTGATATACAGGTTCATTTTTGTATTTAGTTTATAATATTGTTAACGTTTGAACTCAGAAATTTTATATTCGAACTTGGGCGTTACAACTCTTACAAGTGGTACCAAGATTTTTTGATCGGAGGACGAACTCATATTTATGTATAAAAAAAAATCAAAATTTATTTTTATTTGAGGAAACCTTATATATAAAAAACTTAATTTTTTACCTATAATTTTTTTTTTACACCGCTCTCCTCAGCATAGGGTGGTACCGCCTCTGCATACAAGGCAAAATTAGGTGTACAATTGTAATATGATGGATGGAATTGTGGGTTGAACTCGAATTTGTATATAAATGAGATAGTAATTGAAAATTCACGAAAATATTTTATTTTCTCGAGATTACCACACAGCTAAAGATGGTAAAAAGGAGAAGTATAGCGTGTAAATCCAAAAAGATGCTGAGGTAAAAATGGAAAATTACATAGTTCCGGTACTATTTCAGAGTCGCCCCTTTTCTCTCTTTCCCAGACACGGACAACAGTTTCCCATTCTGCATTCAACCGCAGAGAATAAAATCTCCAGCAACATTATATAGCTGTAGAGAGAGAAATTAAGCCGAGAATTATTGGCACTTCGTCAAGCTCCGTGAATTTCAGTTCCCTCTCAACCTGGTAAAAATTTCGTATTCGCAAACCCTAAATATTACTTTCTTATCAAACAATTCTTGTTTTATCCAATTCGGTTCTGTTTGGATTTTCTTTTGTTCGAATATAGAATCTTCACCTTTCGATGTGATGTGCCGTTCGGAGGCCGATGAATTCTGTCGGAAGATTGCCTAAATGGAAATTTAGGTGCTATTTTTGAGTTGAATTTGCTCTATGTTTCTGTATGGGCCGTGGATAACGTTCGTGCTCAGTTATGCAGATTCAATGTGATTTAAAATGCGTCGGAGCTGATTTTTAAGTTTTCTGTTGAATTTTGTGTTAAATTTAATTTCCTGATGTTAAACGCGTTGTTTTAATATATGACATTCGGATTTCTGTATTGCTAGGTTTGCTTGCGTCGAGCAGCACAAATGACATCGTCTGTTCACAGCCTCTCTGGTAATTTCTTTGAAGGACTAGCTAGATGCCTCATGCATGTGTAAAATGGTTTTTATTTTGTTCTCTTCGTTTTCGCTTTCTTGATGCGCTTTGAATGCATGAATATGTTGAAATAGTGGACTAGGTTTGCTACTCGTGGATTTTATAGGGCTCTCATGGAAAAACTTGCTATTTGAATGTAGTGGAGTTGAAAGTTAGCGTATATTAGTTGTGGAAAAGATATTCATGCCTCTTTGTATTATGGAAAGAAATTGATGGTACCAGCAATACAAAAAGTGACAGGTCACGTAATGGGAGTATAGAACTTACTAAAATGCAGTGTAATGATGAATTTTTATTTAAGTTAATAGTGATTGTGTAGCTCAGTGTTGTTGTATCAATGATCTGATGTTAACTTGTTGATGAGAGCAAGGGAAGACACTCTAGACAGATACTCTTGGTGATATTTTCTCCGGCTTTGTACTGTTGCAGATGTGCAACGATATATTTAGATGATGTAGATTCACCAATCTCAAATCTCAAATCTCCATGGTGTCATGTCAACAAAAACGTCCAAATTAATAAATTTTGGCTAGTTCTGTTATGTATAACTTGGCAACAAAATTTACATCACTATACCTGAGTACAGTATATTTTTCTGACTAGTACTTTTTACTAGTTGTTAACTATAAGCAATTGGTTGTTTGAATGATTTTCAGATAACAGTGAGGCCGATGAGCAACAAAAGCACACAGAGTCCTACATCCAGCATTCATCTCCTGTTAAAGGCTTGTCTCATCCTGGTATTGCATCACCAACTATGCACTATGGCGCACCTGCTCAACTTGGAGTTGCAAATGTAAGGATATAATATGGATCGCCAGTTGTCTTCTTGTTAGTTGTGACCGCCTATGTATTTCGCTCAACTTAATAGCATCCATTTCTAATTTAGACTTCCAGAATCCCTTGCTTTCAGTTTTACATGAAAATTTATGTAGTATGAGATCTTGGTGGATTGAGTCTTCCGTGTGGAAGAATAAAGACATGAGTTGTCATTTTTAAGTCCAGGAATCTGCATTAGTTTTATCAGAAAGGCTTGATATAATTGCTGATTCACTATTGTACCTTTAAACTTGGATTTGCAGGCACAGCCAGCTTACCCATATCCAGATCCTTACTACAGAAGTATATTTGCTCCCTATGACACACAGCCTTATCCAGCCCAACCTTATCCTACCCAGCCTATGGTACTTTCCCTGTTACTCTCTTCTCTCTCTTACATGTTTGGATATTCTAAATCATACTCTTAATTCAGGTACACCTTCAGTTGATGGGAATTCAGAAAGCTGGTGTTCCTTTGCCATCAGAAGCAGTCGAAGAACCTGTCTTTGTCAATGCAAAACAATATCATGGCATCTTGAGACGCCGACAATCTCGTGCAAAGGCTGAGTCAGAAAATAAACTTGCCAAATCCCGAAAGGTAATCAAAGGGTTGTTGATCTTGGCTGGACTTTAACTTTGAATTGATTCATTTTTAAAACTCATTCAACTTGTAGTTTGATGAATAAAAGGCTGCCACTTATGCTACATGGTAACATCTAATGCAACAAATCTTGGTCCGATGGTCTGACAAATTTGTCAGGATTTATCAGAAGGAGATACCCAGAACTAAAGCCGTTCATATTTGACTACTCTTTTTGCAGCCATACTTGCATGAATCTCGGCATTTGCATGCACTGAGACGAGCTAGAGGAAACGGGGGTCGTTTTCAGAAAAAGAACGATAACAAGAGAAAAGAGGTGGAATCAAGTGACAAATCAGAGGACAACATTAACCTGAACTTTGAAAAGGATGATTCCTACAAAGTGCCTTGTGAAGATGCTGCTTAAATGCGAGTTGATCATAAAAGGGTTTAAATACAAGTTGCTCAATAAACCTTAAACAAATTGCTTCTGGTGTGGATTTAGTTTCTGTATGTGTATATTCAGTTATAGGTTTTTGTAGGGAGCTGCAGGATTTCAGCAGATTGTGAATTTCAGAACTGCAATACTTAGTTTACGTTCTGAAGCGATGATGTAACTTAAGTTCGCTCATTTTGTTTCTTATGGCTGATTTGCCGTAGAACTCTGTTTTTTTTTTTTTCTTCCCTTTTTAGCTTTATCGAGTTTTAGGGACGTAGCACAGCTTCAGGGGACTCTATAGCTGTATGAGTTGCAGCCATTGTTACCAAGATAGGGGTGATTGTTGTGCTCGTGGTGTTCACTGTTCACTATTCTCAACTTTATCAATGTTCTGAATAAGAATGACATTGTTGGCTGAAAAAGTTACAAAGATGAATATCAAGATGTCCAAACTATGAGAAAGGTCTTGACTAGGGACCACTGACCACTGACCACTGGCGGAGCCACATAGAGTTGAGAGTAGAGTTGAGAGGGTGCAACTGACCCCTCTCAACTTATGAAAATTTCACAAATATATATATAAAATGTATTGATTAGATACTATGTATTTTGATTAGATACTATTTTTGGTTTCTACTAAAAAAAAAGATATTATCTTTAGTTTTAATGTGATAATTGTTCAATTGATCCCTTACAAAGTCATAAATTTATGTTGAAGATGTGTATTAAAAAATATATTACAAAATCAAATTTTTTTATTTAATATTAAATTAAATATAAATAATTGAGTTATTAAAAAATATGGCCAGTTATGAAAATTCTCCTAATGTTTATGTTGTTCATGGAAAATATCATGAAACCTTGTAATTTTACACATACCCATTTGAGGAGGTATTTATAAAATTTTTCAGGGGTCTTATGTATATATTTTTATATTTCAAGTGGGTATTTGTAAAGCTTCAGCTGACCAGGGTCCCAAATATTGTCATATTTATATATGGAAAAGTAAAAGAGAAGGGGGTCTCGTAATTATCCTTATAAAATAAGAGGCTAAAAATTTATACTAGAATGACCGCCTAAAGAAAATTTCTAGCTCTGCCACTGGCACGAAATGTAAGAAAAGTAGTGCGGCTAGTGTCCCTAGCATGCACTACAAACAGTGGCGTAATCACCTTATGATCAGGAATTTCAATTGACTCTATTGGCTTAATAAGAGCGTGTTTGGCCCGTGGGTTTTCAAGTCATTTTTCGTTTTTAGGAAACAAAAAAATGAAAAACTTGTTTGGCCCACCATTTCCATATTAATTATTCTTTGAAAACAACACTCCAAAAGCCTTATTTTTAAGAACTAAAAGGTGTTTCCAAAGAATACTCTTCTCCAGCAAAAACACGGGAATCAAGTTACTGTTCACGTTTGATGCACATCGACGCGGGTTCGACTTAGCGTGTGAGCAAAAATAGCATAATAAATGGATATCGCTCAATTAAACCTCATTAAGTCCAAGTTCCAGCAGTGATTATTATCACTTATCCGAACTAGTAACTTTAATAAATTTTAATAAAATAAATTTAATGTTTATAAAAATAAATAAATAGAATCAAGAATTAAATATTTGAATAATAATAATAGATAATGGAAGAGAGAAATAAGAAATGTGGAAAGATGAAAAGAAAAATATAATAGAATTAAATAATTAAAAAAATAGAAAATTGATACACCAAAATCAAAGCTTGACCATAAATAGTTATTCTAAGGAAATGTACATTATTAACCAGTATAGATAACGAAATCCTTCTTTCAATTTTCAGTTCATTCAAGGTATGTGTTGGCTGATTTTTATTCTACTATACAACTGATATATGGGGATTTCTTGGATTCCATTTGAACTTTCTGAATTTGTTGGAGATCTATGTTCTTATGTTTCAATTGTATAGTATAGATTTTTTATGACATTTGCTATGTTATGTATTGTTCTTGGTATTTATATTTTGGTATAAAAATATTTGTTAATATTATAATGTAATATTATGTGATATATTCATTTTTGTGTATGACATATTTCTAGTTTTGAATAAATATATAAAAGGTAAAATTAAATGAATCATGTGAATTATATATATATAATATATATATATATATATATATATATAATATTTTTTTTTTTACTTCAAAACAATCTCATCCAAACGCGTTATGTGAATTTTGTATTTCATAATGTTTTTTAAAATGATCATCCAAACAACCTTTTGTGTTCCCAAAAACTACAAAATCTATTTTACAAAACTATTCTTCAGAACTGTTTTGCAGTTTAACTATATCCAAAACAATCCAAACGCCCCCTAAAACTCTTATTTATACAGTAAATATGTAGAGAAATGTTTATTTTTCTTGATTTTGAAATGATAATTATATTTTTTGACACCACTAAAAATTTATAAAGTTACATATATAGTGGTCATAAGATAAAAAAGGAAATAAGCAAATTTTTTAACTTAAATTAAAACCTAGATAAATAAAAGTTGAATCACTTCAAAACAAATAAGAAAAAAATTAAATGGATTTATTCTTTGATAATAAATAATCAAATTTATTTTAGGTAAAAAAAATTAAAAGATTTCTAGATTTTTCTTAACTGTGACTAAATCTAAGTTTTCTCCATTAGTTTCATTGAATGACCAAACTCTACCTAATTCTAGAAGTTATTTGAACATTTTATAATCTTGTAGAGCTGAATGATCTTGAGAATCAACCTCTGTTATTGGATCAAATCAATCGACATTGTCAATTTAAATAAATTAGAAGTTATTTGAATATTTTATAATATTGTAGAGCTGAATAATTTTAAGGGTTAACATCTATTGTTGGATGAAATCAATCGACATTGTCAATTAAAAAAATTAACATTATAAATAGATGACAAGGAGATAGAAAAATGTGTATACATATCATGTCCAACAGGCGTAGAGTTATATTCACTTGTCAAAAATACAAATAAGAAAAAAAATTATGCGTGTTGTATATTATACTTTAATTGACCCCGGTGAAAAAAAATTCTGGCTACGCCACTGCTAGAGACATAAATGAATCGAGCTGTTTCGCGAGCCTGATGAGCCAAATCAATAAAGGTTTGAGCTCTAGTTCGAAATGTTCGAGCTCGTAATGATTTCAAGTCGAACTCGAGCCTAACCATTTCTGTTTATCGATTCGCGAGTTGGCTAGCGAGATTCTACTCTATAATAATTATTAATTAATATATATTTGTATACAATTATATATGTTATTATAAAATATATATAAATTCTCAAGCCCAAACTTGAACTTTAGTTCGAGCTTTTATCTCAAAATATTTAAATTTATGAAATTCGAGCTCAAACTTAAGTCAAACCAAGCCAAGCTCGAACATGGTCTTAAGCCGAACTCGAGCCCTATATTTTTTAGGTTCATTGAATTTGAGCCTGAGCCTGTTAAAAAACCAAAGTTTGTTTACCTGCCTAGTCTTGACTGGAGTTAATACCATACAATTTTCTTGTCACCTGCTTGCATTTGGAAACAACTATCTGACTTGAACTTGTGAAATTACATCAATGATGAAAGCTAATCAAAGAGATAGGACAAATACAGATACCAAGACAATTATAAAAAAGTATCCTAAAACAAGACATTTAGAGAAGAAGTGCAAGCCCTTCCTTTTTGGGAGTTACAGCTGTCTTGTTTCCGGGGAAGGCATTTCTGGAGACGTCTATGAGGGCTTTGAAACTATACGGCTCGTGCATTGATCTCTGGGATAGAACTTTTCTGTTCAATTGAATGTTCTCCTGCAGTAGTCCGTGCATGAAATTTCCATATTTCACCTGTCATGCCAATTATAAGGTCTAAGAACGACATCTTTCAAGAAAGTTTGAACAAATCATCTTCGAGATGATGAATTGATGATCATAAACCAATGTTACATAAAAACACAATCAAAGTAACATGCTAAACCCTATGATTTTCCACATAAATTCCTTCAAACCCATTAAATCCCATATCAGCCGCAGACTAAGACATTAGACACCTTTATTAAGAACAGGAAAATGAGAAATACATACATAACAGGCAAATCAAGACAACCATCATAGTTTTTCAAACGAATCGGGAAACAAATACGAATTCGGATGAATAAGATGAACAGGAAGAGAGGAGAAAAGAAAAAAAAAACGCACTCCGTGCTGGCGAGTACCGGCGTTGATTCGCTGGATCCAAAGGGAACGCATATCGTGCTTCTTATTGCGGCGGTCTCTGTAGGAATACTGTAACGCTTTCTCAACTCTCTCCCTCGCAATCCTAATACAATTCTTTGCTCTCCCCCGAAAACCCTTGGCCAATTTCAACACCTCCTTCTTGTTCATCTTTGCCAACAATGCGTTGTCTCTCCCGCTGCGAGGGTTTTAGGATTTTAGCTCTGATTCATATAGTAATAATATGTAATATAGTTTTGATTTCATTTCATTTGCCCAGATAAAAATATATAAAAGAACCACACAGTTCATTTGCTGCGTAGCACTCGTTAGGTCAGACGCGGAATGAGGTTCGCGGCTAAACGATCGGACCAGACAGACGCAGGTTACAATTTGGCCTCCCTAATTGTAATGCGTATTTCAACTTAGCCCCTGAAATCCTTGAATATTTCACTCCGGTCCTTTTTGCCTTCATTTTTTTTTTTTGGGTGGAACAAGAGAATAAAGTAACAAATAAAAAATTACATTGGGTGATTATCAAAAACCAAATGTTGCACCACCTCAATAGGGGCAGTCAGCCATTTCACAAACAAACTATCAGAACAATGCCTAAGTTTGACTAAAGAGTCGATACTTAAGTTTCCTTCTCTCAAGATATATCTCAACTCGATCGACCAAGGTTTTCGTATTAGCGCACAGCAATCTTCTTTTCGCTTTTTTTTTTTTTTTTTTTTTTTTTTTTTCAACTTTATTAATAGTTAAATCCATTTTTGCATCAATAAAAAAGTACAAAGAATTCAAAATGCCTTGTAAATTTGGGTTTTGGGAGGTGGTCATCAATCAAATTTCCAAAATGTCTTTATTAAAAAGGGTGAATTATATACATCCTTGAGATTTGTGGGATTACAAAATAGTCCTTCAAATATCATAAAATAACGATTAGGTTCTTAATATTTCTTATATTTGTAATTTTTCCTTTTTGTTCAGCTTTTCTCATTGTTTCCTTTAAAAAAAGAGTTTGAATTTTGGAAAATACTCTCACATATTTTTTGAGAGCAAAATATGCTTAGGAACTATTTTGTTATTTTAGTCAAATTGTAGAGATTGTTTTATAATTATATAAAAACATGAGGGACTTGTTGTAAGTTTATTACCTTTTTCCACATTAGGGGAATCCATGGTATATCTAAGTTTCATTAAGTCTTAAAGATATCAATTTATGATAAATTGGAGACTATTTTGTAATTTTTACAAAATTCAGGGACCATAATGTATAAAGATCCTAGTCTAATCACTCTAAACGCTAGGACTTGGGGGAACCGAGAAAAATTGTGTATTACCCTTTACTTTGAGGCCCAATAAGGGCTAGTTTAGGGCCCATTACTGGCTCTTAATGGGCCCAATCTTAATTCTAACTAATTTGGTACAAAATTACCAGGAGTTGAAACCTGGAGAAATATAAATTGAGCCAAGAGAGGTGTTGAGTTGACCAAATTTTCAAAGATAATGATACTGAGTTGTATGTCTTATTCGAACAAAACATGATATCCCAATTATGAATTATCTCTCAATCAAAGGACAAAAGAAGGTAGGCAGGCTGCTCAATCAAACCACAATTACTTCACTTTTGTTTTGTTTTGTTTTTTTATATGTTATCTAAATTCCCAATTTAAAAAGTTTTCTTCCAAGAAATCATTTCTAAGTTGCCTAAATTTTTTACACTGTGTTGGGTTTTGTCTCTTTGAGACGTTGGACTATCTTCTAGTAATCTATAAGTCTATAACACACACACACACACCAAATAATTCTTGATTAATCATGTCTTAAATTGTTGTAATATGAAGTTTTTCATAATAATTCAGAGGGTCGGGAGATCAAATTTGGCTTTCTTGATTAAGATAATTTAACTGTTACAAAATGTTCATATTGTCATAAGTTATCGAATTACCAAAGTATATGGAAGGAACAATTTATAAGTACAAGGGATCTAGAAGTAATTTTCCATATTATAGGGGGCTAAATGTAATTATATAGAATATCTGAAGGTTCAATAGCCACCTCAAATTGCATGTATGAAAAAGGTATGTATGTTTTTGATGAGCCTGAACAATGTCTTTGTCATGATTGAACAGTCACTCTCAAACCATATATGAAAAAAAAATCAAAACTTTGCTTCCTTTTTGGGTCATTAATGAGGTATTTTGACAAATAAAATTCACAATCTTTGGGCTCACTCATAATCATGGCAAGAGTATTATACCATGATTTTGTGCTATTATAATCAATTAGCAAGTGCCCATAATGCAAAATTTATAGGGATATTTAGCATGACCAATTCCTACCTTTACAATTCTTATTATTTCAAACATGCATGGACCCCAAAATCCCTATGTCCCCTCCATCAAATCAATTGTGTGTATGTTACTATACTATATTATTATTAACTTATTATTATGGGATGACTATTTTTTACCTAATATATATACATGAATGTGGGAAATTTCTAGCACAAATCCGACTTGGTCGAGCCCAACCAATTATATGACAGATATATAGTGTGATACGAAAATTGCGTTTTTAAGGTAATTCTAATCCGAATCTAGTTCGATCAAACCAATATAATGAGAGAGCTAGGGAGTGTTTCACACTTATCATAAAAATGTTATATAACTTAGCGAAAGTAACCAATCAAATATATGTACAATACACTTGTCGTATAATTGGTGGATTCACTTGTCGTATAATTAGTGTAATCCAGCTAAAAAAATTCAAAATTTTATCTCCTTTTTAAAATGTCTTTAAAAATCTAGATAGAAAGAGGTCAAATGGAAGCAAAGGCTGATATTTTTTTATTTTTCTTAAAGAATGAAAGAGACACACAAACTTTTGGTGCATGACAAAAAAAGGGTTCTTTTAGGCTGCTGCAGGACGCTGGAAAGTGACTCCCACTTTTCTTTTTATTTTGCAAAATCACGCAACATGCCTAAGTGGACTTGCCTTATTGGTGGGCCACTTTTCGGGTCCGGCCCACTACAATAAAACTATAAATTTGAAATTATGAATATATATTAATCATTATTAATTTTTTTTTTTAAAGAAGGGAATATATGTTAATCATTGTCATGTGTAGCTAGGGAGACAAGCAGACACCATGTGACTCTCAAATTCTTTAGGTATTTCCAAAAAAATTGGATGGATATCCAATTTATTCTATCCACTATTATTGGATAATAAAGTAGGTATTAAAAGGACTATATATCATATAATTTGATGATATGAATGTGATGCACCTTGATAATTTGAGGAATCATACATTTAAAATCTAATTTCTTTTTTATTTATCCTATTAGTATTAGATATATATTATTCATGCAGCTTAATAGGCTTATATACTGCATCGAATTTTCTGGAACTCTAAGACAATGGAAGAATCTTTTCCATCATAAAAACAATGAAAAAATATATTTAAAAAAAAAAAAGTTTATGAGAAATTTAAAAACAAGTATTTTTCTACTTTTAGCTTAAGAAAATTACCCTAGTTAAATTACTTCTGCTTAAAATAAATTGAAATAAGTTAAAAGCCTAAAAGCATTTTGAGGTATACTTTTTTCAACTTTCTTGGGCAGTTCTACAATTAGTCACAATTGTACATGATTAATGTTAATCACCCATCATCCTAACCCTTAAATCTAAAATATATAATCCTAGCCGTCCAATTTTTTTAATAATTTATAATTTATAATTTAGATAAAATTACTATTAACTTAACAAGGGTTAGAGATTAGTTAATTTTTTAAAAAATATTATTAAAATACTTATTATTATCATAATTATAATATCAAAATTCGATTAAAAAATACTTATAATTATTGTTAATAGAAATACTTATTGTTTCATAGCTTCTCTTCCTCTTCCACGGTGCCTCCACCTCTCCCACCGTCCCACGGCGCCTCTTATTCATCGGCAATCAATTTTAGCAAAAATTCGATAACTTTGTAATCCTCGACAAATCAAGCAATCTCTGAAATTGAACGCGGATTTGGGTTACCCATTAAACCAGAAAACAGCGATTGGTATAACTGAATCAAAAAGTGGTCAGAGCTAGCAGCCATTTTCATAAAATCAAAGCTTAATCACAATTCACAACCCAGAAAAATTTGAATTAATAAAATCCCAAAATTCCAAAAACCAACAAAAATGAGAATTTGCGACCAAATCGATTCTCAATCGTACGAAAAAGTGTTGAGCCATTGCTGGATTTTGGAGAAAATATGGACAATACTGAACTAAATTGAAGATTTGCATTTACTTATCGGAAGATTGGGAGAAACTTGCTAGGGTTTCGTGAAGTTGAATTAGATATTATAATTTTGTAATAAAATAAAACTTATAAAATTAATATGTGTTTTATGAAGAAAAATAAAAATAATCTCTAACCCTGGTTGATTAACCAATTTGTATTATCTAAATTATAAGTTATAAATTATAAAAAATATAAACGGTTAGGATTATATATATCAGATATAACGGTTAGGATGATTGATGACTAATATTAGTCATGTATAATTAGAAACTAACCATAGAATTTCCCAACTTTCTAACTACCATTTCTCTTATTTTGTATATTTTTCTTTTCAAACTGTAATGTCCCGACTGCCAGAAAAGCGCCCAAGTACTTCACACGGGGTTCAAACACGGGGTTGCGCAACCTTGTGTGGCAACCCCGTGAGCACATATCCCACATCGGAAAAGAAAGATCAAACGGAAGGGTTAATAAGTTAACCCTCATGTACAACCTTCAGTGGATATATCCCTTTTTGGCACGTGCTTTCTATGCCAAACTTTGCGGTTGTACACAGTGGGGGCGAAGCTTATTCCCGTGCGTCCAACGGGCGCCCAAGCAGGGGGGTTCTTCTCTCTGCGCCGGGGGGTCGTGACAAATGGTATCAGAGCCAATCGTCGGTGCGGGTCCACCCGCGCTGGAGTCTCCAACAAGGTGCTCAGCGCGCGTGGGGTTTCTCCACTGGCGGGGAGCGAACGATTCTGACGTCGCGGCACAATGAGTACATTGCGCTCTGAAGGAGGGGCATTTGTAATGCCCCGACTGCCAGAAAAGCGCCCAGGTATTTTACACGGGGTTGCGCAACCCTGTGTGGTAACCCCGTGAGCACATATCCCACATCGGAAAAGAAAGATCGAACGGAAGGGTTAATAAGTTAACCCTCATGTACAACCTTCAGTGGATATATCCCTTTTTGACACGTGCTTCCCAAGCCAAACTTTGTGGTTGTACACGGTGGAGGAGAAACTTATTTCCGCGCATTCAACGGGCGGCCAAGCAGGGGGGTTTTTCCTCTCTGCACCCAGGAGTCGTGACACAAACACTTCCAACTTTTACAATTTTAAACTTCTATTCTAATTCTTTTGTTTTAAAAAAAACACCCCAATATATTTAAAGCTTGAAAAAGCTTGTATATGGTGTGCATGCTTTGGATGCTTTTCCAAAATGTGAAACCCTTTATCCCAAAAGTCAACCTAGTGAAAAATCAAAAAGTCAATTACTTTTTTTCACTCTTGGATTCTTTTGAGTGAAGCCATTACCTTGATATTTGATATTCAAGGTGGTGGTGGTGGTGGGAAACACTTTCGAGTGTTACAAAATTGTATGGTAGTTGGTTGCTGGAAAAAAAAAAAAAAAAAGCCTTTTTAAAACTTTATTAATTAATAATTACTCTTTTTTATTATAGTGCTCATTAAGCTTTCTTAATTCATTAGACCATAAGTGAGTGTAATCTTCAAGCCTCTAAAACTAAATTATTTCATATGGTTCCCCACACCTTTTTCTTTGTGTGTGCATGCACTAATGTTTTTGCATATGTGACCTCTTTATTTTTAATTCTAAATTTAATCCATATTAACACATCCAAATAAATTTGAATAGAGTAATATATAGTTTGATATTATGCTATTTTAAGCATAAATTTCTACTTGGAACTATATTTTATCTGAATAATTACTCTTATTCACTTCAAAAATAATATTTTATAAGTGTTTATGCATTATAATTCGCATATCATTATTTAATAAACACGTAAAACTACCCACTATAACGTAGCAATCACAATCTTCTATATATTCCATTAAAAGATGTCTTATTCATTTGGAATAAAGGTGCCTAATTAATCTAGAATTTCGCACTAATCCATTACACCTGTCACACCATTTCGTTATCGAAAGTAGATTAATTAACAATCTTCAAGGCTCAATATGGCTTTATCCCCTTTTTTGCAATTGTCCCCCAACTTTTTTCAATCTGTTTCACTTTTTAAACCCTAAATCGCTTCCTCAAATCTTCAAATGTTTGCCATCCATCTTTAAAAAAAAAAAAAAAACGATGTGGCCATCATTTATGTCAAGAAATAAATTTGTCAACGTGTTGCTATAATAAATATAGCCAAAAGTATATACAATTGTATGTATTAATATCAATCTCGGTACTGGAAATTCATGTGTACCAATTTTCGGGGAAGCACCACCCAATTTATATTCGGAAAACTTGAATAGATAGGATCATTAAAGTTCTCTAAAAGGGGAAAAAATATGTAAAAAAATATGTTAGCCCTTCCACTAAATTGTATTAGCATTTGAAGGAAGAAATAATAATAAAAACATAAAGAAAAATAAGTAATAATGAAGAATGCCGAAAGTATAATTGAAGAGAATAGTAAAATGCAGTAGTTCTTGTGATGGAAAGTGACTGTGTATGTATGACTTTTAAATGAGACTTATATATCTGCAGGACAACAATCCTCTTGCTAGTCAGGAACGGGTAATTGACTAAGAAAATGATGGGATAAGGCCGGGGGTCCCCTTTGTCTAGGTTCTTGGCCTTATTCTGCTGTTACTTCTCCAAAAACCCTACAAACTCCCATGCTGGACCAAGTGGGCCGTGAGCCATCCAGCCAGGTGGGCTGCCTAACTAGCTGACGCTTTGGAGTTGTATGATACTTGACAGATCTCGACCTTCAATTTCCCTCCGATGTGGACTTTCTTACTTTACGGACTTAATTTAATACAGCACGATTCTAACCACGAAATTAGATACTATACTAATTATTTTACTTGATTTTAGTACCATTATTTATAATTTAAATCAATTCTGATAAAAATATATACGATTAATAATCAAAGATATAAGTTAACGAACATATAACATTCGTCATTAGTCATTAATGGTTCAGACCAAAATGTATCCAAGATACTCCAATTAATTTAATTAAAGCTTATTTGATCTTAGTTCTTCATATAATATCAAATTCAAATGGGTTTTGGACAATTATGGTATTAATTCATGAGCCTAAGAGATTTTAGTGTTTGGTGGGTCCCTAATTAGTGCATGAAACGTAATAATGATATCATGTTTATGGGAGCATGCTGTGACATCAATTCATTTAATTTTGGAACTCAAAAGTATAGCTTTCTTAAAATACTATATAATATAATATTTATGTTTTTTACTTTCTACAACCTCACGCTTGGTACGTGCGTGCGTGCTCACGCCAATTCATTTAGTATGTAATTTAAATTTATATTATAATTAATTATAACGTGCATATTTTAAAAAAGTGGGCCTAAGGCCCATATAGTTACTTAACAAATCTATTATATTGGGCCACCTTGAAATCCAAGTCCTTTTGAACCCATTTGATAGCCCAATGGTCAATACAATATTCTATTAACCGGGTATCCGGTTCAACTACCCGAAAGCCCGTGCAATTAAGATCCTGAAACAGTTCAATTAATCTCACACAGTTGTTCTTTTGTTTTTGCAATCAATTCTCACAGTCTTTACATACAGCGCGCCTTTTAATTTTCTTTTGGATTTTTTTTTTAATTCAAATATTAATGAAGCTTTGACTGTCTTAATTGTAATATTGTGATTTTGACATTGTGTGGGTTCGAACACGATTACACGTGTTAGTTAAGATGTTTGAGTCTAACTCACCACAAAAACTAAGTAATGAGATGAGGATTATTATAAAATAGATAGTTGTTTAATAATTATTCGATCTGGGAAAATTAACATCACTACTCATTATGTTCTCCATGAATGTCAATGGGATGCACATCATTACAACATCCATGCATGCTTCACGAGTTCCATACATAAAAAATGAGAATTAAATAAAAAAAACAATGATGCTGTTATTTGTTTGTAATTAATTATCTGTGAGCATGAGCACCAGCCGGTAGAAGAAGCTACAGGCTTAAAAGCTATAAGCTAAAAATTGGCTAAAAATGGACCTGCAAGTCTGCTTCCAATAAAGTGAGAACCTCTGCATCCTATTTACTCTCTTCAATCTTTTCACTGTTTTACGTTTCTTTAATACTTCCATCTTTGTACATATTTAATTTTAAAAAAAACAAAGTACCTTTCTTTGCAGTTTCTAATAAATATCTAATAAATTCTAAAAACATAATAAAATGATTCTGTCAATTGCCGGTTCTAACGTTCTTGAGGGAAATTCTTTTATAGACGGGGTGTGGGTCCCGGTATATACATCTGTCTCTAATACATGATTAAAATAAATTCCCCGTAATTTATGATAAATTCAGATGCATTAATACCAATACGATGACACGATCAGATACAAATATGATGACTATAATTTAAAAAAAAATAATAATAATTATGTCTTAGACAAATGTTACATTTTATAAAATATATTACTCTCACTCCTCCCTTTCTCTCTCAACATTTCACTTTCTCTGAAATTCTCGACATTGGTGACTAAGATAAAAACCAGAGGACCTCCATTCCAATATCTTTCCCATCTCCACATCAACCCATTTCCCATCTCCGCTCACAAAAATCTCCTCCACATCTCATCTTGGCTCCAACAGAGAAACAAAACACAACCCAGTTCAAAAGACCCCGTAAAAACATAATCCTGATGAGTGAGAGAGGAGGCTCTCTGTGAGAAGAGAGCCTGCCTGTTCATGCAACCACAGAAACCACCATTCTTTTTTTTCGAACTCTAGTTTTGTGCTTTTCGTGAATGGCCCTTTCTATGCACAGAGATAGCAGTAACAGCAGCGGGAGTAACAGTAAGCAGCAACAAATGGACGCGAGCAAGTATGTGAGATACACGCCGGAGCAAGTGGAGGCGCTTGAGAGGGTTTATTTGGAATGCCCAAAGCCTAGCTCATTGAGGAGGCAGCAGCTTATAAGGGAGTGCCCCATTCTTTCTAACATTGAGCCGAAACAAATCAAAGTGTGGTTTCAGAACCGCAGGTATATATACATGTTTATGAAGGATGTGTCGAGTGTTTGGGGATGAATGGGTTTGTTTTTTTTTTTTTTCCTTTCGGGACGTTTGTTTATATCTTTTTCGGGGTTAAAGATGAGATCTTTAGAATTTTTTGTTTTGTGTTTTACTTTATTTTCTGGGTTCTTTTTTGAATCAATGTGTTTGTCGTTTTTGTTCTCCTTTTCGTGTTTTTCTTTTCCGGTGTGTTTGATAAGGAGCTGGTGAATGTATGTTGGTTTATGTTTTGGAGTGTTGAGAACTGAACTGGGAGCCACTTGTGTTTACTCTGCTTTTCTCTCTCTCTTTCTCGTTCTTTTTTTTTTCCCCAAAATCTGCATACTTCTTATGCCTCTTTTGGTCATCGAAAATGAAGAAAAAAAGAGGAACTGGAGTTTCGGATAAATGATTTTGAAGGTAGTCTCATGACAAGAAAGTTCTGGATTCGGGTTATTCGTACAAGTACTTGCTGCAAAATTTGTTTTTTAAATGTTTGGTCTAGTCATTCTTAATTTTATGTACTCAAGTGAAATGCAGTTTGTTGATATTGTTGAATTTTCTCTGTGTTTTTTGCCATTTACTTGAAACCTCTTCGATCTCTGGTGAAATATGTGTTTAAAACTCATTTGAAAGGTCCCGTCTATGCTTCCTGTCCTTTTTCTTGTAAATCTCAGTTGATATCTTTCCTCATTTATGAAGCATAATTGAAATTTAAGTTGGTTTTATCCTCGCTTTTCATTTTTCTGCATTTTCTGTGTTATTAATGTGTGATTTCAAGCACTTCTATAATACTTTTGGCTGGTAAATTCACCATTTTCATCCGAATCCCAGACTTTCATTTCCCTTCAACTACTCTGAAAAACTCAACTAAGTTTAGTATTTGCATACATTTTGAATTCATAATGACATGATTTTCAAGAAATGGTCTTTTTTCTTGTCCTTTTTGTAGATGTCGTGAAAAACAGAGGAAAGAATCTTCTCGTCTCCAGACAGTCAACCGGAAGCTGAGTGCCATGAACAAGTTGTTGATGGAAGAGAACGACCGCCTTCAAAAGCAGGTCTCCCACTTAGTTTATGAAAATGGCTATATGCGTCAGCAAATCAACACCGTAAGTGTGTGTGTAATTTTGTATAACTTATATTACCATGATATTAGCTAGATTTATCATTTTAACATCAATTTTTCCTTAATGTGTATTGTATAACAGGTAAGTGCGACCACTGATACGAGCTGTGACTCTGTGGTCATGAGTGGTCAGCAACAGCAACAACAAAACCCAACACCTCAGCATCCTCATAGGGATGCTAATAGCCCAGCTGGGTAATTTAATTAATTTAATCTTACTTTAATAATTTGTTTATCTGTTTATAGGTTTTTATTCAATTTCCATTATGTTTTTCATCGTCTTTAGTCTTCTCGCAATAGCTGAGGAGACCTTGACGGAGTTCCTTGGAAAGGCTACTGGAACTGCTGTCGACTGGGTTCAAATGATTGGGATGAAGGTACCTTTTTTTAATCATTTGTTTATATTTTTTCATCCATTTTTTTTTTTGAAGATTCTAATGCATCCATTTCTCTGTGTTTAGCCTGGTCCGGATTCTATAGGCATCGTTGCCGTTTCCCGCAACTGTAGTGGGGTAGCAGCACGAGCCTGTGGCCTCGTGAGTCTTGAACCCACGAAGGTAATATTTTTTTTATATTTTTATATATATAAGATTTTTTTTTCAAAATCAACTTTGATACAACTTCTTTTGTTAGGTTGCTGAAATTCTGAAAGATCGTCTTTCATGGTATCGCGATTGCCGTTGCCTTGATATAGCGAGTTCAATCCCCACAGGAAATGGAGGGACTATAGAGCTCGTATACATGCAGGTAAAAATTTAAATTCATTATTGTAATCTAAATTCTTTGATCGTGTAAGAATCTTGCAAATTTGTCGTGATTGTCATTTTTAAAACTCTCTTCCTTAGACCTATGCACCGACAACATTGGCATCGGCTCGCGACTTTTGGACATTGAGATATATTACAAGCCTGGAAGATGGCAGTCTTGTGGTAAGCAATCCTAAGTAGATGTTCTCTATTTTGTCATTACAATCTTAAACTATCCCAACAGTTTCTGTTAACTTCTATTGAAAACCAAATTATTTATTTCCAGATTTGTGAAAGGTCATTAACGTCTTCAACAGGCGGCCCTAGTGGCCCCCCTTCTACTTGCTATGTGAGAGCTGAAATGTTGCCAAGTGGATACTTAATACGTCCTTGTGAGGGTGGAGGATCCATTATCCACATTGTTGATCACATCGACTTGGATGTAAGAATTTGACCAACCTTTTTTTTCTTTGTAAGAATTCTTCTCTTTTAATTTAACTTAATAAAATATTTGTAACAGGCTGGCAGTGTTCCGGAAGTTCTAAGGCCACTATATGAATCTTCTAAAATCCTTGCACAGAAGATGACTATGGCTGTGAGGACTCTTCTGCTTTGTGTTTGCATCCATGTTACCCTCTTCTGTTTCTTTAAGTAATTTTTTTTAAAAAAATGTTTAGGCTTTGCGCCACATAAGACAAATTTCACAAGAAATGAGTGGAGAAATCCAGTACAGTGGGGGTCGCCAACCTGCTGTTCTTAGAGCATTAAGTCAAAGATTGTGCAGGTGAGCAATATTAGCCTTTAATTTAAATGTGATCTTATGTTTGTTTCAATTAATTAGTTTTTCTGATATCGCTACGTAATTGTTGAATTAATTTCAGGGGATTTAACGATGCGGTCAACGGATTTGTTGATGATGGTTGGTCAATAATGAGCAGTGACGGGATGGAAGATGTGACAATTGCCATAAACTCTTCCCCAAGTAAATTTCTAGGTTCACAATATAACAATTTGTCTATGCTCCCGACATTTGGAGGAGTCCTTTGTGCTCGCGCATCAATGCTTCTCCAGGTTTGTTTTATTCAAAATTATTTTCCTTCATTATTTAAAATATAACTATCTGATTTGTAAATTTGATAAAATGTAGAACGTTCCCCCTGCTTTGCTCGTTCGTTTTCTACGGGAACACCGTCAAGAATGGGCCGATTATGGAGTTGATATGTACTCTGCTGCTTCTCTTAAAGCTAGTCCTTATGCTGTTCCTTGTGCTAAGACTGGTGGTTTTCCTAGTAGTCAAGTGATTTTACCTCTAGCTCAAACCGTGGAACATGAAGAGGTAAACTATGAACGTTACTCACTGCATTTTTACACTTCGTTTCTCTATACTAACTTTTTTTTTTTTTAATTATGTATTATTTAGTTTTTGGAGGTGGTTCGTTTGGAAGGGCATGCATTCTCACCAGAGGACATTGCTTTGTCGAGAGACATGTACTTATTGCAGGTTCGTTTTTTATAAAATCAGATTTTAAAGTAATTTATTTCTATAATTCATTAGTATTTAGATTTTCTTGCCATGTTATGATGCAGTTATGCAGCGGGATTGATGAAACGACAACTGGTGCCTGTGCTCAGCTTGTTTTTGCACCAATTGATGAATCATTTGGTGACGATGCTCCTGTGCTTCCATCTGGCTTTCGTGTCATACCATTAGAACCTAAATCAGTTGAGTGAAATCCCTTCTCTGATAATAATAAGAATTTTGGGCAAATTACATTTAGCCCCCTGAGCATAGGTGAAATTACATATTAGTCACTCCCCAACATTTCAGGAATTACAACATCCCCCCTCATGTATGGTTCTAAATGTAATTTCACCTATCCTCAAGGGTGTAAATGAAACTAACAGCAATAATAATCTCTTACGGATTTCAGTTATTTTTTCTAATTATTTTATTTTTTTGGTTATTCAGGATGGGCCCGCGGCGAATCGAACATTGGACTTGGCTTCTGCACTTGAAGTAGGACATGGTGGAGCACGATCAGCTGGTGAATCTGATGGAACTAATCAAAACTTTAGGTCTGTTTTGACAATTGCATTTCAGTTTACTTTTGAAAATCACTATCGAGATAGTGTAGCTGCTATGGCCCGTCAATACGTACGAAGTATAGTGGGGTCTGTCCAAAGAGTTGCTACGGCTATAGCACCATCTCCACTCACCTCAAATTTGGTTCCAAAGCCACTTCCTGGCTCACCCGAGGCTGCTACATTGGCCAGATGGATTAGCAGAAGCTATAGGTAATAATGAATTTTGCTTATTCTTTTATTATTAATTTTTTATAGGCAAACTTGTAAGATTTGTCCCGTACCTCGGACACTTTTGAACTTTTGGACTCTCAAATGTCACTTTCCCGAATTTGTCATATAAATTTGAAAAGTTTAGTTCGTTTTTCGTGGGAAATTGAAAAATCCAAACAGAAAAAAATACACGTGGTATATTTCCAACCATCTCATCAATTTTCGGCCATAATCGGATTAAAATTGCCAATCAGAGAGGCCAAAAGTGGGAAAGTTTCGAGATCAGTACATTCATTTTACCTTAGCATTATTATTTTGTTTATGTAAATTTTTTTTTTTTTATCTTGTGTTGTAGGGTGCACACTGGTGGAGAACTCCTTCCGGCTGATTCGTCGGCTGGTGATGCTGTTCTGAAACAACTTTGGCACCATTCTGATGCTATCATGTGCTGCTCTGTTAAAATGAATGTAAGTTTTTTTCTAAAATAACTCTATTTTAATTTACATATGTCCTCGTTTCTGTAGATTATATATATTTTAATCTTTTACGCATTTTTCTGCAGGCATCGGCAGTTTTTACATTTGCAAACCAGGCAGGGCTCGACATGCTTGAGACGACTCTAGTGGCCCTTCAAGATATAATGCTTGAGAAGATACTTGATGAAGCTGGGCGAAAGATTCTCCTTTCAGAATTCTCCAATATCATGCAACAGGTAAACTAATAATGATATATATATTTGAGAAGACCCTATAAAGAATGTTTGGAAATGTGTTAATTTACTAATCGTATTCTTCTGTAGGGCTTCGCCTACTTGCCTGCTGGCGTGTGTGTTTCCAGCATGGGTCGTCCGGTCTCGTATGAACAAGCCATTGCATGGAAGGTTCTCAACGACGATGATTCGAATCACTGCCTAGCTTTCATGTTCATGAACTGGTCTTTTGTGTAAAGAAACAAAACCAGCCTACTCTTTTGTGACCATTTGCTCTATAGATGCAAAAACTTAAGTTATTGTACCTTTGTTTTGGCACAACAATACTGTTATGACTTATGACTACTTGGCAAGGATTACCAACTTATTAGGTAAATTATCATGATGTTGTCTCTATGAAGACAGGAACTAGTCATTTGTGTGGTTGGATTGTCGCTATCTTATGACTGCCTTTTTCCTTTTATCAAACATGTTAGTACCAAATTGCCTAGAGACTATTGGAAAATGAGGTGATAGTTAGGTTGCTGCCACATTATGATGCACTAACACTTTTAAAAATTCTATCGAGCAGTTTCGTGTTGCGTCTATACCACAATTTTCAAAAGTTTGATAAGGATATGATCATTTTGAAAGCAAAAGGCATATAAAAGTGAAGATGTAAATAATTGAATTGGTTGAGACTTGAGAGTAAAGGTCAGAGGCATAGGGACCAACGGCAATTGTCACAGAAGAACCAACTCATGTGTGTTTTACTGTTTACTGTGGGAATCAGCCAAAAAAGAACTCCCCAAACATACAATATCTTCTCGTGGTCCCTTTCCCTGCACCACCACCACATGGGGATTCTCATCTTTTTTCAATTTGCCCTAACTATCAAGAATCAACCCTAGCTTGAGCTGAGCTCGAATATCATTAGTATTTTAAGTTAAAAGCTCAAGTTCGAATTTAAACAAGTCCTCCGTTCGAATCTGTTTATATTCGTTTCGTTAGGTTCGCGAAACGGGCTCTTTTCTTTACCTTCCTAATTGACTAATTGAGATAGATGCCACTAAAATATATATATATATATATATATCATAGTATGCGACAAATTAAATCATATTTTATTATATGGTATAAAAATATTAATCTTAGTTTTATGAAAGAGTTCTGTTGTATAGTACAATCGTACATATACGTATACTGATAGCATCTTGATGTCACAATATTGTTCCTGCGGAGACGGAAAAATTAATGTGGTCCCGAAACAAGACGGGTGATGAAAAGGCGTGCCTGAGTATGCGCTGGACAAACGCAACTTTGGCTGTCAAAAGTGATCACCGCACAGTATGGTATGGTAGTGTAGGGTAGTGGTATTTTGCATTTTGCAGAGACAATTAAGTTCGTAAGCCGCTCGCTAGCTACTGCGGTTCGGTTGTGTACAATTCCTAAAAAAGCCCATAGCTTTTGTCTGTTTAGTTAAGTACCAAACCTGCCTCCTACCAAACGTCCATCAACGTCTTTTCAATCTTAATTAGTGCTTTTTACTTTTTAGCATAATTGATTCTCATAATCAAAGGAAAAAATAGATTTTTTTTTTTTTGAAATATTAAATCTCTTAAAAAATCAGTATTGCTATGTCTTACTTGGACTTAAATGCACAAGTGGAGTTCCCTTTTTAGTTTTACCACACATTTATTTATACATATGATGAGAAAGTGTATTGGCCGCGTGAGTGAGTTGCTTTCCAGTTTTGTCGATAGCTCATATTTTCAGACTTCTTTTTTGAAAATGGCCTCAGAAGGGCGTGCTGCACTTGAATCCTCTTTTCATGCTACTGTGGCTGTGTTGGTTGGTGAAAAAAACAAATCACATTTCACAGCCCCATTAAAGCTTTCTCTTAGAATCTTTTTTAAATCTTTAAAATACGTACTTGCAATAAATTCGACAATATATACATTTTACATCTATTTGGTATAAGGTTGGGCCTAATTTGTAATTAGATTAATAAATTTTAAACCCTTTTTTCCATATCATATTTTATTATTATTATTATTATTATTATGGATGCGGGAAATAACTAATTAACTTTATATGAAATTAAAAATTGGAAGTACTCATGGATGAATAGGCACTTGTAATGTAATCCTACTGCGCCATCCAACCATATATGTCAGCAGTTATTTATGTGCTTTCTTGTGGAAGGAAGTCTTGACCTTAATTTTAGGGTAGGTGTTGGAAATGTTACAACTTTACTTTTCTAGTTGGTCATAAATTTCAGAAATATAATCATTATTTTACATTACCCATTTGTTCGATTTATATTAAAAGGAGATGACAACATTAGTAATTTTGCAATTTACTATAGTACGACTCATCATTGATTAAAATATTTGACTATAGCTTCCTCTCTTGTGAGGTAAATTTCAGCTGGTTTGGTGAGATCTTTATACGGATAAGATCACGGTAACATGGATACGGCAATACGAATTTTTTTCAATATTTCATATTAGAGAAATATCGGATACAATATGGTAGGATTTTTAGGAGTGTCCGTGCATTATAAGTGATATGCGATATTAGATATTTTAAATAATATTTATGGTTCAAATCCTAACTTATATATGGAATAATTGGATTGGAGATCGTCACACTCAATTAGAACTTAAAAATATCTACCTAAATATACATGTATATAGTCTCATTAAATTCTTTTGTCGTATAATGGCAATATAAATCTATTATTTACTTCCTATTTTTATTCAAAATAATTAGAAAAATTATATAGATATGTTGGTTATAAACCTATTTCAAATTGAAAGAATGTTTATGGTATAGAAACCGTAAGGTTTCCTATGGTGAAGACGAAGAACAGTAGTGAGAGAAAGAGAGAAAAGACTGTTGCAGAAAGTTCGGGAAGAAGACAAATTATTAATCTGTAATTCATCATAATCAACTGGGAACTAATAAGCCAATATATACAAAGTTGGGCCCAATACCGTTCAACCCTAAGTAGGCCCAATAGGATAAATAGATGGAAAAAGGCCCAAGAAAAGCAAACGAACATATAAAGAAGACAGTTTCAACAGCCTCCCCTCAAGTTGGACTGTCGTGGAAAAGAAAGCCCAACTTGGAGAGCATATTCCGAAAAATAGGGCCGCTTAGCATCTTGGTGAAAGAATCAGCTAACTGACGAGAAGAAGGCACATGACAGGGAAGGATGAAGCCTTCCTTGAATTTATTCCGGACTACGTGGCAGTCGATCTCTATATGTTTGGTACGCTCGTGGTAAACGGAGTTTTCAGTAATTTGGATCGCTGCTTTATTATCGCACCAGAAGGGAATAGGGAGAGCGATAGGAACTCGAATCTCCGTGAGTATATAGGTGATCCATTGCAACTCGCAAACGGTGGAAGCCATGCTGCGATACTCCACTTCACACGAGGAACGACTGACTGTCCGTTGCTTTTTAGTTTTCCAGGAAATTAGGGAGTGCCCAAGAAAGATACAAAAGCCAGAGGTGGATTTTCGGATAAGTTGGCAGGTGGCCCAATCTGCGTCACAAAAAGCAGAAAGAGACAAAGAGTTATTAGAGGGAAAGAAAATACCCGCTGATGGACAACCACTGAGATATCTCAACAAGTGATTTACAACAAACCAATGAACATTTAAAGGATTCCCAACAAATTGGGATAGTTGCTGGACAGCAAAGCTAAGGTCAGACCGAGATAGATTCAAGTAAAGAAGTCTACCTATGAGTCTTCGATATAAGGAGGGATCAGAGAAGGCTGGACTGTTTTCATCAAAAAGATTAAGCCCAGAGGGCAAAGGAGTGGAAATAGCCTTAGCCTTCAAGTGACCGGTATCTTTAAGAAGATCACAAATGTATTTATTTTGGGTAAGAAGCATACCTGCAGAGTCCCTTGCAATCTCAAGACCAAGAAAATAAGTAGCTGGTCCAAGATCTTTAATAGTGAACAAATCATGCAAAAATTTCTTAACAGAAGCAATATCAGATTCATTAAGACCAGCTATCAAAACATCATCCACATAGACAATTAACATCAAAAAAGAAGAATTTGTATGCAAAGTAAAAAGGCAAGGGTCATGGTCAGATTGATGAAAGCCAAAAGAAAGTAATTTAGTGGTAAATTCTAAGTTCCATTGTCTGGAAGCTTGCTTAAGGCCATACAAAGATTTGGTTAGCTTGCACACTTCACCAGGCTTAGCCTTGGTGTATCCCTCAGGGGGTTTTAAATAAACATCCTCATCAATGAAACCGTGCAAGAAAGCATTATTAATATTAAGCTGATGAACATGAAAATGTTTGGCAGCAGAAACAACAAGAAACAATTTGACAGTGACCAATTTGGCAACAGGGGAAAAACTATCAAAGCAATCCACACCAAGGGTTTGGTTGAAACCCTTGGCAACCAAGTGTGTCTTGTATCTATCCACAGTACCATTAGGAAGGAATTTTACCTTGAATACCCATTTGGATCCAATGGGCTTTTTACCTTTAGGAAGAGTTGTGAATGTCCAGGTTTGATTCTGTTCAAGGGCTTCGAACTCCCTTTCCATTGCTGCAACCCATTCTGGGTGATGAACAGCTTGCTGGTAACTGCAAGGTTCACTTATAGAGGAAGCATTAGCCATAAAAACCTTAAAAGGAACAGAATAAGGGAAATTAGAGGTATTCAGCATAAGAGATTGAGATGTGTCAGGGATAGAAGGTGCAATACCAGGACAGACAAAGTCCTTCAATAGAACTGAAGGTTTTCTTACCCTTGCACTGACTCGGAGTGGAGGATCAGAACATAAGGAGTCAAAGAAATCAGTCTCAGAATCAGTATGAGTGGAAATATTGTTGTCATCATAGGGAGAATATCCCTCAGAGTCAGATGTATCAGAGTTGGCAGCAGGGGGCAAAGTGTAAGGTATCTGTTCTGGAGGGATAGAGTGGTCAACCAGCTGACCATCAATGGAGAAAGGAAGTAACTTACCATTGGTACCATCAGACTTACAGTTGTCATCATTGGTACTGCAGGGAAATACATTCTCAAAGAATGTGACATTTCTGGAAGTAATAATTTTCTGTGTATCCATATTATAAAGTCTATATCCCTTACTACCCGGAGGATAACCAATAAAAACACATTTGTTTGCCCTACTAGCAAATTTATCCTTATGAGGGGTAGGATCAACTGCATAGCAAAGTGATCCAAAAATTTTAATATTATCATAGCTAGGAGGAGAGCCAAAAAGCCTTTCAAGGGGAGTTTTCCAGTGAAGAATCCGGCTAGGGATTCTATTAATCAAGTAGGTGGCAGTAAGGATGGCATCACCCCAAAAGCAAATAGGCAATTTAGATTGAAACATTAATGCCCTGGCAAGTTGTAAAAGAAACTTATGTTTAATTTCCACTACTCCATTTTGTTGGGGAGTATGTGGACAAGATCTTTGATGGATGATGCCATGCTCAGAGAAGAGTTGAGCACAGTTTTTGTTGACAAATTCAGTGCCATTGTCACTGCGTATCACTTTAACCCTTTTACCAAATTGAGTGATCACAAGAGAAAGAAAATTTTGAAGAACAGAATATGTGTGATCTTTGTATGGCAGCAAGTAGGTCCATACACATCTAGAGAAGTCATCAACGATAGTTAAAAAATAATGACAGCCTATAAAGGAGGGGTCCTTATAAGGCCCCCAAAGATCCAAGTGGATGAGTTCAAAAGAGCCTTTTGTTTGAATAAAACTTTTAGGAAAAGGTATTTTATGTTGCTTGGCTCTTTGACACACATCACAAGGAGAGTTACATTCAAGATCGTTATCACATTTAATAGGCAGCTTCATATGCTGCATAGTGTGTGTAGAGATATGACCTAATCTTAGATGCCAAAGAGAAAGTGGTTCTTTATTATTGGATGAAGTAGAGTTACAAGTGGCAGAGGAAGTCTGCTTTTCCAAAACAACATCAGAATTCAGTAAAGAAGTACTGGTTTTACAATGTTTTAAAGAAACAGAAGGAAGGACATGTTCAAATTCAAGCACATAAAGGGATCCTACAGTCATTCCTTGAGCTATAGTTTGTTTAGTATTCTGGTCCTGCAAGATGCAAGAATTTTTGGAAAAGATAAAAGCATTATTAGTGCTAGAGACTAATTTGTTAACTGAAAGTAAATTGTATTTGAAACTGGGAACAAATAATACATCTTGCAGTACAATGGTGTTATTTAGTTTGACAGAACCAATATATTGGAGAGACTGTGTAGACCCATCAGGTAAGGATATAGGAATTTCATGATGTGGTTTCATAGGATTTATAAGCATGTCAAATTTAGAACACATGTGAGAGGAAGCTCCACTATCAATAATCCAATGCATATTGGTAATGTTATCAATGCAAGTAGGAGCAGAAAAGGTATTGATACCTGAAAACTGACCATCAAGGTCAGGGAGCTGATTAGCAAAATTCACATGTTCTGGCTTGTAAATTCCACTACCAGTGTTGGCAATGAGCTTCGCCACTTTTGCTTTCACAATAGCAGAAATATCAGTATTTCCAAATGAAGTGGTAGTTGTACCTGGATTATGGACAAAATTAATAGGATTATCCACAGCATTGTTGGCAGAATTTCTGAACTGTCCTCTGGAGGCTCCACCATTTCCTCTGCCTTTCTTTAGTGCTTTGTACCAGTCCGGCTCCCCTATGATCTTGAAGCAAGAATCTGTATTGTGAGTGTTCACTTTGCATCTAGTGCACCATTTGTCAGTTTTATCAAGTTTCTTGAAGCCTCCTCGTCCATAACCAGAGTTGTTGGAGTTGTCAGTTCTTGCAATCAAGGCTGAAGATTCACTAGATGTAGGGAAGCCAAGCTGATTTTCATTCTGTGATTCTATCCTCAAGAGAATTGAGTATGCTTTATAGACATCAGGGAGAGGATCCATAGCGAGAAGTTGATTTGTGACATACTCGTAGGTAGGGTTAAGGCCATTGAGAAATTGAACGAGCATAGTGCTGGATTGAGATGTCGTAATGTGTTGGTGCAATCCACAAGTTGAATTGGGGCCATTACCACAGGACGGAGTCTGATATAAAATCGCTAGTTCTTCCCAAAGGCCTTTCAATTTATTATAGTAGGCGGATAAGGAAAGGCTACCTTGAGAAATCGAAGCGATGTCTCTGTTGATCTGACAGAGTTTAGGGCCATTGCTTTGGCCATAGGTCCGCTCTAATTCCGCCCAAACTTCATGAGCAGTTTCTCCATAGCAGCCGTCAACAACTTCCTTGGCCAGAGAGTTGATAATCCAGATCTTGACTATACTATCAGCGCGTTTCCATAACTCATAGGTCGGATCGGAGATTTCTGGTGGCTGCGCAGTTCTGTTAATAAATCCTACTTTCATCTTGGCGTGAAGAGCGGTCATCATGGTGCGACGCCAGGAGAGGTAATTTTTCCCATCCATGACCAAATTGATGAGATTTGCGGACAGCAAGGAGTCGTTGTGGAAAGTCAGGAGATCGCTGGCGAAAGAAGATTAGCCAGTGGTGATGAGTTTCCCATCGTTCTTGTTCTTCGTATCTTCAGGGGATTTCGTCATATTCAGAGTGAATCTGGCCGGAATAGTCGCGAGGGAGAGAAACAAGATAGTAATGAATATAGCGAAGTAAAACAGAGATTTATGAGAGAATCGATTGATCGATATTATCGTTGTTCTAAGAAGAGAAGAATCGATGATACAGGTCCTAGAATCTATCGCTTTGATACCATGTAGAAACCGTAAGGTTTCCTATGGTGAAGACGAAGAACAGTAGTGAGAGAAAGAGAGAAAAGACTGTTGCAGAAAGTTCGGGAAGAAGACAAATTATTAATCTGTAATTCATCATAATCAACTGGGAACTAATAAGCCAATATATACAAAGTTGGGCCCAATACCGTTCAACCCTAAGTAGGCCCAATAGGATAAATAGATGGAAAAAGGCCCAAGAAAAACAAACGAACATATAAAGAAGACAGTTTCAACATATGGCATCATTATACAGATATAATTCCTACAATATCAAATTGTCTTTTAATTACATTAAAATAGAGTAAGGAAAAGTTCAAATCGAAAAAATAAATAAAACATAAAAATATTAAGATAAACATGATAATATTATTCAAATTAAAACAAATATTTTTAAAAATAAAGCAAACTGAAATTAAATCTCTTTATTTTATGAAAATAAAATTAATTAAGTAAACTGTATAAACAAGCTAGTTATACTTAGAAACTATTGGGATTTGATCCAATGACCACTAAATATTATTCCCAGTGTGGAGATCTGGAATTCGACTTCCTAGCATGAACAAGAATTTAGAAAGAAAAAAAAAATAGTTATACTTGGAAAGTTGGAATATCAAAACATACCCTACCCATTGCCATGCCTTATGCGGCTATGCCTACTGAGAATATAAAAAATGTCTCTTTTTAGTTAGGAGCCCAATTAACGAATGCAGCCTTAGTTAGAGGATTTTATAGACTTGGGTTTGAGCCCAATTAAGTTATTCGGCCCATCGAAAAGTCCAGTAAATATGCCTAAAAAACTTCCAATTCACAGAAACGCAGTGACAGATAGAAGAATCGTAAAAATGGCGAATCCGGAAAGTGAGTCGATAAGATCAGCATCTGAAGAAATTTCGAAAGAGTTTCGAACCCTAGTCGATTCTCAGAAATTAGATTCTGTCAAGCAAACGCAAAACCTCATGTATGTATGTATATGTACAGTGATCGTATGTGTAGTTTTTTGACTTTTTTTCCTATATGAATTTGTCTATTCTGAAATTTTGAATAAGGAGGTTTTGCCTATCCCTTTGATTGTTAAAAGTAGTGATTCTGAGAATAGAGTTTTGCAGATTAGGAAGATTGCAGGACAGTAATGCAGTATTATCCCACTTCAATGAGTATTCAGAGAATTGTTATGCAGAAGTGTCTGCGGATTTCTCTAAAAACACGCGTCTCTTGCGCTCCATGAAAACGGACCTCGATTACATCTTTCAGAAGCTCAGGTATGTAAATATTCTCTGTCCTCGTTGAAATGTTTTGAGTTTTCTTTCTACGGTTCATAATTAGTATGCCTGCAGATTGAGGAAATGCCTATTGGGGTTAATTTATTGTTTTAATTCAAGTATTGAAATTAGAAAAAAACTTATAGATGTAAACTTGGATGTATGTAGCAAATGAGTGGCGTGACGAGTGGGAGTGAGAGTTTTTGTTGTTCTAATTATTTTCTGTGAGTCTAGACATATTGTGGTTAACAATGCTAATGTTTGTTTACTGTTTCCTAAATAGAGTGTTGGAATTTTGTAGATTATAGGAACAGAAAGTTAATTTCAATGACTTTGCTTACTTTATCTTCTGCTAGAACAATTCTTGAAACGAATTTGGTGAGATAAATATTGCAGAATGCCCAAAACCATAATCTTAAGCTTCCTTCCTTGGATTTTTAAACTCTTGAATTGAAGGGTTTCCCAAATGTATGTATTCTATAATTTGATATATCCAATAACTTCCTCTTTCTGGATCCTTTATAAGTAATGCCGGTGTTGAACTAATGCCGGATACTACTAGTCTGGTTTTGCTAAGTAAATATAACATCATAAGTTGGAATCTCCACTAATATGGTGGAACTTGGAAGTGCGCCTAAAATCTCATTTTTTAGCGGCATATTCAGTTTGCCATGGCCAGTGAAAGGATATGTTCATAATTTCACATTCCCTGATTCCATCTGGTCCTCATTCTCATTTCATAGTTACGAAGGATGAGAAATGCAAGTTTTCTTGCTAAAGAAAGAAAAAAAAGTGCACTATACATCTTGTCTAATCTTTATTATAATTCTCTCTTGTTGTATCATGCATATTATGAAATTTATCCATCAGATTTTGGATTGAATTTGCAGGAGCCTGAAGTTAAAGATTGTGGCAACCTATCCAGATGCATTTCCAGACAATTCGACAATTGAGGCCCTCGATCAAAGACCTGACCTCGAGTTGCCCAGGTGATCCTGGCACCACCCACACAAGAGAAAATTAGCTATCATGGGGTTAATCCACCTTCTTGGTATCCATGTGGTCTAGAATTTTGTGTCCAGACTACTTCTTGAAGACGTGTACAGTTATGAAAATAGGTGTATTTTCAATTATCAGGTGACTGCTTTAGGGAATTGAGTAATTGTGAAGTTAAACACAAGAATGGCTACGTTATCGATGAATGAATCAGGATTTGAACACTGTTTTTTATTTCACTAGCTGTAACTTCTCTGTACAGGACTTGTTTTCTATTTTCGATTTTTTGGTACAGAATTTGAGACCAGTGTGAAGTTCAGACTTAAGATTGTTTGTCTACGAGGTTAATTAGTGCGATTACCATTGTTTTTTGGAAAAGGTATTTCTCTGAAGGTCATAGCTTTCAAAAATTGAGTGCAAGATGCCAGGCGACATGAATTGGACGAATCATTTTCGGGATAAATGGAAAACAATCACAAAGTCAAGATTGCAGTTTCATACATTCTATATAAATTTAAAATTTTCTTTTTTTTGGTCAATATTCAATATAAACGATGGTTCACATTCTAAACCCACAAGAACATCAGAAAAAGGGGCGCAAAAGAAAACACCAAGAATGAATATCAAACTACTAATTAACGTAACTTAGCAGTTAATTGGTATGTTAGCTTAGCAATAGAATCGTGAGTTCAAGTTCATGGGTACGCAACTGACATAGGTATAGTATCAGCTTAACCAAGTCTTGATTTCAAGTGACACAAAAAAAAAAACCACGAATGAATATCAAACTTAGCAATACAATTGTATAGTAACTTTATTAAAAGTTATGAGTTCAAGTCCATGTATATGTAACCGTCGTAAATATAGAACCAGCTAACCAGGTCGTAAGTTCCAGTAGTAGCACTCCAGTGGCATCAACTTAAACAATAGTACTCGTGTAGAATTATCTTGATTAGAGTTCTCGAGTTCGAAAAACATATGGGACTTAGTGAAGAAAAAAAGAAGTGAATATGAGTTTTCAGCCTATTCGGCATATTCATTAAAGATATAAAATGAATGATATGTGACAGCCTAAAACGGGCTTGCTTTTTAGGTCTGGACTCTTACTTGCAATAATGGGCTTGGTATACCTCTCTAAACTGTAGCCCATAAGGATTGAAATAAATAATAATAATAAATACAAACCCTAAAACAACCATTTTCCCCAGTCCTCCGCCGCACTCACTCCACCAAAGTCTCGACGAATGCTATTAAATAGCTCATATATCTCCAGCTCTACATCAATTCATTAGCTTCAGCATCGAAACATCACCCCACCGGCCCACCGCCAATCTCCGCCGTGCCGGTTCTCCATCTTTTCCTTGTCTCCGCTGTTCGTCGCCGCAAGTATCATTTTAAGTTTACTTTATCATAATTATTATAACTTCTGAATTCTTACTACCGATGAGGAAAATTTCCCAAAGTATAGGAAGTGCCGTATGACACTTATAAACGCAGCGCTACGCCGCCGTTCCACCTTTCCCATCCACCTACGTAGAATTTTCGTCTATGTGACGAATCTTTTTCGTCGGTCGGGACTGCGTGTGCGGCGGTAGCTGTGTGTGTGATTTGGAACGGGTCTCTGAGGTTTTAAAATATATTTTTTTTGTATCAATTTCTATTGTTTTTGAAAACTTCTTTCCTCGTTTACGGTTTGATGCCACGTCCCCGGTAGCGGAAACACCGCCGATGACCGGCGATGTCATGATCGAACCAAAATCAAATCTCTTTCGCATCTTGATAGGAACCTGTGGACTGCTTGTATTCCGTTCATCCACGGAGCCGTTTACTGCGATTACATTTTTTATAAATCACAATTTTAAGGCCTATGAGGATTGTTTATTTAACTATTATGGAATTACCGTCTGAACATATCTTTGATGTGAGATCGACTATCTGAGGCCTAATTTCGAAATCATGTTTTCTACTTAGTTACAAGGTTCAACTAATTCTAATTGCTTAAGATTACGAATTTTGCATCAGTAATGCAGGTTTCATTCTATGTTCTTTGATTTGGTGGACTGATGCTGATATTTCGTTGTTAAGGTTTGATGCCACGTCGCAAATAGCGGAAACACACACTGCCGATGTCATGATTGAACCAAAAACAAATATCTGTTTCGCATTTTGATAGGAACCTGTGGACTGATTATACATCCACGAGCCGTTTCTTGCGATTACACATTTTGAAATTATTAATTTTAATATATTATGATTGAAAATGAGGCCCATGAGGAATGTTTGTTTAGCTAATATGGAATTACCGTCTGAAGTTATTCTTGATGTGAGATCGACTATCTGAGGCCAAATTTCAAGATCATATTATTGACGCTTCTAAAAATCCATTAGAACGGTAGAATTGCTTTTGTCTTGTAAACATATCCAAGCCAAAGATGATTCACTTTCATACTGGGGAGCAATGTGAAGATCACATAGATGGATTGTTAATAGTGTTTGTAGTTTTGTATAAATTTCTGTCTTTGTGATACAAAATTTATTCTGTGGCGATTTGATAATGAGATACAAAAAATATTCCTAATTTATGATATATAGTTTCACATGGTTGTTTTAATAACTGATATTGCTTTTGAAGAAGATACGTCTTCAGTTTGAATTGTAAAAAAGTCGAGTAATTAAGTTGATGAGTATTTGGAAGAGAAAAATAACTGGAAAACACAAGAAAACAGTGTTTCAAGCTTAAAAGAAAAAGATAAGAATCATTTTTACTATTTTCATTAAATGTTTATTTACTTCAGAAAGAAATCTAGAAATCAAAAGTTGAAACCAAAAATGGGTTCAGGGTTGAAAATAAGCAATTGATTTTTCTTAGTTTGCTAAAACTACCTATATATTATTGGGTCTAAATTGACACTTCTGTCCTGGCAAAATGGAACTCCAACAACATAAGAGGCTCTCGACATTGGTCTCGTTTGCAGTAAACTCCAATTACATTCAATGTTACTGTAAAAAGTAAATCCTGATTTCTGTTGGATTGAAAAAAAATTAGAAATAATATATAGAAAAAGTAGCAAAGAGAAAAAAGAAAAACAACAGCTAATTAGTAGTACATGCAATTTGACTGCCTTAACTCCTCACCCAGTTCTACATCATGCAAAAAGTTTCCCATCTCAGTCTAGTCTATCAACCAATAACAGAAATATTTCTACTGCGACTCTCTTCTTACCTTTGCAAAAGCTACAACTCCCAAACCAAGAAAAACCCTCTAAGAACAATGAAGGAATCCGGCCGAGACAGAGGTAATGGAAACGCGAGAAGTGCGATTGACAAAGAGCGAACAAAGATGAGAGAGCGGCAACGAAGGTCCGTCACCACTAACATCTTTCATGGCCTGCGCAAGCACGGCGGCTACCGCCTCTCCCCTCGCGCTGACATCAACGAAGTCCTCCGCCACCTCGCTCAGGAAGCCGGCTGGATCGTCGAGCACGACGGCACAACCTACCGCTCTGCCTACCCCACCGTTTCTAATGTATATAAATATACGATCGCGTACGATTCTTGTATTTTTCTTTTGAGTTTATGCTTTATAATATGCTTACTTGATCCTTTGCATTTAAAGGGAACTAATGCGTGTCCGCTTTGCGGCGGCGGGAGAAAAAGTAGTGCGACGCCAACCCCTAGCTGCAGCTACCTCGGTACTACCGGTGGGGGAGAATGTTCGACCACGGCGTCTCCCCGCCGCGTCATAGGCGGAGACTCCGCCGTGAACAACTCCCCGTCGAGTGCGAGCGACGCGCTTGTGGCGATCTACATGTGTGGAAGTGGAGCTCCATCACAAAATGTTTGTGCCTCTGATGCTGCGTCGTCGTACGGGAATGCGAACGCACAGAAGCTGTATTTGTTGCATGAGGGTAGCGTCTCCAATCAGAACACGCCAGCTGGATCGCCTCCACAGTGACACTGCACTTGAAGATAATGCTCAGAAGTAGTCACTTCTCAAAAATACACTTTACAAAAGTTTAGAAATTCATCAAGCTGTTTAGAGTTTGTCTATTTTATGGTGAAATTAGTAAAATTTTGACTTGTAATTCTATTTTCACTCTCGGGTTAGTGCAAATTTTTTTAATCATGGGTTATCATTGGTAATAGTGTCTCATTTTCTTTAACGGAATCCTAAAGATAATTTGTAAACCCCGTAGAATATACTTGTCATATACTTTAACTAAGAGAGATCAATTTATAATTTGTATACTTTAATGGTATTGGTATCTAAATATAATTAACTCAAGTTAGGGGTTACAGCCATGACGCATCAACCGGCATTAGTTCAATCGGCATGCATACAGAAAACAGGAACTGCAGGTGACAATCGAGGCGGGAAATAGCAAAAGCACTACAACTTAATTTATATTTATTATAAGCCCTTCAAACTTCCAAATATTCAAAAGAAACCAAGGATTTCTCCAGGCAAGGGAGCCAACTCATTGTTGTTGAACCTTTCCTCATCGTAAAAACCAGCACGAACGACCCTACCTCCAAAAAAGCGGCCTTCAAGCTCTATGATGGCTTTCGTTGCTTGCTCTGCTCTCTCAAACTGAATGAATATTCTAACAGCTTCTTCGTGCGGGAAGTTTGTTTCTGTGATCTCGAATATTAAGACTAATGTCACTTTGCCAAATTTAGAGCACTCCTCTGCCGCCTCACTTTCTAGATCATCATCTACCTCACCGGGGCCAACCTTAACAAAGAAGCACATGAGAAATTGCAGCCAAGAATATGAAGAAATATAAATTATCTGCTGCAAATAATTCAGATTAACTGCCACAAAGGGATGAAGAAGACAACCACCACCAAAGTATTAGGAACCATTTACTAAGAATCTTGCATCGAGAAGGCACCAAAATATAGAGATAATACTAATATCAAATGGGGCGTAATCAAGTTACAAGGAACAAAATCCTTAAAATAATGTGTTCCCTATTGATAAATGAAACGGGGGATCAGAGATTATATATTGCCTCCTAAGCGTACCAGCTGGAAATAAAAAGGAGATCAAGAAAAACGAAATAAGATAGAGACCAATAAAGATAGTTATCAAACAAAAGAAAAAGGGTATTGATCTTGCAGATGTAGAATTCTTAGACTTCAATTCCTTTACAGGGAAATTTGTATCCAGAATATGATTCAACAGGCAGAAGCCATGCTCAAGCAAATGGCCCAAATCAGCAATGCTCGAAATGCAGGGGAGTGATGAAAACCTATCCCATAATTCATGACAAAATGAAAAACTACTCTATAAACTCAAAGCAGGCGGCCCCGAGACCTCTTCATTTTAAAAGCAAAACTATTGCATGCTATGGTTGTGTCATTATTCAGTTAACTCATTGGAAGTAAATGTAGGTAGAACTAGTTCCACCTCTCAAGTGGAATTCAAAATAGCTTTTCAGATTCTGATATGAACTTGTACTACTTAATAAAGTCCACAAAGAAACCTTCCATAAGGAACAGGATTTCAGACTAAACCACAAACCTCAAAATACCAAGGCAATAAAATTCATAATCACCAAGATTATAGTACCCAATTAAGCAAACATTTGTTTGAATTTGAAGCTTCACAGATACCGTGAGCAATACATACCATGTTTCTGAGAAGCACAACCCTGGTGGGAGTACCATTGAAATTAACACTCTTAACCTTCTTACTCGATTCGCTAGCATTCACAATTACACCAGCTCTTTTATCCGTTTTCTTGGCAATCAATGGCGTTGTAATTCCCTGCTCCTGCCTCCCCAATCCTTGTCCTTGCTTCCAACCCATCTTCGCCATCATCCTCTGAGCCGCCGTCATTTTCCCTTCAGCTCCCAATCCCAAACCTCCGCTCTCCGACTTCCCAATGCTAAACCCTTCCCTTCCTCCGTTGCTTGTCGCAGGTGGAGACGGCGATCTCGGCATACCACCTCCACCGCCGCTCAAAGCCGCCCTCCTCCGCCACGCCTCTTCTCCAGAAATATTCAATTCCTGATCCCTATCCCTATCGCGATCCCTATCCCTCTTCTCTCTCTCTTCCCTTTCCCTCTCTCTCCTTTCTCTCTCCTCCAATTCTCTCCTCACCTCGGCCTCCGCTTGACTCTTCTTCCGCTCGCGGCGGTAATCCTCATAGTCGTTCGGTCGGGCGGGGTCGTATTCTTCGACGACGGAACTGGTGACTCCTACAAGAGCGGGTTGAAACGACGCCGAGCTAGGGTTAGGGTTCGTATTCTCGTCGGTGTTTGGCTGTGCTATAATGGTGTGTCTACTGACGATGGTAGACTGAGATTGTTTGGGCTTCGGTTGTTGGAGTCGGAGTATGGTTTGTGGAGGTGGGAAGGTTTTGCGGAGGGTGGGTGGAGCCATTTTGACGCTGCTGGACCAAACATTGGTAGTGGATGTTGTGGTGGAGCCGTCGTCCGCGACGGAGGACGGTGGTGGGAGATCGCCGTACAACCCGCCAAGCATTGTGCACAACAATCCAAAGTGGTTTGTGAATTAGCACTTGCATTTGCGCAAGAAACTTGAAAAAACGTACTCATTAACACGGCAGAGGTTGTCAATCACCCACTGGAATTCATTATTCGAGACTGCCGAACCCTCTTGCACAATCCTTGAATGTCCGTTTTCAGCATTCTAGAATAGAAGGCAACGCTTGTGCGGATGTAGGAGCTAAGTTTAGGGCATAGAATTAGCAACTTCTGTAAGTTTTGGTCCGAGCCGCCTGTTGAAGCTTTGGACGTGCTTTTTTCCGAGATGTGAGCGTTGCTCCCTCTCATAACCAAAAAAAAACAAAACTTGAAAAAACGTTCTAGTTTTGCCATGAAAATACGTAATTGCCGATTTAGTCATTTAACTTCTATTAATTTTCTGATTAGGCCCCATTGGATTTTATATTTTGCCCCATGAAAATATGTTTATAACAAAACAATTGCATATATTTATATTTTTAGCAAAATGCACCGAACTACCGTGTGGGTTGTGGCTTAAGTAATTACACTCACATCCTTTGAGATTGATCTATTCGGGCAAATATATTAAGAAATTCTATAAAATTAGAGAAACATGTCCTAAATTCTAACTATCGTATGTCATGTTCCTATTTTTCTAAGAAAAATTAAAAATAAAAACATGATTTTAATAGATGTTCTCGAAATCATTCAATCAACTTAACAAATGTAACGAAAAATCTTTCACAATATATATTTTTATAATTTCTCGTATCTTAAGATATTTTAGTGTAATTATTTTAATGATTAATTCGTTAACATCAAACCTTTGGAATCTAGTTAATTTCCAGTCAAATCCTTTGGTACATTATGTGCCGGTGCCACCCATAATTAATAGTCAGGTTTCATATATTAAGCTAAATAAATTTGGCTTTGATTGTCGAAACCAAACTTCATGTTATTGTTGCCTACTTGTTGCATTTTGATGATATTTACACTTGAAGTAACATCCCTACAATTAATACCAATTTAAGTTGCAAAGAAAGACAATCCAGACGCACTGAAAAGTCCAACTAGTTGATCGGATTAAATTAACTAGCAATTAAAAATTATATTAGTGCATTACTTTTTTGTAATATCTCAACTTTCTAACAAAAAATAGTAAGAAGGTGTTTGGTATTAAAAATGAGTCTTTTATTATTAATTTTGGTTAACGCTAATTAAATGACATTAGAAGAAAATATGTGTAATTATATATCAAGTTTGGTATCCAAGATTGAAGATTCATGAGTTAATTTTAGTACATTAATTATTTGTTTGTTATTCATAATTAAGTTATCAAAATTATATATTTTACATGTTTATCCTTCAAAATAAAAACTAAATCCTCCTAACTCTTAACTTGCTATAAGGATTTTTGTTTGTCAAAATCCATGAACTTATTTTTTTTTTAACTATAAATCCATGAACTTGTTCATCACCACGGAAAGACATATATTTTGTTTCATAAAAGAAATATAATAAAATATTTAAACAAGAAAATAAATAAGAAAATACCACCATTTTTTTATGTTTTGAAGAAAAAAATACAAGTTGCATTAAAACCTCACATTTGCAACATCCAATACAATTTTAAAAAACCTATAATAGTTTAGTCATTTTTGTTGAAAATAGTTAAATCATGGAGGATAAAATGGAACTTTCAATTCCTTCAAAATCTTAAAGATGGGGTTGAGATTTAAATTTCACCCCCTAAATTGTGATTTATATCTTACCCAATATACTTAAAGCTTAACGGGCCAGAAATTAAGTGTTAAGACCACACAAATTAATCTTATATACCAAATTAAATATTAAAGTGGGTCAAAGCTTCGAATCTATCATAATCCTCAATACAACACCTTCTAACAATATTGTGTTTGCAAATTTTCATTAATCTCATTACACGCGATGTAATTATTGCGAACAGATATATAACATTCTAATAAAGTTCATTATTCTTTAAAATTAAAATTAAAATTAATATTAATATTATCCATCTCCCAAAGTCTTGGAACTTGTATTCAAATCAAGAGTGTTTTTCTTTTGAAGAAAATTTTTGAAAACCTAAAGTCATCACCCTAACAAATAACAATCAATATGGTCTTAAAATGTTGTTAGAAATTGCTAGAATTAATTATAGCAAATTACCTAATATTTGAGGTATTTTGCATTTTAGTACAAAAAAATATCGATTGAGGTACCCAACTTTTTTTAAACAAGTGACTTTTGTGTTGATTTTTTTCCCAATTGAATCTTACATAATATTATGTTAGTTTTTGTTGGGAATTACAATTGCCAAGTAGCGCCCATAGCTAACCATACCCCGAGTATATCTCATCTTTACGAACTCCATATCACAAGTTCCATCGCAATTGGATCTCATTTCGGCTTTTGTTTGCATTTTTTTCCAATTTTTTTTTTTAAAAAAGATCTTGAGATTACAAGAGATATGAAAACGAGTCAAAATAAGTTTCAATAAATTAAAGACAATATTTGTGTGGCCGAATTTGTAGCGCCCCTTTCCGTAAGAGGAGAAAGGACACCACATCCGCACCAAGACGAACTCCTAAACAAGGTAAATATACCCCATTCAAAAATTCATCTCGGCGAACGGCAAGACACTCAATCAAAACTCCGGCAACAACAGCACGACGCCCCAACAACAACAGTGACAATCAAATAAATGCAGAAGCGAATTCATAAACAACAATTCAATTCATAAATGCCATCCATGGCAACATAATTCACAAAACGAATCTAAAACAATTATCCATTCAATGTCGTCCATGGCTAAACTAAACTATCCCACATCAGGGACACGTAAGTACAGAAAGTAGATCATAATATTAAATATAATAAATCAAATCAATTCAGAAAGTAAAGACTCGACTGTTGTTGGGACACTGACAACACGATAATACATAAGCCAACCTAGACCTGCTGCTGCCGACTGACAAGATAGGTGACACCGCCACCTGTCTACCTGAAGCAAGAATCAAAATAGAAGGGGTGAGTATAAAGGATACTCAGTAAGGGGGGTAATACAATATAGGTATTGATCGCAGTTCGTCGTTTATTTTTTAAAACCAAAAGTAGTGAATGTTGCTCGTTTTGATAAAGAGTACAAATATAAATATAAGTTGCAAAACATAACACAGAGCAACACTGGGGTTCGGCTTACTTTGAAAACACAAAAGGTTGACGAACCGGATGCATTTGAAATCATTTGCACATTAGGTCAAGCCGATAGTTTTGAAGGGATATTAGTTGAGTCACGAGGCCGCACAAGTTCGAAAGACATGACATAAACAAGTTGGAAATGATAAGTAAATACGGCTCGTAATTCAACTAAGTAGTTTGAACAATAAAGAAGGCATAATTTGGCAAGTTCGATCCACGCTTCCTGGTTATATATATATATATATATATATATATATATATATATATGCTAAATGAAGGAAACCGGAATGTGCTTCGACTTGTAACGAATGCAGAAAATCAATTAGACAAGTAAATAATGCGATAAGTCATGCAATAATGTGTCCCGACGAGAACGGGTCCTCTCCTTATAACTCTCAACCATGAAAATCATGAAAACATGTAGTCAAGTACTCTACCACCAAAAGTCATGATCCAGTCAGAATTTAAGGAGACACGATTGGCACCACCGTACAATGAATTAAGGAGACGCGGTTAGCACCACCGTTCGCATCAACTTAGACTAGTCAACCTCCTAACCAGTCTAAGTCAACACGCATAGAAGCATACATCGGGATTTGCCCTAGACGTTTGTCTCCAGGCTCACCTCCTGTATACTCCGGGCCCAAAGTCATGATTCAGTCCATGGCTAGCTATTGAAAACAAGAACAGTTTGGGTGGCCAAAGAGGCTTTTGAGACAAGTTGATGTAACGATCTAAGAAATACTCATAAGCGTTGTACGTTTCGAGAGCATGCTGACGGATGTCCCTAATGACATTACTTATAAGTGCCTCTGAGATCAAATGGTTACTTTTAATACAAATAAGTTACTTGTCTCTAGTTAAAAGCATTTTAAATCATTTTGTAGATGCATAGGTTTTGCTACCGAAAATGTTTGACTAAGCACATAAGGAAATAGTAAAGGCAGGAACAGCAATCATTAAGAAAGGCGGGATAATAATTTATTTCGCAAACCTATGTAACTATGTCCTTGCCCCTGTTGAAAGCATTTTGAACCCTTACCTGGCTCGACAGAACAAGAGAAGGAAAGCAAACAGCAATTACAATTCTGCCTCAAGATCCCACCTGAAAAACACGGGGTCCAGAGGATGAATGACTGACATGAACAAGAAAACAGACACTGACGCTCAGCTACCAAGTTATGAACATGCTTAAAGATAGCTATTCAATATTTAAGAATGAAAGAGCAAGTAGGGGTAAATTGGTCATTTAACGTGTAAAACGAGGAATAAATGAATAACAATTAACATTTGATTAATAATAACATTTAAGCATAAATACTCAGGGGGTAAAATTATAATTCTACAATAATCATGCATAATCCATTTAAATCAAACCACTTGAATTACAACTTCACAACTTATAGCTTTTCCCAAAAGCTCTAAAGCTACAAGTTCATATTAATCATATCTCTAGCCTAATCGAACCGAAACCCATCCGTTCGACTACACAATCATACACCAACCATATTCAACAATTTACATAAGCTAGAGTACAAGTAATTCATGCCAAAAAGCTAAAAGCTATAAGCTATATTCAAAAAGCTATCAATTCACCACAATTATACGAAAAATGCAATAAAAAACAAACGACAAGTCAGATTCGAGTAATACCAGCGCCGTTGGAACCGTTGCGACAAGGAGAACAATCTTCATGAAGACTTCGTAGCCGGAATCTGACTGGAACTGTAGCGCCGCCGCGCCACCGGACTTCCGTCGAAATACCTCCGATAGTCGAACCCTTATACAGAAGACACGCTGGTCACAACCATGGTGGTTTGCCGTCGTGACTCCTCCTGGAACCACCGGGAACGACCACTCCCGTCGCCACTCAACGCCGCCGCCCCTTCAAGTCGCCATAACTCCGTCGTCGGTGATCGGATGAAGGTGAGACCACCGCCATTGGACTCCTTTCGTCCAGGGCTACCTTCGCCGGGTGGTGCACCGCCGTGGGGTCACCGGAGATGGCAGATTGGAGAAACGGTCTCCGGACTGAAAATTGGCCATATCTCCTTCACCGGTGGTCGGATGGCCACGGGACCACCGCCGTTGGATTTGTGACGTCCCCCACGCCACAACCCCCGGACCGAAACGAGCCCCCGAGCGATAGTTAAATACCACCACTCGAAAATCCGCCCCGGACAACGGGATTCCCACAATCTGGCAACAGCAACTCCCCAACAACAACACCAACATCAACAACATCAACAACAGCAATGTAACATTAACGAAGCGGAAGCAAGTATCATCATCTCAATAGCATGATATTAACATATATATATCATAATCCCATCAAATTCATCATTCCAAATTGTCATCAAGTTTCATATTTCATCCACGTTTCAACTACATTCTATTTAACATGACAAAATATATATAATTGAATTCAGCTAACAAAATATATATAACTGACTCCAAAGACTGATGATCCTACAATGCTGCTGCCAGTACCTGACCGCTAACCTGAAGCATGAACCAAAACGGGATGTGAGTCAAACGAACTCAGTGAGGAAGGGAATATATGTATATAATAAAAGCATATTTAACTCACACTTAGGTTGATATAAGCAAATCTAGTGTCGATAAGCTCTTTTACAATTCATCTAAGTTTTGTGAATTAAATATTGAATCAAAACATTTTATAAAACATTTTATTCCCGGCGAGATCGGGTCGTCTCCTTATAACTCCCAAAACATATGATAATTATTATGAAATCCGTAACACCGTTTGGCTTATCAAGGGAGCTACCCAAGATTTCACCAAAACCGATTAATAGCACCGGTGTAAGTATTACCCGAGCTAGACTACCTCCGACTAGCAAAGAGTAATACCCTTTGATTATATATTAGATGATCGTCACTGGGTCTCCATCCATATATATAATCTGGATTATACTAAGGGCTTCACCCTAGACGCACATCTCCGGGTTTCCACCTCTAGTATAATCCGGGGCCCAAATATACCCTAAGAGCGTCCTCAATAGGGTTAAAGGAAATATAATCTCGCTTTATAAATGTTTTAGTTGACCAAAAGGGTCGTTCGAGACAAGGTATGTAACCGTCTAGGGTTTCTCCACACGTTGCCTATAACTCGAGGCATACGAGCAAGACCCGAGACCAAATGTTACTTTTAAAAACAAAATAGTTCTCTTGTCTCTATTTTAAAACAATTTTAGAAAAGATACATATATATCATTTTATATCAAATCCTTTTTATTTCAAATATTGATAACATATAATTGAAATATAAAGGGGTAGGGTTTTCGCAAATATTTGTTCATACTCCAGTTAGAAAACATTTTTACATCCTCACCTGTAGGCTTTACAAAAAGGGTTTCCAACGACCCGAGATCAGTCCCGCGAGGTCCTACCTGTAATACACAGGCCTCGAGGTGAGACACGACTCAATAAAACAATCAAATACAACGCACGGCTATGAAATGCATTTATGCTCAAAATAACATATTATGTATAAATGCATTTAAACACAATTAAACTCATTCAAATGCATTCAAACACAATCAAACATACATGATATGAAGCTAAACTAAGCATTCAAGTAATATGGAAGCTTGGAAACCAAAATTCAAAGGTTTGTAAATATTACACAAACCACCCCTCGTTTAATACTTTGCATAGCAAATCAACTCCGATTAATCCGAAATTTCCGGCATCACTTAGCTACTATATTTAAGGATTTTTAATGCCAAAAGAATCGAAAAATGAAGCCAAATGCTCAAAAATCACTATTCATCAGCCCCTACATATTTTGCCAAACTCTCATTTTTCAACTCCAAACTCCATAAAACTTCACCAATTAGCTTAATATCACGAACTAACATGAATTACCAATCCATTTGAGCATCTAAGCATCTAAATTCATCAATCCAACATTGCATAATAATCAAATTTATATGAAAAATCACAAGTAATGCTACATGCTATCAACAACCAAACTAAGCTCATCAATCATTCATTCTAGCCTACTTCTTCACTTCATCAACATATGAGACATTGAAACTCAAAGATTAAAGAGATTTGCAACCTTACCTTGAAGGAGAAAATGGAGGAGAAAGGAGATGTAGAGAGCTTGTTTGCAAAAATAGAAAGTAGAGGCTTGTTCCTTAGATGAAAGAGCAACTTTTTGTAGCAAGAGAGGGGATGATTTTTGGTGCTTTGATGGTGGTTGAAAGTGGTGGTGGTGGCTGGTGGAATGAGGGCCGAGAGATGAGAGGAAGAAGAAGAGAATGTTGCTTGAGAATAGTGTAGAAAAATGTGGAGAGAAATGAGATAATTAAATAAATATAAGTTATTTTGAATAGTCAAAATTAGCTAGCTATATGTATATACTTGTATATACATTTGTATAGATATTTATGTATATATTTGCATATATATTTATGTATATTTCAAGATTAATATCATACAAGTCAAATATAATTGACAAAATTTCATAAGATTTCAAATACAACACTTCAAATATAACATAGTGTGAAGTAAATTTCAAATATAAAAATTCTTATGAATTCATCATACTATTCACATATAGAATCACACATTAATTCATATAATTCACATAATCACATAATTTGCAAATAATACACACAAGAGCTATTCTTACCGAAGCGTTATAAAATAACGGGGCGTTACAGGATTCCTCTCAAAAAATCAGTCCTAAAAGTCGCCGGAAAAGCCACGACCACCACCATCTCTGCCACGGAACTTTCGAGCTCCACCACGCCACCACCGTCGTCCAAATGCCCGAAATAATGGTACCAATGTGTTCCTCTCGTCGAGACGATTGATTTTCATATATCATTTGCTCGATTTGGTGAAGAAACGAGAAAACCCCTAAATTGGAGAAGATGGGTCTCGTCTCTCTCTCTCAATTTTCAATTTGGCCCCAATTCTTCCAATAATTGCATCACATACCCTAATCCTCAAAAAATGTACAAATTATGTAAAGTGTCGGAATTAAGCGTACTTAGTGTCAAAATGACTGAAATTAAATGCTTAGTAAGAATCAAGGTTCGTTTTCTTAACATTCATGAGTTTATGAAAAGTCAATTCCGGGTTGGGCTAAAGTGTAAATAATTTCGGGCTAAAATGCAATTTTATTTAAAATATGACTTAATGAATAATATTTAGAATTTCATGAAAGTATTTGGAACCTCGATAAAATATGCATTATTAAAACATTGAACCCCAGTCCAGTGTACACCGTTAAATTACTAAATTAAATTAAATGAGCTAAAAATATAAATTTACCGAATTAACCCTAGTTAATGACAAAACGATGCAAATCAATTTCTAATTAATGCCTTGAATTTTAAATACCAAATCGATGATTTATAAAAATCTTTAAATGCAATAGTGGGAAAGACGTGCAAGTGTGAAATACGTCTGGACCGTAAACGGTCCAAATTCCGATAAACGCGCTAATCTTGAACTTGGAGATTGTGGGTCGTCACAGAATTCGTGAGGTTCAGGTTCATCAGAAGGGTGATTCTTCTATGAAACAGCCGACTCTAATACAACCGAATTAGTATTGATCGTCGGTGAAATAGGTTTTACTTTCTAAAAAAGTATAAGTTTTTAGAATACTCATAAATAAATTAAAAAAGAATTATATTTACAAAATTATTTTAAAAATATATATTTATTATACCATAATCATTTTGCAAAATTTGTTTTTTATAAGAATTTATGAAATACGGACACGTCAGTACGGATACGAATTTTTTCCAGACGTTTTATACTAGATAAATGTTCAATATGAATATTAGATAAAATCTCAAAAATAGCATAATATGATAGAATATAATTTTTAAAATTTTTTGTGTATCATTGGGAAGAATTGTATAAATGATTTGGTGCAGGTATAGCGAAACCATGATAGCATCACAATTTCTCCGGCCCTTTCCTTGCCACATACACAATACGATGGCATAGTGATTTAACAACATATAAAAGTCAAAATAAACAAACAATTAAATAAAAACACATGCGCCATTATATACATACGAAAAATCGTCATCTTTGATAAGTCTGTATGATTATATATTTACTGCTTACATAAATATTTCCTATTTTTATTTCTCTCCAGAAAATACACCTCTACCCTCCCCCGATTGCAGGTGATATATGCTCCTGTATCTCTCTCTATCTCTCTCATCTCATGTGTGAGTGAAATTAGTATTGGCATGAAATCCAATTAGGAATCTGTTTGGTATATCGTTTTCTCGAAATTTGCTGAAATTCATCGGTAATTGGGGCTGAATTTTCAGGGATTTTTCTGGAATCACAGATTGTGGTGGCCGGGAGTTGCAGCGAGAGGCTGGGTGTATAAGCTAGGGTTTTTGGAGTTTCCAGATCTGACTACGAGTCTACAATAAGATCGTTATCAATTCGGAATTTAACATGTTTTGGCGTATGGCTGGCCTGTCCACTGCATCTCCAGTAAGTGCCTCTGATTTTATCTTTAATCTCGGTAATATTCGTGTTGTTTATTGGATCCAATCTCTATGCATTTTGCTTATTGGTAATTGGATTTGATTACGCTGCGTGATGTGTGTTTCATGGAGTGTTGGGAGATCTGTTAAGTTGAAACGAGGTTATTGAATAGTCAGCAAGCCAGTGGTAGTTTTGTATGATTACGTATCCTGTTGGCGAATATGATGTGGAGAGGTGGTTGTATATTGATTGGAGGCTGAAATGATGGATTTTATTAGTCAAACTTAACCTTGCTTGTAATTTGTTGAGTGCAATGTAACAGTAGCCAAGTAGAGCAAGCCACGTGGCACAGTGGAGTAGGGATCGGAGAAGCGCAGCCTTTCTGGTTGTCGGATTACTAAAAACCCTTCCAGCAGCATGTGTACTATGATTTCATTAATTTGGATGGACAAAATCCATTTTTGTGGAGGATATTAACATATGGAATTACAAGACGTGTATAAATGGGAGTTATTCAATTATGGAAAGTTGAGGAAATTGATATTTCTGCAGTTATTTTCTTGTACGATTGGAGAAATTCGTGATGCAACATATGCCTCTGTAACTAGTTTTGAGTTTTGACATGTGTTGTAGGATATATTGTATTCAGTTTGAGTGAGACTTAGGAGGCTGTATGACTGCTTTATGGTTTGCCATAGCATAACTCAAGCCTTTCATTGTTGGAAGGATGTTTTACTCTCTTTCGTCAAATAATAACTATTTATCCTGTTCCCTTTGATTTTAACATGTACGATGTGTTAATTCAGTATATAATGTAAGTGTATTGATTTCGCAAATCACAGGTGGAGACCATTTTAGATAAAGATAATTATACTCTGGAGGAGTTATTGGATGAAGATGAAATCATTCAGGAATGCAAAGCTCTTAATGGCCGCCTTATTAATTTGTAAGATCCTGCTTTACTTGCCATAAAAGATTCAGTGATATCTTGTCTTTGATCAAGTCATATTCCACTTATTGCACATTTTTATGACCAAGATGGAAGAGCAATAGCTTGTTTTCCAAAGTAAATTCTCATGCTAAAAGTACATTTAGCTCGAGAGTTTATATTATGTAATTTCTTATGCACTAATTGCACACAAATGCTTATAGGATTAGGTAATGCCACAAGTAGCAAAAATGACAGTGTGGTAGGCTGACCTAAGTGGAGAGTGGGGAAAAGGGCAGTTCTCAGGAAAATTATTTGCTCATTTCCATTTAAATTAGCTTTTCTAGTAACTTAGTCTTTTGGGAATCTTGCTCGATAGCTAGAATTTGACCATTTCATTTCCCCTATAATCATCCAAACCATCTTTTTTCTTTTTTCAAGGTTACCCACGTGCTATAGTTGGGTATAATAGTAGGAAAGCACTAGTGCAGGACTAGCTCTTTTGCACCTCCTTTCTTTTTACCAGGATATTCAGAATCTACTTTGCACGAACTATTACTAAATGAACTTTTTGAGCAGTTTACGTGAAAGAGCTACCGTTAAACAATTGCTTCAATACATTGTCGAAGAAGCTCCAGAGGATGCAGAAAAACAAAGAACATTCAAGTAAGTGTGTGTTCCAGATGGTTCTAGGTTACTTATGATGCATGTCTGCCACTAATGAATAACATTTCATCTTTCTGCCTGCAGGTTTCCTTTCATTGCTTGTGAGATTTTCACCTGTGAAGTTGATATTATACTCAAGGCTTTGGTAGAGGAGGAGGAGGTGTGGATTAGTGAGAATTTTCTACAATTTACAGCACATTTTTAATTTTGACTTAATTAGTTATCTCCTACTCTTGATTCGCAGTTGATGGACCTGCTGTTCTCTTTTCTGGAGCCTGAGCGTCCCCATAGTACCTTATTGGCTGGCTATTTCAGCAAGGTATGATCATTTTTTATGATTAAGCTTTGTGTATTGTTTCTTATCTGCCTATCCTAAGCAGGGTTTGGAAGATCCTATAATTGAAACAGGAGGTTAAAGGAAAGCAATTGATTTCCCTTAATTTTAGTTTTTTGAATCAGTTTTTTGGTTAAAGCAGCTCATGTCAAAAGTAACTATTAACTTCCAGGCCATTTTGATCTTATTTTGATTTTTCCTTATTCTTTTGTTGTTTGAGTATCTTAGATGTATGGATGCATTGTATTTGTATGGGTTGTGTACTATAAGATGGTGTTGGGAAGTATATCTCCATTTGCAAATGATGTTTTAGTCTAAATATAGAAGTTCTCTGTTTGTTTAGAAAGAAAAAATTAAGTGCATGGCATATGACCAGTTATCTGTAAAAAGTCATAATATTCATAGCATTGATCGATTTTGCTTTGCTTAAATTTGGCTATCCTCACTGCATACAGTTCTTTATATTTAACATGGTATTTGATGCTCTGATCTTTATGTGCTAGGTTGTCGTATGCCTTTTGCTACGGAAGACGACTCCTCTAATGGATTACATACGAGTGAGTCCAATGCTATCTAGTAACCAGCTATCTAATGTTCTTCTGATTAGCAGCATATGTGCTAGATATGATATATGTTCTCGATTGTTGTATGACCTCCTCTCTTATACTACTTCGCTTGCAACTGCCTAGGGAGTTTTAAGTGTTTGTCTATTGTTTGTACAGGCTCATCAGGATATCATTAAAAGGCTTGTTGACCTAATTGGAATCACATCTATAATGGAGGTATGTTGTCAGGCACCCCCTTACCCTCCCAGTTTTCTTGTTTACTAGTTATATTTTTTTGGAAATCCTAATAGATGTCTTGTTGAACAGGTTTTAATTCGCCTAATTGGCGCCGATGAACATATTTATACCAGCAATGCGGAGTCTATGCAGTGGTTGGAAGATATGAATGTGCTGGAGATGATAGTTGACAAATTCAGTTCATCTGTAAGTTGCAGCAAGCATGTATAGCCAGCCGTAATGAAATTATTTTGTTTACCTCCAAGCCTTTGGTGCTATGAATCTACCTCTACCAAGTTGAATGGTTGGAGATGGACCTTCTTGCTTCCATACTTGAATTGCATGAAGTTTGCTGCAGCTTTTTATGCTGCGCAAACTATTTTTTTTTATAGATCCTTCATGTGTACCTAGTTGTGATCGAATTTGATCTTTTCCCCAGGAATGAGTAGAAGATATCATACTTTGTCTTGTGATTTTGATCAAGTGCTTAGATACATGCAATTTGAAAATGTAATTCTGATTTTTGAGGCCCAACTTCTCCCAAATCCGATTAAGTGATGATCAATTCCTTCCTTATATTCCTAAAAAGTTTTGATGCACATGTGTGTTGTCTTCTTTTTCTTTACACGCCTCTTGTTTCTACCAGTTTTGCTTCTTTGTCCTTTTTCTTCAAAAAATAAATAGATAAATCTCAGTGGCTCCACTATTTAATTTGCAGGACTGCCCTGAAGTGCATGCTAATGCTGCCGAAACTTTGTGTGCAATTACTCGATATGCTCCTCCAGGGCTATCTTCAAAGATCTCTAGCCCAAGGTTACTTTTTTCTTTAAAAAAATATTCGAAAGTCTTCCTTCTTGGTTCCACTTCTTGTTCTTTGCTTATCTTGATTGCAATCTTCGTGCTTTCACAGTTTCATAGGAAGATTGTTTCGCCATGCTCTTGAGGACTCAAGGCCAAAATCTGTTTTGGTTAACTTGTTATCTGTCTGTATATCCTTGTTAGACCCAAAGAGGTTCACATCAGGGACATATTACATGTATACCCGCCAAATGACTCATGGATCAGGAAGTGCTGCCAGTCCTGAGACTGTTCAAGGCATGCTTGAAAGCCTAGGTTGGTAATTGGATTTCCTTTCTCATGATCACTTGATATTAATAATCGGATGCTCAACTATTTTGTACAACTCATATTTTTCTCTGGATGGTTTACGCCGGGAAGTCAGTGGATGCAAATAATTATGTTTGCCTTATGGACTTTTCAACTCTCATGTCCAAATCAAGTTCCGTTGAGATGAAATGGCAGCATATCAGAAGTAATGAAATATTATCTAATTATACTGGTTGTCAAGACGTCTACAATCGGGATGACTGCAAAACTTGATTTTTGATTAGATAATACTGAAGTCCCCAATCCTCTCCAACAGTTACAGAAATGCTTGCCGAGTTGGAGAGAAAATATTAAGAGATTTAGAGCTTTGGGAATCATGCCCTATATAGTTTCGTAAACATTGAAGGTTTAACTGTACATTTTCTAGATCATAATCTATTCATTATGAGTTACTATAAATATGCATTGATAACTGAATTTATTTGGTTCGTGAAATCCAATTTTTTTAGTAGAATTATCATTATGTAATAATTCTATTCAAGTGTTTATCATGGATTGACAAGAAGATAATATGCGGATTATTGGGCAGGTGATCTGCTCAAGCTTTTGGATATTACATCCGAGGAACAGGTCCTACAAACTACTTATGGAAAGTTGCAGCCTCCCCTAGGAAAGCATCGCTTGAAGGTACCTTCTTTACTTTACTCGAGGATAGTATTGAGAATTTCTTTTCAAATTTCCGAGAAATTCAAGTTTATTAGGACTTTCTTCATCTCAGCAGATTACCTCTTTGAACTTCTAAGAAATTCGTTTGTGTAATTAAGAAATATTTATTAATGCTCCTGTTCTCAAATGCTTATGCCCTGTAAAAATTGGTTTGCTTTTATCTGAAAGTGCTCTTTTTCCACATTTCGACACCCCTTCTGCATGTGGGCCTTTATAAGAGAAATCGTTTAATGCTCTGGACAAAAATCTGATTGTGAAAAATGATGGGTTTCTCAGATTATAGAGTTCATCTCAGTCTTGGTGGCTGCTAGTAGTGAAGTTGCAGAAAAGGAATTGATTCAGCTAGGCGCGGTGAAGCGTATTTTTGAATTGTTCTTTGAGTAAGTTGTTCTCCTCATTTCAGTTTCTGCACTAACTGTCAATGTGGATAAGATTATGAGTGTTCTTTTCTGTTTTAGGTATCCTTACAATAATTTCTTACATCATCATGTCGAACACATCGTAACATCTTGCCTGGAAAGCAAGAATCCTCAGTTCGTTGAACATCTTCTCCGTGACTGTAATCTTATCGGGAGGATTCTTGAAGTAGAAAAAAACGTCTGTTTAGATGCTAATATAAACAGGGTAATTACTTCTCTTATATATGCACTGTTGGAACTTGTAGTTCTTTCTCTCATTTTGTTTTGTCGCATCATGCTCTTTTCTGTTTCTTACTTTTTAGCTTTAAAGTTAACCGAAAGATTTGAACTGTGCTAGAATCTACCCTTTTAATGTATCTTACAGCCCACTGTACCTGCTGAGGGAAGATCTCCGCCTAGGACTGGAAATATTGGTCATATAACACGTATTGCTAATAAACTTGTACAGTTGGGGAACAACAACACTGAGATACAGACATTTCTGCAGGTTTTTCCTACCTTCATTTTATATGATCGTTTGTTCTGTATGATATAAGGCACTATCTTTGGATCCACTTCTGAATGTTTACGTAAAAAAACATGCATCAAGGCATCTTTTCTGTTGATTGTTTGGTGCATCTTCTGAAAATTGTTTTGCTTATTTTTTTTATCAGGAGAATAGTGATTGGGTTGATTGGCAGACAAATGTGCTGCTTAAGCGCAATTCAGTGGAAAATGTCTTCCAGTGGGCATGTGGGTGAGTGTTTAAATGCATCCAATGTTGTGGTATATGGGTAGAGCAGTTGAGGTTTTAAATGTAGGTTGTGTATTCGGTAATGTAGACCCTAAATCAAAACACAATCTGACAGAAAGACATCTGTCAACACGTTTAATTAATTAATTAATATTAAAATCCGATATTCAGTTCATTTAGATATACATAAAACCAAAAAACAAATGCTGCATCTAACACCAAAACTTTTGGTTCACTACCAACAGGTGAGGTTGTCACCTTTTGCTTTGTTCGCAACATTTGTTATAACAAATTGTTGGTAGAGAAGTGTGAGGTCATCATTCTCATTCCATTTAGCGATGGGTTTCTTTCAGCATGATTTTTGTTGGCTAAAGGATTTCACAATTGTCAATTCAGCTAAATCTCATTTTTCATTTTCAAGGTCGTTTAAATGTTATATATTTGTATGGTTTTATAGGAGGCCCACTGCATTGCATGACCGGACGAGAGATAGCGATGATGATGATTACCAAGATAGAGATTATGACGTTGCAGCCTTGGCTAATAACTTGAGCCAAGCCTTCCGATATGGAATCTACAGTAATGATGATATTGAGGAGGTCTGCTTTTAAGATTTCTCTGTTAATTTCTATTTTTCCATTTCATGTCACAAGATATTTAGAAGTTCAATAGAGGCTTAAGGGCCAAATATGTAGCCTGTGAACTGTATTAGTTGGTACGGTTTTCCTAAATGCATTTAAACAAAACTATCTGCTTGCTTTTTTCAGGCTCAAGGTTCTCTTGAACGTGATGACGAGGTATGAACTATGAACATGTGAAGTAGTCATGACTGATGACTGAATTACTTAAGAAATTGATCTCTACATTTTTCATCTCTCTCTCTCTCTCTCTCACACACACACACACACACATTTTCCATCTGCTCCTCACTGATCATTATGGGTGCATGTGATACTTTGTTGTAGTGGGCCGTATCGATAAAGACAGTAAAGGGAAAGGGATGGCTGGTGGAAAGTTATGAACCATGACAACTAATTATACTTATAAGTAGACACTTCACTTTTATACATTAGACCTCAGAATTTTTGCAAAGATCTTTCTCACAGTGAACTATAAATATAGCTGACAGACTGGTGAAGAATGGATGAAGAGATACGTTTACTTATGCAATATTGATTTGTATCCAAGTTCATGATGTCAAATGCCAAATATCAAACACAATCTATCTTATATGTAGAAGCTTTAACTATGTCAAACAACTTTATGCATTTGAACAATTTTCCGGCAACAACTTTTGTAGGATGTGTACTTCGACGATGAATCGGCTGAAGTTGTAATTTCTTCTCTTCGGTTGGGAGATGACCAGGAAAGGTAAGTGGGTAGACTTGTTTTGGTTTTGGTTCTCTTCTTTATCATTTTGGAGATAATGATTAAATTTGCTACTTTTTCCTTCTCTAACATTTTTCTAATGGTGGTGTGTTTGAATAATCCTAGATTTCATGTAAATTGTTTTCTAAAACCAGTTAAACCAAGATGATAAAGTATATTTCCTGTCCATTTTCTTTTCTAGTTGAAGGCTTATTGCCTGACATCCTGTACTTTTAACTTGCCAAAAGTTTCATGACATGGAATATGGGACAGTGCTAATTATCAGCACAATTGGTTGCAAAATGATTGCATATTTGATCTCTTTAGTCTTTGATGTGAATGTACTGCATATGATGTCCCTTTGAGCTCATTTTTCTTCTTATTTCCCACTTGTGTTTATTATATCTTGACTCTTGATCATGTTAACAGTGGCTCTCTTTTTACAAACTCCAATTGGTTTGCATTTGAGGATGAGAGAATAGCTGAAGAAAATTCATCTGGTGCAATTCCGTCCTCATCCCCCATCCCTGAAGAAGCACACGAGGGTGTTGAAGGACCTGATGATAATAAGGTCATTCTCGAGGGACCTACTGAAGAACTGGCAGAAACTGCCACATCCGAACCGCCTTCTGAGACAAAACCAACTTCAGATGATAATGCTCCTGAACAATTGTCTGTGGACCCAACAGAAGCCGAGGCAAGTGGGCCCGACAACAAACCATCTGAGTGGGTCGAGTGGAGAGAAAGCTCCAATTCTATTGAACAAGTTCAACAACCATCTTTACCAAATGGCGAGCTACAAGCGGAACCAGAACGTCAACCCATTCCAGAAAGTCAACCCGATGCTGTTGACCCAGATAAAGCAGTTGCTAGCCCAATTCCTGGTGATGGGCCTGCAGATAAAACAGTTGCTAACCCAGTTCCTGGTGATGGGCCCACTGATAAAACAGTTGCTAGCCCAATTTCAGGTGATGGGCCTGCGGATGATGTCAAGAGTGATCATGGGGGTCCACCTGATTCCAAAGAGACCGATTCTGGTGAAAAACCTTCAAAGCCCACAGAAGAGGATAAATCGGGCCAAAGCATTGAGAAAGTCAATTCCATTGCTGCTGGAAAAGAAGAGTCTTCTTCGGGACATGCAGAAGGTGAAAAGGAGGATTGATTTGTGGGAACAACTGTATATTCTTATGCTAAGATGGCTAGAAACAATTCTTATTGATTAGGTGGGAGGATTAAATGATGCTCTGCTGCTCATGACAGGTACGAAAAATATGATGTCCTGAAATATTCGTTACTTGTGGGGTTTTTAAACAGTCGGCTGCGCCGATGCTATTTTGCTTTCTATACCACCTTTATGTAACAAAGTGCTATCCAGCTTAATTGAAGCCTAATAGCTACTGAATCTGCTGTAGAGATGTTTCCTCTTTTCTTTTTTTTTAAATTAATACCTACCTTTTTAGAATTTGTACTGCTAGGTAGAAACAACCTGACTGGATTGATGAAATTTTTAATGTGTATTATGTTACCAGGATCTTGTTCATGTCTAGTAGTTACTTTGGTCAGCAGATTGTTTATCGAATATGTCAAAAGGGTTTTTCCTTTCTTAGACCGCATTTATTTATTCTGCATTCGAATTGGATCAAATTGTTAATGTGTAAAGCTCGTTCATGTATTTGCAACCTTGGTAGTGTTTTACAGGGTTTCATTTTAGGGAGAACTACGTTTGACTATCTGGCAGTTAGAGGTATTTACAAACTGATCCTTCTAGTTTGAGAAAGTAATGATATAATTTCTGAGTTTTGCAATAAATTACCAAAAACTCCAAAAAGAAAATCAAGAACAACCCCTGTAGCGCCCCGCTCTACAGCCCCCGAACCTGCACGGATTCCCAAGCCGAATACAGTGTCTCAACCCGAGAACCCATGCAAGCTAACGGGTCAATCCCGACACTTGGCAACAGTGAATCCCCAAAGGTAAAACATTTAAATAAATCAGAGAATATATATATAGCGGAAGCATTTAAATCCATATTAACAAAAATGCCACTCCGGGGCCAATACATTAACAATTATCAACAACAGCCCATTCAGGGGCAACATAATTTAAATAAAAAAGTCACGGGGATCAATATAATATCCTCTACAATCCAGATTGACAAGAATAATGAACGAGAGAACATAAGACAACTAACGAGACTCGGCAAAACCAAAAAGCCTATCTATGCACTGTTGCCCATCCGACACGTAAGACATGTCGGTCTCTCTCAAACCTGAGGCAAGAACCAATTAAAAGAGGGTGAGTCAAAATACTCAGTGAAGATGTGAGAACAAGTCGAGTCATGCTTCCGGATTTTTATAGAAAATACATATGCAATAATGAAGAAACCAGAATATGCTTCGACTTGGATATTCAGTTAAAAGTTAAAATCAATAACACTATAAAGCAGTAAATACGATCCCAGCGAGAATGGGCCTGTTCCTCCTAATATCTCCACGGTGCATGTATAAATACTCCATCGCCGGTGTCAAGCTAAGGAGCAACCCGAAGCTCAACCATAATGAATTTTAGGAAAATGTGCAACGAACGCAACACCCACCATCGCTCCCAACCGTGGCTATCATCTCCTGACAGGCCACGATTGACACTTAGTTTTGGGAGAAGCACCTCGGATTACACCCTGAACGCCCGTCCCCAGATGTAACCTTCGGATACCTTCCCGGGCCCATCTTGAAAATAGTCATGTATTTGCTCGCTTTAAAATAACCCATTTGAATGCCAACCGACATTCTGAGCAAGGGTGACGACAAAGGACTAAATCCTAAGTCAAACCGTCACGTAAAATAAATAGTTTTCTTGCCCTTTTGAAAACAAATCAATTTGGTTTAATAATGTATAATTTTGATATTAAATGATTTGAGGATAAAACAAAAAAATATAAACTCGAAATATATAATACATTAATAAGGGATTAGGGGGTTCGCAATTGTATATATATATATGTTCAAGCCCAGTTAAAAGTTTAAATCCTCACCTGGAATCAAAAAAAAGAGAAAGCCTAGCCGCTAGACTCACTGGTCTCCCACGTCGGACTGATCTGGAGACAAGACAAGACCTATACAAATTAATAATGACAACAAATACTAAAAGCGCAAATAAATAATTATTGGACGAACGGCTAACCAAACATGTTTCCAATCATGCATATGCCAATTATAATATGTAAAGAAGCTATCATGTAAATTTCACGCAATTCCGACAAGTTGTCAAAAATACACATAATTAGAATTACACTATTCATAGCCCGAACGAGGGCGAAATTAAATAAACATTCCAAAATATAAATCTACAAATTAAAAGGGTTCTATTGGTGAAAACGGTGTAATTTTTGGAGTCCGTATGCAAAAAGTCAACCAAAAATGGTGACCCAAAGACTCAATTGCCGAGAGCAAAGTTTGAAAAAGCCGGAAAAATTCTCTAAGTGTTTCACACGGCCTAGTGCACGGTCTTGAACACGGTGTCAAGACCGTGCACGCACACACGGCCAAACACACGGGGTAGGTGCACGGGCTCAAGCCCGTGCAAGCAAATATAGCTGCACACGGGCTCCTGCACGGTCTTGCTCAAGACCGTGCGTTAGCCCGTGTGGTTCAACTGAACCCAGCAGAAACTTACGGGAATTCAAATTTTCGAACCAAAAATCCTTAAAACTCATATTTATAACTCAAATTAACACCCATAAATTATAACAATCATTAATCATCAACTAATTCACATTTGCATCCAATAAAATCATGAATTGATCAAGAAACGGGCTCAATCTAAGCATATATCCTAAAAATCCCGAAATAAACAAATAATCTCAAATCATCGAAAATCCGTAAAAGAAATTGGGGAAATTGGTACCTATAGAAAGGTATCGAAGAAAGGATCGTTTAAAAACGATTGGCGTGAAATTCCACGGAGATTCGAGCTCGGTACGATCGATTAGGGATTCGGGAGAAATTTTCTCTTTTCTTCTTCTCTCTCTCTCTCTCTCTCTTGAAATAATAACAATGAAATGAATTTTTGATATTTATCAAATATCTTCAAAATATCTAAAAATACGAAAGGTTATTTTAGTAATTTTAGAAAATCCAATTAATTACGCGTCGATCAAATATAACGATTAAATATTAAACAAACACAATATAGACACGTAATTTAAATTCGAAATCAATATAATCACATTGTTCATATACGACATAATATATAATAGTTCACATATAACGAGAATTTAGAGATTAAGAAAGATAATTAACGCCTAAAATTACTCACAGTAATTCTCGGATTTCTGGGTCGTTACAATACTCCCCCCTTAGTTTCAGATAGGGTATTTTTGGAAAATGTTATACATTTATTGAAAGTTTAGTGATTATATTATTATTTCTCAACTTGAGGGATTGATTGTAAATATTCCTAAATGCAAGGTAGTAAGATGTGATTCGTGCTTCATTTATCACGCTATTTCTATCTATTATGAAGGGCTCTATCTCCATTTTGAAAGGTCAAAAACTTTGATCATCGTGGACACATCCAAACAAGCTAAAAGAAAATCTTTTTTCTCTAAAACCCATTTATATGGGTCAAATCGGGTCAAACTATTATAATATAAAATTCTTCCTACCAACTCAAGACCTCTAATGACACCAAACTACTAAGCTACACTACTCAGTGGTCCAAACAAGCTTAATGAATATCGAATGCAAACAAGCTTGATATTCATCGAATGCAACCTCAGATTATCAGAACTGAGAAACTCACGAGGAGCTGCAAGACATCACGTAAATGTTTAACTAGTATACCGCAGGAGGATACAACTGCATTAAACATAGTATGCACAGAAAAGTACACTTTCAAGACGAAATCTTGCAAAATTTAATTAACGCTCCCTACGGTACACATTTGCTACAATTTGTCAAAACATCTATTCACCAGAGACAACAGCATTGGAACCCGGCTCCAAACTTCGCCTCCTCTTCTTCCCTTCGCCGTGTCTCGATCTTCTCGGAGCCTCATCCTCACTCTCACTTTCATCATTCTTCTCCTTTTTTCCAGCAGTATAATGCTCCTGCTCCTGAACTTTACCTTGACCCAAACCATCATTCCTCTCACTAGTCGACATTTTCTGATCTCTCTTAGCCCAATTTTGAGAATGTTGTATTGGCCCCGGTGGGAAAAACGGGGTTTGAGCAACCGGGCGGACAGGTCTTGGCCCGCCCATAAAAGGACCCCTACCGGGACCCATCCCCATCCCCATCCCAAATCCACCTGACGGCCTGCCAGGAAACATCATACCGGATCCCGGACCTGCAAAATCACCAGAGAATCTTGGTCCATATGGACCAAAACCACGTGGGCCCATACCAAAAGGATCTTGCATGGGAAAACCATCATGATTCATAGGGGGAAAACCATGCATTCCAGGGAAAGGGCGGGGCCCACCACGTGCTAGAGGCATTTGAGGGCCCCACATCATTCCTCTACCTCTACCCCTTCCTTGAGGTTCGAAAACGTGTTGTTCATCCTCTTCTTCACTTTCTTCTTCTTCGTCGTCGTCCTCTTCTTCTTCCTCTTCGTTGTCCTCAAATGGTACGATATCTGGATTTTGACTCGCGGTTTCTTGGTTTACTCCCTTTGCCTTCTCCTCTTCGCGTTTTGATTCTGCTGCAAGTGAAACGGCCTACAGGAAAGAGGATTTGCAATGTTAGTAGGTTGATCCCCATTCAAACAATAATATTACAGCATAGCGAGTGTTTGCAAACACTTTCTGCTTTTGGAGAAACCTAAAGTAGAAGTTAAAATTGTAATAAGCTTGAGTAGTAAAAGTGAGGTGTTTGGAGAAAAAATGAAAAGTTGCAGGAAAAGAATAGTTGAGTGTCTAGAAAAAAAGTTGGAAAGCACTTTCATTAGACTAAACAAACTTTCATTTATTCACGAAATAACCTAGAAGCGGAAGCTAACGTTGGTCCTTGGGTGCTTCTAGCTTATTTCTGCTTAAAATAGGTTGAAGCTAGTTTTCCAAGAAAAACAATTACCATAAGATCACTGTCTGGCTCGAGGTAGAGCAGGGAAACCAACTGCTCACCAATAGAAGGTTCCAGTTCCTGACAGTCTCTACTTATCTGCAACAAGATGAACAAAGAAATCATCTAAAATAAGGTTGCAGAAAAATTGAGGACAAACATCTTCTAAATCATTTAAAATGACTTGATGACTCCTAAAGGCAAGGGTAATTGCTCTGCACAAAATGTACCATCGAAACGAAGTTAATTGAAGAAATACGTCCATTTGTAACTACAAGCAATTGGCCTGCTCTAAAAGCAGTGATTTAACTTGATACTCAAAATATATTTAAGAAATATGAGGCAAAGATATGTTCAAGAAAGTACCTTCACTGGCAAGTTTTCGTTATATGGATTTCTCAAATGCCGTGTTTTGTTGAACGACAATTCACCAAGCTGCATTCATGTACCATGGTCAGTTAAATTTCAGAATTTATCATTTACGAATGGCAATATAAAATTTGCATGATAATACCAAACAAGCTGTGCAACATCTATACATGTTTATCATGGATTCTGAATGGCTGAATTTAAGCAACAGTTTAAGTCGTGCCAAGAATGCTGCAGAAATCCCCATTTTCTTTGCATCTTTCAAGAGTTTATATTTAATATGTAAATGTAGCACAAAAAGCAGTCTGCATAACCATTCATATATCCCGCATAGTTGAAAAAAATGGAATCGTAGATAAGCAGAGTAAATTACTCTACAGTTCCAATCAGCTCGTAGCAGCAAGTTTGGATATATTAAACATATATAAGATTAAAAAAATAAATAAATATGGCGTATGGTACGAACCTTCAACCATTTGAGTGCAAAATTCCGTCCATAATGTGCAGTTCCGTGAGAATGCTTCCAATTTCCTCCACCAATAGAGCCACCAATCTTGGATGTCATCTTTGCACAACCCTAGTAAAACCACAAATAAATCTATCATGATTTAGATAAATATTCACTTTTTGATACTGAAAACCCCACATTTAAGTTACAACTAAGTTATAACCCCTCGAATTGGTACCCACTGTCATTAACATGAAAACCCACCTGAAAATGCCGAGTCTTGTTTACTGAAAACATCAAAATGACATTGTCTACAGATTCAAAAGCTTCATTAAGTTTAGCCTCATTGCTTCTCTGAGTTGCCCATACTCCTTGTTGTACAGACAGCTCAAGATTCTCGCCGTTGCAACTTTTGACCACAAAGTACCTAAAGTAGCCATAGGCATGGAAAATGAGCAAGCTCAGAACAGAAAAGACAACACAAAAATCTCAATCCCATTGAAATGAACATGGAATAACTATAGTATTAATTGTTTCTTAGCTTAAACGATTTGGAAGCCACAAATGAGAACACCCCATTTCATACCTTGATCATTTGAAATAATAGGTGTAAACGAAATGCCAGTGTCAGTGGACTAGATCGTACAATGACTGGTATTCTTCTCATTAAACTAAAGAGCTGCCTATTGCAAGATCTATTGTAGTAAGAAACTAAAAATATTACAAAATCAAGAGATTATTCACAAATCACAAGTACCACCACATAATAATAATAGATACACAATCATTAATAGAACTGTATGCGGCACCGAAAATGCCGACAACGTATTTATCTTACGTTTAACAATAATAATAATAGCAAAAACAATAATAATAAACATATAAATCCTAAAGAAAGAAAACTGAACTCTTCTTTATCAGGAAGTTAGAATTCATAGATCTTGCCAAATAAGACTCTCCCTAGTGAATTTGTAGCACAAAAATGCCTTCAGAAACTGCAGTATCTTTTACTCTTGTACTAAATAGCTCCGTTTTCAATTACAAACCTACCCACTGCTTAAATCAAATCTTCAACCTCCAGGGTAATACAGCCATAATCAGACAAGGAACAATGGCATCTAAGGTTCAATGATGTGGCAAGAAAACAAATGCCAAAACCAACCAAGTAAAATAACAGAGAGGAACACTGATCACACCTTTCTGCCCAAGAACCAAGTTTTTTGCAGAGTTAAAATTGAAGTCTGAAGTAGCATAGAGCGGTCAGATTTTAAAGCATTCCCTGCTTAACGCCATGTATGCATATGTAAAGCTGCCCATAAAATCATAAAAGGCAGCTACACCTAAGGCATTTGGATCAACTCTCAAGAACTAAACAAAGCATCCAGTACTGACTTACTATTTCTTCATTCATTCAGTGAATATACTTGGATTCCTTTTATTTGTCTCTGCAAGATGCAAGCTTCAGTAAAGGAAGCCTGGATACTATCTAGTAAGTTGGAGAATAATTTTCAATGAGAGAAGTTTTAGTTTCTCAAAAAAGGAAGAGATGAAGGTACATGAGCAAACAGTCGCCTATTAAGAAAAACTAAGAAATGTAACTTTTCTAGCTTTTTCCAACAAAGTTACTCAGAATAGCTAAAAGCAAGAGAAAACTTATTTTCTGAAATATCATATTAACATGTATGAATATGAGCTCCAGTGCAATTCGGAGCCCAATTTAGAAGCAACCAAAAAAGAGCATTTCTCCATGTAGCAACTAAAGGTTTTGTAATGACTAAAGAACATGCAATATCAATCTTATTAACTTTTCCTACATGTTTACAGATCAGCTAAAGAAACAGGGAAGCAGATAGATGTTAAGTACATCATCCAGAGAGCAATGTTAAGGGATTAAACAAGTGACAACAGTTAATTACAGCTGATGTGGAAGAAAATCTCTTTAAAATAACTTCAAATTCAATGTATAAATACACATAACTGTTTTGCAACCTAATTAAAGACCTTGTTCTGAACACACCTAGTTGTTCCTTGGGGCAGAGGTGTAGCAGTCCTACTAGCTTGATTTTGCTGGCTATTGGCAAGATTATGTATCTGCTGCTGAGACTGTTGTCCTTGTTGTGGTTGTGTAAGCACATTAATAGAATCTGTCATGCTAGTTTTTCCTGCTTGATTTGTACCATTGTGTCCTTGTGAAAAATGAGATTTCTCTGTCTGCTGGGCGGAATTTGTATTACGATTATGAGAGAATCTATTTCCATAGTTGTAGGAAGTCAATTGCTGAATCTTCTGAAGAACTTCTTCCACGGGAGGAGGAGGTCCCGGGAGCTTTGCATGCCTGTATCTACAATCAGGACCGTTTGGACAAAATCCAAGTTTATACCTGTGAAATACAACCACCACTCAGAAACCAGACCAGTAAAGATCTCAAAACTCAAGACCATGAAAATGAAGATATAATGATGTGATCATCCTATTTTTCCCGGAAACAAGGCAAAACAAGGATATCTAGAGACAATAAACGATCAAAGATGACTTCTTTGATGCATAGCAGAGAGATTGTTTTCCAAGATTATATATTTGACCTCAGCATAACAATGTAATGCAGATACTTTTGCACCAAACCCCACCCGTGCCAATTGATCTTCCCTCATGTAAGCAAATATCAAATGACCAATACATATAATGGCGAATCATGCACTATTGTTATTCCAGCAAACAAGAGCAACAACAGTTCCAGTTATCTAAAAGCATCAGTTGAAGATAAAGCCGTGGCATTCATGAGAAGAAGAAGATTACTAAAATTGAAGAAAATAATTGAAGCCAAAAGGGCTACTGCATACATACATATTACACTCCTTTATATCCTCATTCGTGTGTTTGTACACGCAATCCTGCTCCCGACACTCGCCGTATAGCCGAAAAAATCGGCAAACCGGCATCCGCGACTTGTCGAACTGATGAAGGAATCCACAAGCGTCGCCTTTCATGCACAGTGATCGCAGCCAGTGCCGGCACACAGTCTGCCGGAAGCTCCGCCTTCCACCGCCACCCATTCCCTCCGCCGGCTGCGATGCCGGCACAGGTCCTGCGGATGGGTTATTGGCATTCGCCGCCGCCACGGCGGATGCGGTGTTCGCATCAGCCAACGATTGAATTACGGGCACTGACGCTGTCGGATGAGCAGGGCCCGTGTCCAGCCCGCCTTCAAAATCAAAACTTAAACCCCCTTCTTCATCCATCTTCACAATTATTTATAAGTACAACAAAAAAGGGTGTATCTGTGTGTTCTTTGTATATGTATGCTGTGAAATTGGAATACGGTGCCGTTTTGGAGTTACAGAGTGGAGGATTCGACTTTTCGTCGGCGGAGGAGAGAGTTTAAGACAGAGAAAGAAACTGGTACCTGTAAGTTCTGGTGCTGTTACCTAGTTAAGGTACAACCAGTGATGCGACGACCGAGGTACCTTATGCATAGGTTATTGTACCTTTAGTCTAGCCAAACATGTCGCGCTTTGACCAACCCTTCACCACGTACAACTGTTACTGAGTATGGTACAACACGTATGGATGGACATCTTGGCCCAGTTGTACGTCACGATTTATTGCTTGGGGTTTCTTTTGGTAAAACGAATACATTCTAAATTACGATTTTGCCCTTGTTTGAAAAATATCATCAAAATTCTCTTATTAATATAAATAAAGAACTCTGCGTATTTTCAACCAAAATAATAAGAAGAATAAAGAATAATCTATGTAAGCATGGATAAAAGAAAAAAATTATGAGTTGTTAATATGCTATCAAAAAGGAAAAAACTCTTTCTTAAAGTTTATTTTGTAAAAAATATAAAACTTCTAACATATAGTAACGACACGTGCCATATATTTTTAATAAATTTTTTGTTAATAATATGATTTGTTTTTTAAGATAAAAAACTTATATTAATTCAAAGCAAGAGACTTCAACAACGAAAGAAAAAATAATCAGGAATAACATCGTATCCTTCAACAAAACAAGCAGAATTTCTAGCTAAATTATGTTTAACATTATTAGCATTTTGTCGCACAAATTTAAAAGAACTTGACCACAAACTTTCTGCACTAAGAGGGTGTTTGGCTGAGTTTATAAGCTCCTTAAAACATATTATAAGATGTTTAAGAGCTTATAAGATGTTGCAAAGTATTTGGTAAATATTTTTTAAAATGAGCTTATAAGATGTTAGGAGATTATGAGTTCTTTAAAAATAAATTAAGAATTCCATCTTATTTTATGATCTTAATATACTCCCCTATATTTTGACCATCATTATATAATTGTCATTACTAACATCTTATAAGCACATGGTTTTATTTTTTATCAAAATACTTTTAGATCTTATTCTTAAAATAAGATTTAATATTTTATAAGCTCTAAAAACATCTTATAAGATGTGAGAGCTTATAAACTCTTTAAAATAAGCTTCGCCAAACACCTTCTAAGTTCTAGCAAAATCAGCAACCATTTTCGTTGCAATTGCTTCAACATGCTCATCAGCTTGCATCAAACTTACCAGACCTTCTTTCACTTAGCCACCCCACCACATCTCCAAGGTCGCCGCCGGCCATTCCAACCCCATGCTCCTCTCTGTCGGAAAAGCAACGCCGTCAAAATTAACTTTAATCACACCCGCAACTGGTATAATCTCTGGAGCAGCTGCACGCCTAGTTCATGACCTGTAAAATATATTTAACATATTTGCATATATTCAAAGAATTAAAACACTTACTTGAACACGAATCTTATGAGGCTATGTCACAGACATGCAATGCTTCAAGTCTCGATTTGATCACGAAAATCGAACCAAATCAATGCCCACAATCCAAATGCAAGTTTAGCACTTATTCTAGTATAAAAATAAAAAAAAACCTCTTTTATTTTTCTCTCTATTTTTCTCTACGAATTTTGGTGATTTTGGATAATATTCTGATTGTTGTTAACCTCCTCCCTCAATCCTATATTATGTAGGAGTTTGGGGGTGGTTTTCCAATTCAAAATTATGGAGAAATCACTCCCTCCAAAATCATTTGCACATTTTCCGAAATGGGTCGGGTTAGCCCACATGGGCAACCCGTTTTTCCAACATGACCAATTCATGAAAATTTCGAGCAAACAACACAAAATGAAACAGCTCATTTGATACTTCAAATAGGCTCAAATCATGATTGTGCGAAAAAGATCACCATCTGGTGTACTCAATTTCCCAACAACATCTCGAACCCAAACATGCAGTCGTTCCATGCTAAGTTGATACCTACTTCTCAAGGCAAATTTTAGTATTTTCGACTAATTACAATTGATGGATTAGATCCGTTTATAAATATGGTTAGTTAAGATGCTTGAGCCTAACTTTGGTGAGGATAGGTCTGAACAATCGGAGATTAACCTGGAGCATGATACAAGCTGCTTTGATACTATGTTAGTTAAGATAGTTAAAAGTTTAGTATTTATTCAATGTGGGATGGTTAACAAATATCCATAATCTAAAATTAATTTTAGTATTAATAAAATGTTTGAAGTAATGAAAACATATATTATCATTGTATTTCATATTATACTTTTCACTATCTTTTCAAGAAAAAAAGACATTCTTCTACTATTATTTTATTTTTTAAAATTTAAAGTAACATACCTATCCGAATTTGATATTGACGAATGATGAATCTGAAGTCTATTCGGGTCGGTTGTGGATCCGAAATTCAAGAATCGATCTAAATCCGATCCATTGATAGTCCCAGATTTAAGATACACCTTCCCGGGGCTTAATCTAATCGTAGCCCAACAAGGCCTATGTAACTAGCTGGCCCAGCCCAAACATTAAATGTCACGTGGATGATGGAACACCATAAATGTCCACAGATATGAAATTCTGACTTCAGGTGCCAAATTTAGTTAAGAAGATGAATAATGATATATATTCTATATAATAAAATACAAATTCAGAAAATACAGTTAGAATTATGTTATCTTGTAAGTAAGGTTTAAAATCCTGATTCATTTATTTTTAAATACGTGATAATTGGATAATAACAAAACCATACAAGAATCAAGAATGTGCATATCAGATTGTTGTCCAAAATATTGCATGAGAATTAATGAAATTGACCCCAGTACCATTCTTATCATTTCACTTTAATTATTAGATTAGAAGTATATATTATTGAAGGATATTATTGTATATAAATAACTAAGAGTGACCATTTCAACTTTATATAGTATCTCAAACACTCATAACTATTCACCAAAAAAGTAACAATCATCAACCATTATAATATGTAGTACATAGTAATGAAAAAGGGGAAATTGCAATTTGGTTCTTTAGTATATTTTGCTTTACAAATTTGGTTATTATATTTTAGAAATAAGCAACTTTAGTTATATAGTAATTTATCGTTGCAAGTTTGGTCTTGACATTAAATTTGACAGTTAGCTCCTAAAAAATATCCATTAGTTACTCATTTTGGAGGAAAAGTCAGTACCGTGTTTTTGTCAAGGGGTGTCTTGTCCTGTAACGTCGTTGACAAAGGAAAATATCAAGAGGAGATTTGAAGCTCGTGCTTCAAATGTTTTAGATTTTTTTTTAGTGGATCGACCATTCGGTTTGTGCTATAATGAAATTCATTATCGCCGTCTTGCTTTGTGACGGATCTGTGAAAACCCAAAAAATTCCGAATTGAATATGGGTATTCAAAAGATATATATTGGCTATTTTGAAGCCATTGTATTGCGGATTTTTATGTAAGTTTTTATTAACTTATTTATCACATTCATCTCAACTTACTAGACTCATGTACAGGACACGTGAATAATTCCACCTAAATTTTCAACCCTAATAGTACACATGAGGGGCACATAATATTTCATTCTAAAATTTGACGACGGACCAAACCTGCAAATTGTAATAGTACAATTACTACAACTATGAAATTGTCTATTTCTAATAATATATGTGGACTAAACTTGGACAATACAAATACCACATGAACCAAAATCGCAATTTCCCCTATTTAAAAACAAACTCAAAATTTTGAATTTTGAAACAATATAAAGTGTGGTAGGTGCTTTGTCACTTTGCCAATAATTCAGCTTAATTGTTTTTGTCTTCACTAATCCAGCACTCCACTTAATTCCAAACAACCACTCCTCCAATCAATCCATGCTTCTTTTCAAAATCCCACTGTTATTAACATATAATTAGCAAAAACATAGTTATCGACGGGTCCTCATCCCCTCCATAGTCAACGTTCTGCACTATTTCAATTCAAAAAATAAATTATTACATGTTTCATAAGTTACAATTAGAGTATCCTTATTTTATTACACGACCAAAATAATATCTTGTATTAATATTAATCCACAATATTGTCGAGTAATATCAGAAAAAGACACAGTAACCATAACTCTACCATCATAGGAAAAAACAGTGTAACTACTATTTGAATGTATAAATATTTAAAAATATTTATGTAATATGAGGACGATGTTAGGTTAACTATAATAACCAATTTATTTGTCAATTAAATTTCAATTATATTATTGATAATATTTGTCAATTGTATGCACCGAGTCTGAATATTAAACTAATATGTTGGTTTACACGAGCTATACTCAAAATTTAATAGTGTTATATTGATAGACCGATTTTCTTGTATGAGATATATTTTTGATATCTCTAATAAGCGCGGAACAGCCATTATAAAATATTATAAGAAAAATCTCATGGTTTTTTAAATACAACATGTTAAATCCTTATGCTTATGTTGAGTGTACATACTACATACACTACAGCTGCAATTGAAATTGCTTTTTTGGGTCTATTTTTGTCATTGAAATGACTTTTGAACCCCTATAAAGTTTGAATAAATTTAGATGTTTCTTAAACCATAATTACACAAAAGACTATTTTAAAAGATCTCCATATAAATTTTTTAAAATACATGGTTCATATACTGTTCTTATGTAGTATATGAATAGAATAAATAGAAAATAAAACAGAAAAGAAAAGAAAATGTGTGTGAGAGTGATAAATAATATTTTAAAAATAAAAAAATAGAAATTGACTGCCCAAAATAAGTGATAGACCCAAAATAGTTATTCAGTGGCTCTTTCATTTTATCAAATAGAATAAATATAATAAATAAAAAATCTAAATATTGCTTATCTTCATATAAATTTTTACTAACGTGGTGTGACTTAGTTGGCAATACAGACTGAGTTTGTGGGAAGAGCTCCATGTTTGATCCCCATAAACACACTCACTGGGAAGGGTAGAGAGCCTTAACTGTGACTAAGCCGCGAACCAAATTAAGGGCCCAAGTGTATGATTTTTTAACGAAAAAAACATATAAATTTTTAATTCCATATAATGCATATTTTAATTATTCCTACCTGTAAGGCTTGGGCTGCAACTGTACGTATTCCCACAAAGCGGGTTTGAAGCAATCTTTCCTAACTTTTAAATCCGATTTCAAAAACCCTCCAATACGTCTTTTTCCCACCCGATTTTCCGCCAAATTTCATTTTCCAAACTTGTTTTTATTTCCCTCAAACACCACACCAAAATCCGAAAATATCAGAAAAAGCCCCAAAATACGTGCACTGAACCAAGTAGTTATTCTCTCAGACAAAAAATATCATTAACCACATCATTAACGTTGGCCCCAACAAAAAAAAAAATATACACACACACCTGTATCTCTATTTCTGCTCTGAAAGCTTAATCTTCTTCTCCAATTTCTATATTCCCTTATCTCTCTTACTTTTCCTTTATCTCTCCTCTTTTCCTCGCCACGCTTTGAAAAAGAGAAAAGTGGAAGAGATACTGATATAGAATTTCCATGTAGTGTTATAATATACATTGTTGATATCCATGTACGTATAGCTCTGCAGAAGTAATGTGCTCTCGCTAGAACCCTAGTGTGGGCAAAAAGTTTGCGAGTGTTGTTGAACTGTCTCGCTTTTCTCGCTGTACTTCACCAGATCTAAAAAATATCTTCAGGTAACGGCACTTGACAACTCAACGCATTATTGTTTTGTGTTGCTGTAACTGATTTTCTTTGATTTTTTTTTTTCTTTTTTTTTTTTTGGATTGAGTAGTTATGTGGGGTTAGAACTTGTGAGTTGCAACTTTTTACTTTTGTCCTGGTCCTCATTGAGTGTGTGTGCGATTTTTTTTTTTTTTTTGGTTTTAAGTAATTTGAACAATTGAATGTGGAATTAACTCCGGCGACAACTTTTTATTTATTTTTTCCTCGTTTTATTTGAATGGCAAAATTTGATGTCGGATTAGGTTGATGAACTCGAGAATTGCAAGGTTTTCGGTTTCTCTGGACAGAATTATGATGAACTCGATATGTTTGTTTTTGTATAGAGTCGATTAGTTGAGAATTGCGTTCCAATTTCCGTTGTATTTCTCTAAATTTTTGATTTATTGGATGAAATTGTAATATCGAACTTGACTAATGTGAGAATTCATCATAGGGACGAATATAGGAATTTTAGATGACAAAAATTTCCAAATTAAGTCTTCTCTACTTTTTGCATGCTCTTTTGATACCTTCTGAATTTAAGAAGTGAAAGTTAATTAAATAACACGATATTTTTGGGTGATTTTACTTCTAAATCTGCTCATATTGGAAACCATTTGGAGCATCAAACTTGCAGAAATTTGTAATACTGCAATTTATTTGTCTTTTTACGTTTTTCCTTTTTTATTTTTTCCCCATTTCCTGTAACGGAAATCTTTCATCTAGTCCATTGTAGCCGGCAATGGAGGTTTCAGTGGCTGAATCAACGGATGCTGAGCCTAAACAGTCTGACATTGAAAATTCAGAGGTGCGTGAAGAATCACATGTTGGGAGTGTGAAGGGAGTCACTAAAACACCAAAACCAAACACCACAACAGCGCCTAAAAACACAAGCTCAGATTCAGCTTCTAAAAGAAAAACGGAGTCAAAGAGTTCTACTCCAAATGAGGCAAGATCAAGATTGACTAAACCAACTATGAGTAGCGCCTCACGAACTTCAGGACCACTTCCTGTCCCTAGAAGAAGCAGCACAGGTGGTTTACCTGAAAAGCAGCCAATGACGATTACGAAACGACAGAGCAGTGAAACTACTAAAAGAGCCTCAGACCCTCTAAGGAAATCTCTTCCAGAAATTAGGAGGAGCATTTCCGAAACTAGAAAATCTGTTCCTATTTCTCCAGTTGCTGCTAAATCTCCAAGGACACCAACAACTTCTGATTCTAGTAGAAGGACTTCTTCAATCAGATCTTCGTCTCAATTGTCAGTTTCTTCAAGTAAGAAAATCTCTTCTACGACATCATTGGATAGCACTGGAAGTAGTGGGATTATTAGGAAATCAGTTGCAAAAGCTTCTCCCGTTTCTGCAAGGTCGCCAATGATTTCAAGTGGGTCCCGCTCTGGTAGTTTGTCGACATCAGCAGACAGAAGTTCTGGTTTGTATGGTCGTAAGAAAGTGGGAACTCCTGAAAGTCGGGATTCACGTCTGATTATGCTTCCTCAAGTGGAGGTGAAAGCTGGTGATGATGTGGTAAGAATTTCGACGTCGTGGATGTTTGCAAACACTTCTGCTTTTGGAGAAGTTAAAGTTGTAAAAAGTTGAAGTTGTAAAATGATGAGTGTTTGTTTGGAAAAGATATAGCTTGAGTCACTGAGAAGTTACAAAAAGAAGCAATTGAGTTTTTGGAAAAAAAGTTGAAAAGAACTTTTTATCAGGCTAAACAAACATTCATTTATTTATGAATAACCTAGAAGCTGAAGCTAAAAATAGGTCTTTGGGGTCTTCTAGCTTCTAGCTTATTTTTTGCTTAAAATAAACGGAAGCTGGCTTTCCAAACACTCCCAAAGTATAGTGTCGAAAAATTATAATATGCTAACTACTGATTAAAAGGTTGGTCAAATTGGAATGCCATTACTCTCCTCCATCTTTTTTTTTAGTTCTGTAAAATTCAGTTAATTAAAGATTCCTTTCAACAAATTTTCTCCTTTAATTAGAGACTGGATCTCCGGGGACACAAGATACGCAGTCTCAACAGTTCTGGATTGAATCTGTCACCAAATCTAGAGGTACATCATGTTTATTACAGTTCCGGAAGTTTTGTTTATAATTTATTTCTCTGTTAAATGCCACTATAAACATTTTTACGACTCATGTTAACGAGCTGTTTAGGAAATGTAAAGTTTGCTTGTGGATTTGGTGTATTCATAGAGATGTTTTTTAGTTAGTTAGTTCTAACATTCTTAGTCCTGGACTTTGGCAAACTGACCTCGTGATCTTACATCCTTACTGCCACAAGATGGAGAACGTCGGTCAATTTCTGCTCCCTGAGCTTATTTCAATTGATCTAACTCTGTTCTACACTGAAATTAACTTTCTTGCAGTTTCTCTCTGAGAGTCAACATTGGATGGTTTTTCAGACTCTGTTTCTACACTGAAATTTAACTTTCTTGCAGTTTGTTTATCTCAGAGACAATCTCTTGTCAACATTGGATGGTGTTGAAGTCCTGAAACGGGTGAAGGTGTGTACAGATGCTTATTCGCAAGCGTCTCAGATCATATTATATCTTAAAGACTTAACCGAACAAGTTCAGGGTTGTCTGATCTTCTTATTCCACAAGTCTATATCTCCTTTCTATCTTAACCCTAATTGTATTTTCAGGTACTTGATTTGAGTTTTAATGATTTCAAAGGGCCTGGGTTTGAGCCACTTGAGAATTGCAAGGCACTGCAGGTGATGCTTTTTTCACAATGATCTACTATCTAAAGGATGGGATGCTTGTTATTACAAGTTCATGATTTTCTTTTACTGCAGCAACTTTACCTTGCTGGAAATCAAATCACATCCTTGAAGAGCCTTCCTGAGCTTCCTAACTTGGAGGTGAATCTCCCGAAATTGTTTGCCTCGGGCTTTTCTCACATAATTGTTAAGATTGGTCCACCCATTATAAACAAATTTGTTTGTGTCTTTTGCAGTTCCTATCTGTTGCTCAGAATAAGTTAAAATCTCTTTCAATGGCCAGCCAGCCCCGTTTACAGGTTTGTCTGTTGCCTTTTGAAGTCTTTTTATCCCTGTGTTTTCTCAATATGAGAGTCAAGTTTGAGTTTCTGTAGGTACTGGCTGCCAGCAAAAATAAAATTTCAACTTTGAAAGGCTTCCCATACTTACCAGCACTTGAGGTTAGTAGAGTGAATGTTCTGTTATGATTGAAGTTGGAGCCTTGAGATCTTTGCTATTTTGTGAAAATCCTTCCAAACAATGGACATCTGGCTGATGATGATGAATATGAAGGAAAATTAGTTCTATGTAAATCAAGCTAGTGAATAGTTCTTAGGTCATATAGATGTATTAATCAGTTATATTTTATCTTAACATTCCAAGCTTGATCATGATTGCTAAATGTGGACACATGCACTTTCTACCATTATGATCTGCAGCATTTGCGTGTTGAGGAAAATCCCATACTTAAGATGTCTCATCTCGAAGCAGCTTCAATTTTGCTTGTCGGCCCAACTTTAAAAAAGTTCAATGACAGAGGTAAACTTTGTACTTGTATATAATCTCACTCCGAAGACCATATTTTCTCTTCTAATATCCACCTGTTCAAAATTCTTGCAGATCTTTCTCGTGAGGAGATATCAATTGCCAAGCGTTATCCTTCACACACTGCATTGTGCATTCGTGCTGGTTGGGATTTGTGCCGTCCAGAACAAGCTGTAGGTAAGTGTTTGGCAAATCACTCTTGTTTTGGTTTCTGAACAATCACTTCAATGTGGGACCTGTTTGACTTTCCGGCGTCTTTCCGCATTGCTTGTAATTTTATTCTAGTGAATGTGGTATGTTGATATAAAGAATAAGGGCTCTTGTGTTCTTTCTGGATTATATATCATCTGCATCAGGAAATTGCTTGAACTAGTAGACCAATTTAAATTGATCGCTGAAAGTTTCTAATTAAAGTACAAGTTAGGAGACTGAATGATGGCATGATGTATATAAATTATACGATTGTATAAAAGTAGACATGCCACTGTCATGATATTTGTTTATCATTTTCGTTCCTTTCGTTTTGTTTACTATGCTTGTTTTGTCAACAGACTCTACTTTTAAATTTCTCCTAGAGCAATGGAAAGAACAACTCCCTTCTGGATACTTGCTTAAAAAAGCTTCCGTAGACAAACCGTTTGAAGAAGATGCTTGCTCTTGCCACTTTGAGTTTGTGAGAGACACAACTGAAACTGAAAGCAGTGATTCAGTATTAGACTTGAAATACCAGTGGTTTGTAGGAGAACGAACTCCTTCAAATTTTATAGCTATTCCCGACGCATGTGGAGAGGTGTGTCAATAGTTTCTAAGGAAGTTTCTTTTCTTTCTTATCATTAAAAAACTGAACAATTTGCCTACAACTCTATGCTAGATCTACTTTCCCAAGCACAATGACATTGGCAGAATCTTGAAAGTGGAGTGTACTCCAATAGTGGGAGATACTGAATATCCCACAATTTTTGCAATATCTTCACGAGTTGCTCCAGGTATGGGTTCTCCAACAAATTGATACTATTGCTGAAATTATGATACATATTGGGATACATTTATGCCGCGGCCATAATATGCATCCATCATCTTGCTGCATGCTACAATCTGCTAGTTCATGCATCCTCTGTTTATGATACAGCAAAATACAGGAAAAGGAACAACTGCATTGTGCTACTTGTCTGTAAACCTAGTCAACTAAAAGGAATGGCCTTAACTTTCCTCAGTTTAGAGTACTTAGGGTATGAGTTCGCCTGCAACTTGAAATTAGCTAAATATACTATGAGCAGTTATAAAATATTTTACTTGATAGCCTCAAAACTACGAAGTTGCTGACAGTTTAAGGGATTATGTTCTGGCCTAAGCACTTTAGCTAACTTTTGATGTTCGTGTCATTCATGTTCTAGTAATTGGTGCATATGTACCTTTTACATTCCAATTAACTATTTCCGGGTATCTTCATAAAGGCACTGGAATTCCCAAGGTCATAAAGATTGATGTAAGTGGTGAACTGGTGGAGGGAAACACAGTCAAAGGGCATGCTGAGGTTGCATGGTGTGGAGGAACACCTGGGAAAGGTGTTGCTAGGTAATATCATCCACTTTTTCTGTAAGAAGCATTTGGTTTTGAAATGTTCTATTTTCCCAGGAAAACATGCTTATATCCCTTATTCTTTGTTTCTACAGTTGGCTTAGGAGACGATGGAATAGTAGCCCAGTGGTAATTGCTGGTGCAGAAGAAGAAGAATACCAGCTAACCTTAGATGACATATATTCATGTATGGTTTACATGTACACCCCTGTAGCTGAAGAAGGTGGCAAAGGGGAACCTCAGTATGCGATCACTGATTATGTAAAAGCAGGTGTGAAAAGCTTGAGCTTAAGTTTGGAAAACACAGAAAAAATATAGCATTTGTGTGTCTAACTAGAACCTTCATCTCTTAATAATATGGCATTCCATGCTTTGAATTAGACTTTATTTTTTTTACTTTTTGAGCTATCCAATATTTTCTCAAGTAATTTAATGCCCTTTTTGGCAGCTCCCCCTACTGTAAGTAATGTTCAAATTACTGGTGATGCTGTTGAAGGGAATACCATCAGAGGGATAGGGGAGTATTTTGGAGGAAAAGAAGGCCCCAGCACGTTTGAGTGGTTGCGTGAGGATAAGGATACTGGGTTGGTGTTAATTTCCTTGTGCCATTTCTGTTATGAAGTGAATCAATTGGTCTAAACGCTTGTTTAAATCTCTTGAGGTTCTCGTTCAAATTGAACATTTAGTCTGATTTGGTTCAGTCAGTTGGTCTGATTATTTATTGTCGTAATTGGTTGTGACTCATGCTTATGCTCTTAAATTTTTGGTGCTCCCAGTAAGCTGTTCCCTGTTAGTGAACAAATAAGTATGGAACACTTTTTCCAGTGTTTTCTGTTTCCTTGTGGGATATTATAGTTTTTCCGCCCCTCCTTTTTGCTGTGTAAGCTGATTAAATTACTTTATTCATATTCTTCTTGCAGGGAATTCTCATTGGTGTTAACAGGTACAAATGAATACACTTTAACAAAAGAAGATGTTGGACGACGATTGGCATTTGTTTATGTACCCGTGAATTTTGAAGGTAAGTTCATTAACATTGTGCTACCGCTGCAGTTCTTTCCTTAGTCTTCTTGTTTGTGGCAATCAATGTATAATCTTTCTTGTGCTTTGGCATTTTCAGGTCAGGAAGGCAAGTCAATATCAGTAGTGTCCCAGATAGTAAAGCAGGGTATGTAACAGCTTCAATTTGCTTTCCTTTTATCTGAAGTATCGTCGCCTTTTCTGTCCTCGACATGTTTCAATCAGCAACTCTGTTGTTTTCAGTTTTGATTAGCGCCGTTCTGTTTTATTTTTCTCTTTATTCAAATAATAGCACCTCCAAAGGTAACACATGTGAAGATAATTGGTGAATTGAGGGAGGGAAGTAAAGTTACTGTGTCTGGTATTGTCACTGGTGGAACTGAAGCTTCTAGTCGTGTTCAGTGGTTCAAAACCAGTTCTTCTACTTTTGAGGGTGAAAATGGCCTTGAAGCATTAAGCACATCCAAAATTGCTAAGGTAAGATGCGCTTAGCAGCATCTAGTGTTAGCTTGTATTGTCGACACATGATTTTGAGTTTAGAAATTTGCTTTATATAGGCATTTCGCATACCTTTGGGAGCTGTTGGCAAATACATCATTGCAAAATTTACGCCAATGACTCCTGATGGTGAAGCTGGTGAACCAGCTTATGTGATTTCTGAGAAAGCTGTTGAGAGTGAGTATATTCTGTTCTATTTTCTTACATTTGATTTTGATTAGGAATCTGGAGAGTCAGTGCTGAAAGCACTGTATTTGTATTCGGATGCTAGTAAAAGCTCTTAGGTATGCATAATGTTAGGTATAAAACTGCTTTAAAATGATTGCTGACATGTATTTAGGAATTTTGCAGCTCTTCCACCCAGTCTTAATTTCTTGTCTATAACTGGTGACTACTCCGAAGGTGGAGTGTTGACAGCATCATATGGTTATATTGGCGGTCATGAGGGAAAGAGTGTCTATAATTGGTATCTTCATGAGGTATTTTTGCATTAAGCTAATTAAATTTATGTCCATATCGTGAATGTTTTCACTACCATATATTTGAAATGAAGTTTAGAGGGTTAATTTCCCAAAGAAAATATATTGTTGGAGCGTGTACCTGCTTGTACACATTTTACCACATTTTAAGAAGGAACTTGGCTCATTATTTGGTGTATGTTTTTCTACTTTTAGTTGTTAACTTCTATATTCCTTGACTTCCTGTAGGTGGAAAACGATTCAGGTTTTCTGATACCTGAGGTTTCCGGTCTTCTTCAATATCGAATTCCAAAAGATGCCATTGGTAAATTCATTTCTTTTACCTGTACCCCAGTACGCAATGATGGTATTGCAGGTGAACCAAAAACTTGCATTGGACAAGAACGCATTCGTCCAGGTAACTACTGAAACCAAGTTTGAGACTTGATTCCATTTGCACTTCTTTTACCAGTGTAATCATTTTCATGTGCAAACAACGTCGATGTGAGAAACTAGATGACTGAAAGCACTGGGCTGATATTTCATCCATGATGTTTCATCTTCAGGAAGCCCAAGATTGCTTTTCTTCCAAGTTATTGGAACTGCTGTTGAAAGCACTACTCTAAATGTTGAAAAGAAATACTGGGGTGGTGAAGAGGGAGAGTCAATTTACCGTTGGTTCCGGGTACTTGATTTGATTTGGCGTGTCATTAGCATATTCATTTTGTTCTTTCACTGGTGAAGTTCTTAAGAGATTTCTGTAACTAATGATTTTGATAGCCTTTTCTTTTCCCCCTATAACTTCGCATTTGTTTCCTATATTTCATTGCTCTCTCTGTAGAAGCTAAACCATAGAAATTTCATTGCAGACTAGTTCAAATACCCACAATGAAATAAGTGGTGCAACTTCTTCATCATACAAGCTTTCTGTAGATGATATTGGATTCTTCGTATCAGTTTCATGCGAGCCAATTCGAAGTGATTGGGCCCGAGGTCCTATTGTCCTTTCTGAACAAATTGGACCAATTGTGCCAGGTAATCTTTTTGTCAAACTAAATTTCACTTTCCTGTGTATTGAAATTTACTATTTCCTCCCAGCATATTAAAACTAAACCGCTGTTTCCAGGACCCCCAACATGTTGGTCACTTGAATTTAATGGATCTCTGGTTGAAGGAGAGCGTGTGAGCTTCAATGCTTCTTATAGTGGAGGGTGAGCCTCTGCTGGAAGTTTCATTAGCATAAACTTCATATAATTATTTCAGATGTAATGATTTTAATTTTCAGGGTGAAAGGAGATTGCTTGTGTGAATGGTTCAGAGTCAAGGGCAATGGGCCTAAAGAGAAACTTCATGTTGGAGGTAAATATTTTATTCTGTTTGTGTCTGTTCTATCTTCTATGTTTTCAGGAGCTCATATTTGGATTTTAACTGATGCAGAATTTTTAGATTTAACATTTGATGAAGTTGGACACTGCGTGGAACTTGTTTATACACCTGTTCGTGATGATGGAGTGAGGGGCTCTCCAAAGACGCTTGTTTCTGATCCCGTTTCTCCAGGTGAGTTCGTGTGTTAATTCAAGTCATTTTTGCAGTGATCGTTTTTGTCTTTCTGAAACTTCTTTTCACATTCTTTTTTGCTACTCACTGATTAGCGTGTTTCTACTTTATATACCACTTTTTCATACAACTTTTCTCAGTATTCTTTTTATGTTTAATTTTTCTTGTATGCATTCCTTGGTATTGAGCTCTTTCTTCACGTTTTTATACGAGCTTCAGGACCTTGATAATGCATTCTTATTTTATCGATGGTTCTGGAATCTGGACTATTTATATTTTTTTGTGCTCATCTGGCTGAGCTTGCTGTCAAGCTACGGTTACATATATAATTAACATTTATAATCAGATGGAATGGTAAAGTAGACACAAGAGTGCAAATTCTCCTGTGTATGTGTTTTTCCTGGTCTTTTCTTATTTGTCTCTGTTTTTGTCGTTTTCTTACATTTCTATTACATTATGATTTTAATCACCAATATATCTCTTCCACAATGCAATGCATTGAGAAACTTACGATCTCCGGTCTAAAACATAATCCTTAAATACAGGCGAGCCTCTAGGTGTTGATTTGGTAATTCCTGATTGCTGTGAGGGCCAGGAAGTGGTCCCTGTAACAAAGTACTTTGGAGGACAAGAAGGAGTTGGAAAGTACATTTGGTTTAGAACAAAGGATAAACTTCATGAATCTGACCTGATGGAACTGTCAAACAATTGTGAAAATGTTGATTTATGTGGACGAGCATTGTAAGTATTTTATTAAGTTATGCAACTCAACTTCTGAAACTCATGACATGCTATCTTACTGAATTAATTACTTCTACTCAGAACATACACTCCATCTCTTGAAGATGTGGGATCCTATCTGGCATTGTATTGGCTGCCAACAAGGTCAGATGGACAATGTGGAAAGCCTTTGGTATCAGTTTGCGAGTCTCCAGTTATTCCAGGTCGAAGTTTATTTCCCTCCAGTTTATTGACTAATAGATTTAATAAATGGAATTTTCATCATAGTTTCTTCTTTCCATTCTTTGCATTTGAGACAATAAATGGTTACAACAACTCAGTTTACTACTCTGCCTTGTTGATCTCTTCTCCTCGGTTTTTAATTGCAAATATACGTCTTAATCTGTATAAATGATTTTATATGACAGCTCTTCCAGTAGTTTCTAATGTTCGTGTGGAGAAGTTGTCTTCAAGCACATATTGCGGAGGAGGAGAATATTTTGGTGGATATGAAGGAGCAAGCTTGTTTAGCTGGTATAGAGTATCTGATGATGGAAATAATGTTCTTATTGGTGGAGCTAATTCTAAAACTTATGAAGTCTCAGATGAAGATTATAACTGCAGATTGTTGTTCGGGTAAATAATCTAGCTCCTCTTACCATTTTCTTTTAATCACTTGAGAGTTGAGAGTGATGCTCATAGTCTTTTATATGAAAAGTATTGAACTGAACCCAACCATACAAATCTACAATTTGGGAATTAGGACTTAGTTTTATTTTCCAAAAATGAATTTCAATTAGCATTTCCTTTATTTCTGAACTCGTTATGAAGTTATAAAGAATCTTTTTATTTGTAGATATACACCCGTTCGTTCGGATTCCTTCGTTGGAGAACTTCGATTATCTGAACCAAGTGATGTGGTTCTGCCAGGTATGATCTCAACCTGTATTTCCATATAAGCTTATGTTAGACTAAGCTCTGGAAAGGATTATGTTATCTTTGCTTATACCTTCATCACTTGCCAATCATAACCAACTTATTCTAGTACTAACTGAAGGGATGCGTCATGCTTAATTTTAGTTAATTTGCCTATAACTTGAAGAATTAACCGACTCATTCTCCATTTGTAATTGAAGATACTAAATTTTTACACTTGCACTTTCTGCGTCAGAATTGCCAAGAATTGAGTTGCTAGCTCTTACTGGTAAAGCTGTTGAAGGAGAAGTACTGACTGCTTTAGAAGTTATTCCAAAGAGCGAAAGTCAACAGCTTGTTTGGGGGAAGTACAAGAAAGAAGTGAGATACCAGTGGTTTTTCTCACTGGAAGGTGGAAGTGAAAATTCCTTTGAGCCATTCCCATCACAGCGGTCTTGCTCCTATAAGTTAAGGTTTGAGGATATTGGTTGCTGCCTGAGATGTGAATGCATAGTTACTGATGTGTTCGGAAGATCAAGTGAGCCAGCATATGCTGAAACTACTTCAGTTCTACCAGGTATTTTTATTTTAAACAATGCATTATGAATTTCCATCCATAGTTAATTGTAGGATTTTAGAAACATATTTGGCCCCTCATTTTTCATTTTAGCCACAATTTGGTCTACTGGACCAGTTTTCCGATCCAAAGTTACCAGAAGAACCATTTTTTGGGGACAAAATGGTCAGTCCCAACTATATATTATACTTTAGACCTCTCATGTTTCCTTTCTGTAGCATTTTGGAATGAGCACTTTGCCTTCAAAAAATAACTTTTTCCATCGGAAAATTGAAGACAACCAATGTGTTACTAGGATAAAACCTGGGGGATCAAAAGGATACGATTTAAACCGTAGGGACCTGACCACTGTGTTTTTATAATTAACCATGAATAGCCAAAATGTCACGATTTAAACATCAGGGAGACAGGGATTTAAAGTAGTTTTAAATTGAAACACGAGGGACTATAAATGAGAAGAACCCTTTATTGTAAGTTGTAGTTGATCATTCCACATTGATCACATCCTGTTACATTATAGGACAACACTTTTAAGGAAGTTTTCTTTATTGCATTGCATCCTCAAGTGTTTGTTGTCTTTCATATTCAGGAATTCCTAGAATGGACAAGCTGGAAATTGAGGGTCGAGGCTTCCACACAAACTTATATGCTGTACGTGGTGTTTATAGTGGTGGAAAAGAAGGCAAAAGTAGGATCCAGTGGCTTAGATCAATGGTTGGAAGTCCTGACCTCATCTCTATTCCTGGTACAACATCAACTTGTCTGATTCCGACAGTATTGTGTTGTATTAATCTCTGTTTCTAGAACCTGGAACCTAATGTTCTCTCTATCGCTCATGTTTTGATTTGTTGGTGCAGGGGAGACAGGAAGGATGTACGAGGCTAATGTTGATGATGTAGGCTACAGGCTAGTTGCTATTTATACACCAGTAAGAGATGACGGAGTTGAGGGACAACCCGTTTCTGCATCAACGGACCCAATTGCAGTCGGTATGTACATATTTTTCATTTTTTATGAGATATTTTGATTTTCATCTAATATGGTTGGTTTATATTGTTCTATTCTACTTGCAGAGCCTGATGTTCATAAAGAAGTGAAGCAGAAGCTGGATCTTGGATCTGTCAAGTTTGAGGTATTTCTTCGTTCATTTTAAGTTGCTTTACTTTGTATTATGATCCTATAATATTCAAAAAGGACGAATTACATCTACTTCCCCTGAAGTTTGAGCTAATAACAATTTAGTCCCTCTGTTTTAAGAAATTACAAAAACTCCCTACATTTCAGTATCACTTTACTGCCATAAACTCCCTTAGTAAGCTGATTATTTGCATTTTTCGGCTTCATATTGTATTGTTTAGGGAGTTTTTTTGTAATAAAATAAAATATCAGGGAGCTTTTAGTAATTTATGAAAATAAAGGGACTAAATTGTAATTACCGCAAGTCTCAGGGGTAGTAGATGTAAGTTGCCCTATTTGAAGTGTTAATTGTTACCTTAAAAAAAGTGTTAATTGTTTGCCAAACTTACCTATTGAGTGGTTTACGGTGCAGGCCCTGTGCGATAAAGATAGATCTCCTAAAAGGGTACTTAGCTCTCTCTCTCTCTCTCTATATATATATATATATATAGATATATCTCATTATAATTCTCAGGATTATGAACCATTATTTTTTTATCACAGGTACCAGGAATGGGAAGTCTTGAGAGAAGAATCCTTGAAGTCAACAGAAAAAGGGTCAAGGTTGTAAAGCCTGGTTCAAAAACCTCATTTCCCTCAACAGAGATTCGTGGAACTTATGTTCCTCCTTTCCATGTAAGAAAATAGTTATTTTGTCTTAAATAACTTATTCAAGCATTCACGGTTCTGTCTGAAAATTAGCATAATCTTATTCCGTCTTTTGTAGGTTGAGCTATTCAGGAACGACCAACATCGTCTTAGAATTGTTGTAGACAGTGACAATGAAGTGGATTTGATGGTACAGACACGGCATCTACGTGACGTCATTGTCCTTGTGATTCGAGGCCTTGCGCAGCGGTTCAACAGTACATCACTCAATACTCTTCTCAAAATAGAGGCATAAAAAGCTATTTAATGTTTGATGTAAAATGGTCTGTTTTTTTGGAAAGGGAGTTATATGTTATTGTGGTATTTTTTTTTTTGCCTTTCCATCTCCTTTTTATTGAGTGGAAGGCTTGAGGTTTGTTGGAGGCTCTTCTGCTTCCTGGTGGTGGTTGTATGGTGTGATTTATGTGTATCATATTTGATATTTTGCCTTAATTTTAATTAGCATTGGAAATTCGTTGCAAAACATAAAATATAATTTTCTTGTTGTTTTGTAAACACCGTTGCCGTATTGTTGCATATGAATTTATTGAACCTGTCTGGTAGTCCGTTGCAAAACGATGAATTATTTCCAAATGTGTTCATGATTTTTGCAAGGGAATTTCGATACAAAAATGGATATTTTTTTTTAGCATTTTTTTAATTTTTATTTCACATTAAATGTTTTCCAACGGATGTTCTGCTGTAAATATAAAATAAAATGACGATTTTTTCATTTCACAATGTATTATAACATTTTATTTTTTTAAAAAAAATGTCTTATAGCATTTTTCAATTTTATTTCGCATTAAATGGCTGCGACAGAATTTTCAGCGCAAATATGAAAAATTGAAAACAAAACGTCTATTTTGCGACGAAATTGCCCTCGCAAAAGGATGAATTAATTCAAAATGCAATCTTGATTTTCCAGATAAAATGCTGGCAAATCTATTGCGACACTTTTCTATAATAATACCTACAGCGACACTTATTCCTAAAAGCAATTTTGAATGTATTGCGACACTTTGTTAGAAGGACTTATTAAGACTATTTTATATCTAAACTTCGTGTGACACTTTTATGAACTTTTTGCGACAAATTTTTGACACCACTACCATAAATTTTTTTTTGAAAGGAAACAAAATTTATAAAAAGAAAAATTTTTCTTACCATATTTTTTTGGTACGTAATTACTATCGCAAATTTTTTTAAAAAGAATCTTTTTAGTTTTGCGGATGTTTTCATTACAAAAAGAATATATTTTAGCAGTTTTTTTTTAAATTTTATTTCGAATTAAAAACAAAATATCTATTTTTTGATGGAATATGGGTTGCAAAATTTTTTCATTTTTATTATACGACAAGTGTACTACCGATATTACATTGCAAAAATTGATTAAAGGTTAAAACATAATTCATTAAACAAGAAAAAACGTCTGGGATTGTTAATAAAGTGTTCTAAATATGATGCTAAAATATTGTATCTTTTTTTTTTTTTGACAATATTGAGATGTTTTAAACATCATATCAATATTTTAAAACAAAGTATTCCTCAATTAAGAAATCATTTTCTTTTTACTATCAACTTTCTTTAATAAATTTTATAGTAATCAATATTTAAAAGGAGAAAAAAAAATCTAATTTGCAAGCATCCTATATATATAATTATAAACGAAATGCAAATATTTACAAGCTTAAAACCATAAAAACATTAAAATAAAACATATGCACACATGAAAATAAATCTAATCGAAACATATAACTCAAGCTCTGGGAGGAGCAGCGTTTCCACGACTGACACCATCCAATCCAGTCCATTGAAACCCCTCGCCATAAGATGGCTACGCCACTAGTTACGGGCTAAATACAGTCAAACAGTGGAGTCAGAAATTCTAATTAGGGGCAATTAAAGTACAATACTAATAAATTTAAAAAATTAACATGTAAGCTCAACTAAAAGTATGAATTTAGTACTTACAAGGAATGCTAATTTGGGAGGGTCGGGTCAGGTCAGGTCGGGTCGAAGTAGAAGTATAACATACAAAACTACTAAAAAATGCTAAAAACTTCCACTAATTAATTTCTACGTCTAATATATTATCTATACATTCACTATTATCACGACTAAAAATTTTGATCACTATATCACGATGATATTGACAATCTTTCTGTTCCATGTATATAGTATTCTAGTTAATATATGTATATATTGAACTATATTTTCTTCTACTATTTTATTTAAGTAATCAAAGGTAATAATATATGCCATATATGCGAAAATCTAAAAGTTTATTTGTACCAAATATAAAACATGCAAAATCTATTGAAGTATAAAATTAGTTTTTTTGAATTTTCAATAATTAATCATATCTTTTTTGAATTTTCAATAATTAACCATATCTTTTTTGAATTTTCAAGAATCCACCATCATTTGTATCAGAATATTTTATATTATTATGTTTGTTATTTAAATCGGGCATCAAGTTTAGTTTTTTGTATAGAATATATAACTAAATCTTTCCTAATATAATCTTAAATCCTCAAGTTTCAACAAAAAATAAGAGAGATAAGAAAGAACACTAAAATTACTTTTTTTTTCTTGTTTTTATAAAAATTATTTAAAGACCAATTTATACAATATTCAAGTTTTTATATAGCAATTAAAAGTGAAAGCAAAGAGAAAAAAGAGAGTAAAGTAGAAATAATTTCTTATATATATAATTTTTTTTTATTTTGTTTGATCAGAGTGGTCGAAATTTCAATCAAAATCTAATTTAATTAAAAGAAATTTCCAATATTAAGTCTTTTACAATATAGACCCCATTCATAAATATTTTAAAGTTTTGTTAGGGGATCAATTAAAGGAATTTAACAAAAAAATCTATACAAATCTATATATATATATATTCTAATGAAAAGTTTGAGAGTTGAGGGGGTCAATTGCACCCCCTTCAAGCAAAGGTGGCTCCGCCACTGGTAGTAGCAACCGGCGACAGTTGTCCCTCCTCCGCCTTCCGATACCTCCCCTCCTGCAATGCCTTGTCTTGAAACAACTTCGCCGTATCATACGAAGCATGCAGTCCAAACGCGAAATAATAACCAAGCAAAAACGCAGTCCACGCAGCAAACCTCACAAACGAGTCCTTATCAATCGACCCAAGAAGAAAAATATTAATCGCAATCGACGTCGACGGAATCCATGGCACCAACGGAACTCCCCAAAGCTTCGGACTTCTCGCTTGAGGAACGAAAAGCCAAAGCCCAACTGTGGATAAAATCCAAATAGGCACAGTTACGCAGTACCCGATCCACCCCGTCTCGCTAATTCCCCAATATGCCGCCGTCGCTATCGAAGACCCGACGATTAACATAAGGAAGATAACTAGTTTGTTACGATTTGAAGGTGATGTTTCTCCGTTAACGTAGTATCTACGAACGAGAAGGGCGACGGCGACGAGCATGAAGATGGAGAGGGTTGAGATTGAGAGAAGGTTTGATAAAATGTCGAGTTTTGTGAAAAATCCAATTACCGCTGTTGCAGCGAGCATGGTGATAGTGGCGTTTATGGGAGTTCCGGTTTTGGGGTCCACTTTCGCGAACCACGGCGGCATCATGTGGGTTCGGGCTATGTGGGTTAGGTAACGGGCTTGGCCAACGGCGGAGACGAGGAGGACTGACGTCATGCCTTTAAGGGCGCCTGCAGCGACGACGTATTGCGCCCAACCCCAGCCGACGGCTTGGAAGGCTCTGGAGAAAGGCGCGTCGGCGTCGATACTTCCGAACGGCTGCATAAGGCAGAGGGTTATGCCGAGGAGGCAGTAGATGATGGTCGTGATGATTATGGAGCCCACGAGGCCGATGGGGATGTCACGACCGGGGTTCTTGGTTTCTTCGGCCATGGTGGATACGGCGTCGAAGCCGACGTAGGAGAAGAAGAGAACGGCGGAGGCTTTGAACATGCCGCGAGCGCCATAGGGGGCGAAGGGGATGTAGTTTTTGGTGTCGGCCTTGATGAGACCGGCGATGATGATGAAGGCGATGACAATTAGGTGGACCACGGAGGCGATGTAGTTGAGGCGGGAGGAGCCTTTGGTGCTGAGGACAGCGATTATTGCGATGATTATGATGATGCCGACGGAGATGGGGTCGAGTTGGTTGTAGCCTTCGGCGAGGGCAGGTGCGTGGATGCGAAATTGCTCCGGCTTGTGGTTGCAGAGGGTGGCAAAGTAAGAGGTCCAGGAACGGGCCACGGCTGCGCCGCCGATTACGTACTCGAGGAGGATGTTGCCGGCGGCGATGAAGGCGACGAAGTCGCCGAGCTCAACGCGTAAGTAGGCGAACGAGCCACCTGTGAAAATTTTGAAAGTTACATGAGTTGGGCAATGTTGATAGAAAGAAAGGCCCGATAAAATTGGGCTCAATATGGGCTAATGAAATGACCCAGCCAGGAAATATTGAATAGTCAAACATGAGATTAATGTAGATGTGTATGTTTTGATGAATTAAATAATAGTACGTGTATTATGAAGTAATGACATTTCCTAGTCAACAACGAAAAACAAACTATAGTAACTTATGTGGCACAAATGCAAATGCAAATCCAAAAATTGATCATTGAAATGTGCAAGTGGGGACCAAAATTGTTTAAAAATAGCTCAAATATATGTCCACATTCTAAAACAATATTTCCAATAGTTAGTTACGTGGGATGACATAAATCACAAAGAACTGCATATTGGAGCACATAAGATATTTTATTTTACCCATTAGAATCACTTTTTTCCGAAAATTTGCAAAATTGAACCAGCAAAATGCAATTGAATGCAAACATATTGAGTTGAAGTAATAAAATTGGTCCTCTTCAAAAAAATAAAAAATAAAAAATAAAATTGGTCGATAAAAACAATTAATAGCTTGTATTAGTGGAGAAGATATCTCATTCCGATAATTACCCAATAATATCCTGTTATAGTTTGAGCTTTATTCGGCCTAGTTTCACATGAATAGTTCTTTAATTTTAGGACTGACGTAGTAAAAACTAAAAAGTGAGCCAGCCCAGCCATCCAAAAGACAAGGAAAATTAATGACAGAAATAGTCTGTCCCTCATACCTGCAACAGGGATTTCCACTGCAAACTCTGTGTAGCAAAAGACAGAGAGCAACGCAGAGAGTCCAGAAACAGCAAACGAAAGCACGACGGAAGGGCCGGCGTGATCACGGGCCTCGAGGCCGGTGAGAACAAATATTCCGGCGCCGATCACGGCTCCCATGCCGAACCACATCAAGTCCCACCACGAAAGGGTTTTCTTCATCTCATGATTACTACGCGCCTTCACCTCCAATTCCTCCTCCACACTCGACCGGGTCATAACCCGATCCGCCAGGCGAATCGGAATCTGTTTCAGTGCGCTCAAGTAATTGCCCCAGCTCTTGAACGATTCCTCTGGGAGAAAATCGTCTTTTGTGCAAGAGCAACCCCTCCTCCTCGTTAGCCCCTCTGTTCCTCCTCCGTTGGACTCCGAACCAGCCACCATTCTTTACACTGTATACGTCTTAAACCTGAAAATTCCAATATAATATTATAATTCAATCATAATATTCAAAAACCTCAAAGTATTGAAGTTAAAGGGTAAAAAACATAACAAATTATAACTAGGTTTTTGGACAGCCAAACAGATCCGTAAATCGCGGAGACTTGTAAGTTGAAGGAAAACAATCAAGAGATCTAATCAGTCTTTAAGATTTTTTGAACTGAAATAAATCAGACTATACCGGAAAAATCACGTAAAAACGGAGACGACGATACTAAACCTCCAAGACGAGAATAGCCAATATGTGTTAGTTATGTAAGGAGGTCAAGTAACTACGTATATGAAAAACAATACTGGAATTCACAAAAGTCTAGTGTCCGGCAGAAGATGCTATATGTTAGCAAGTAGAGTCCAGTAAAACTATATCACTCAAAAATCATACTCCTGAAAGAAGACGGCATATTATATATATATATATATATATATATATATTAATAATGCACATGAATACCACACAGTCGACGTCAAAAAGGAAATCGGTAAAATACTATAAATTTCTAATACTGTTCAATCAATCGGAATCCAGAAATCGACAGGCTGAACAACGAAAGTGTAAACGCTCACGTACATACAATACAAGTTTGACTACAATATTTAAATTCAAAAACAGGTTAATAGCCTTAAAATACGCATCAAACGATACAAATCCCAAAATCATCGAAATAAAAATCCAGACGCACGCAATAGTGTAGCAGTGTACAGAAAACCTAGAGAGAGAGAGAGAGAGGATGAAACTGAATCGGAGATCACCGGAGAGTCGATCGGCAAGGAATTCCGACAATGGACGAAACGGGAAGAGAGAGAGAGAGAGAGAGAGAGAGAGAGAGAGTGACGCTTGGTATTGCAGTGTTGCGGCGTTGACGAGAGAATTAAGTATAAATATATATAATTTTGGGGGTAGGAGCGTTTAGCATAGCGTGCGCGTGAATAATTAATAAATTCTTAACTATAATTAAAGAAAATAGAAATAAAGTGGCCATAAATAGAGATTATGACGGTAAACCCGATTGTGAAATCTCGACTTTGCTGATGACTTTGAAATTTTGCTGGTTACAGCTGTTTCAATATATATAGTTGCAATTTTTTTGTTTATATTGAGCTATTCTGCTAATTAAAGTGGTCAAAGTATGAATTAAAGATTCTTGTAAATTATGGAGAAAAATTGCAGATTCAGTGAATTTTATGTGTAAATGTTATGAATGGAGGGTTACTGGGAAGAAGTTGCTGAACCCTGAGCGCGCTTTTGTGCAGAAGAAGAGGTGTTTCTTTTAAAAGGCGGAGGAAGGCGCATTTTACTTATAGAAGCGTGGCATTTATTTTGTTGTTTGTTTTAATTTCAGCACTTTTAGTTATTAAGTTCCAGCTTTCTATTTTTGGATTTTGCACTATAAATGTTTGCTGCCACGTTTTGGATGTTATGAAAATTGATCAATGAAAATCTTCTCTCTCTCAGCATCTTTTCTCTTTCTGTCTCTATCTCTATCTCTCTTACTCTGCAAATTCTGTTACACTTACAGGATTAGCTCGGTCCAACGTGCAGTCATCAGTGATTGATTATTACTATCAAAGTTAATTAATAGGTCCAAATTTGAACTTACTCATAATATTTGGAATACGTTTTGGTTGTAATATACGTAGGATATGGTCACATGGATTCAACTATTTTAGGGGTAACTCCATAAATTAAATGACAGAATTTTCGGACCAAACTAAGACGCCGGAAAGATTCTAATCGTGCTTGCCTATTTAGATTTAGTAATTAATTAATATTTACTTTAACAAACTAGAATAATTTACATTAATCCGTTTACACGAATACTACTATAAAACCCATCTTGCAGCTGCAGGAATATAAAAAAAATGGGGGGCGGCCGCCCCTGCCCCTACTGCCTAGCTCTGTCTTTGTTCATTAGTGCAGGAGATCCGATCCGTTTTTAGACGGCCGGCTGAGCGAGGATCTGCTGTGATTGGTCCACTGTATTTTGTAGCGTGGTATTTTCCGTATCCGACGGCTGATATTCCATCCCAACAATGCAGCCGGTCAATTGGTCCTACATGGATTAACAATTGTTAGTTGGAGTTGGAATATAATCTAGCATCCTTTTTGGAATTTAGCTTTTGATTTTAGTATAGATTAATTAATAATTAATTCATTCTTGATAATCTCGTTGACGGTATGCATGTATTGTCTAAAAGACGAAATTACCCCCACTCCTCCCACAGAAAGAGAGAGAGAGAGAGAGAGAGAGAGAGGTCAGAGACTCAGAGTGGTGTTTGTTTCCCATTACTTCTCTGAATCCTGCGCCCATAGGCCATAGTAAAATTTGGCTTTAGTTTGTGAAACAAGCAAACATAGTATTCTTACTGTAACCAAACAAAACAAAAAAAAAAAAAGTATTCTTACAAAGGGAATAGCTACTTAAGGATTTAACTTTAATTTTTGGTGAAGATAAGGTAATGGCTGAAAGCCTGAAATAGGTATTGGGATTGGACTTTATGGGATGTTTTTTTTTTGTTTGTGTGTGTGTGAAAAACTAGCACATTCTCACACAATCTATGACTACTAAAGTTGAGTCTTCCTTTCCTTCAATAGATTTGCACTAGTCAAACTTTTGCATTTGCTTGTTTGGTATTGTTTTCCTTAATATAGTGAGATTCGTTTATGGACTTGATGCAATAATTTCAATCATCCAAGGCTAATGGTCATAGGGATGTAACTCATCCCTAAATTGAATAGTTCTCACATGAACAATTGGGTTTTTGGGGCCACATATGGACCATACAGTTCAGATTTTATAGTTTTTTGACTTTTTCTTCGTGTATTAAGGATATTGTAGAATTACCTCAGATTTAAAGCATAACATAATTTCCCTATAAATTCAATATCAAGTAACACGATAGTGGTGGTTGAGTTGTAGCGCCTCACAAATTTTATTCCATATATAAGTTAGAATTCAAGTGGAAATATCCTCGTTGGGTAATGATTTAGGGCTTTAGGCTTAATTTCAAATTACACTCAATAGATTCGAAACTTATGCGCCCCGTCCAACAGGTCCCGACTCCGGGAAGTGACATAAGTAGTTTTAAATTGATTTTCGTATATACTAATAACTTCATAATTGAAAATAACATAAAATAATATATCATTTGATTATTAAAATTCAAGTACTATCTAAGACATAAATAACTTTTTAAATATATATATGAGATTCATATATAAAACCTCTTATGCATAATTTAATAATCTGCGAATACGTCAATGTGACTAGAAAGGGTAGAGATGGACTTACATACTTACCACCAGCGACCAAAACAATATTCCAAAACTGTTAACATCAATCCACTTCTTTTAGTATGCCAACAGGGCCACTCAACACCACATTACATCCCTTTTTTCCAAGCTTGCCTTCGTCGTACACATAGCGATTAGGGCAATTTATATCCACAGCACATGATTTTTGGTATAATTACAAATTAGTTTCTCTTATCTTATAAATTATAAAAAAATTAAAACTTTCAAATTTGCTTTTGGTAGTATGAATATAGCCAAAATCCATTAAAAATCTTACACGAATAATGAAATCTAAGGAAAAAATTTATACTTTTTAAAATACATAATTAATTTATAATTAAATCAAACCCCAAAAAAAGAGCGTAAATCCCCAAATAATTAAATGGATTTCGAGGTGCTCCTTATATAGTTTTATCAAAAATAACATTCTTTTTTTTAGAAATCGGCACGCGCCGTAAAATTTTTAATGAAAACTCCACCTCATATCATAAATCAAAACCAAGATACAAAAGTTCCATGCATCCAAAGAAATGGAAAGCCATAAACATAGCAAGATCTGAACCAAAACCAATCCTTAAAAAAAAAAAAAAAACATTCTTGTCCTTTTCTTTCCTATTTTCGTAAATTAATAATTGCAGCTAATAATACTTTTCATCATGACGTCATCGTACTATCAAGGTTATATGTGACAAATTTTGTTGTATTTCTTAATAACTGATCATTATTATGAGTCAGAATTGGTAGAATTTGTTCAATTTTCCCCTATCATTCAGGCAAGAGTAAAACCAAAAGTTCCTATTTTCAAATAGATATCCTAAAAATCTATCGAACCACTCCACAAATGTAATCAAACTCCTTTGACATGGTACATTAATTTTTGTAATTCTTCTAACTTCAGAATGTCTTGTTATTAGATCAAATCTCAGGATATGCTACCGTAATTATCGCAAAATTTAAAGACTGCATCTTATAAGGCACCAAAAAACTGAATCATACTCCAAATTCAAAAGAGTTTGCTGGTTATAAACATCACCCTTTCAAAATGGAAATTTCCTCAACACATTGAAAGAACTGGTTACAAGATAATACACAAAAAGTACACAACTGCACATTGCAGCCTACCTAGGTTACACAATAACACAGAAATTAAAAATAGATCAAATAGACACATTTAAAAAAAATATTAAAAGTAAGAATAAACAATCAAGAATTCTATTCATTCATCAGAAGTCAAATTCTTCTTCTCCTTGCCATGTTTCTCCTTCACCACCTTCTCACTCCTCACACTCCCATTATTATTCTGCTTACTTACAGACCCCTCTTGAGCGCTGCACATCTGTGACTTCAACTTGAAACCAAACTTCTTCGACATGCTTCCCCAAGTGCTTGACGACACTTTACCTTTACCCAACTTCTCGATTTCGTTCCTCATGTTCGAACATTCTTTCTCAAGTTCAGACACTCTCATTCTCATGCTATCCATTCCCACTTTTAGGACTTGGTTTTCTCGCACAGCTGTGGCCCAGCCGCCTTCATTCTGGCCCATCAAGCCGCTTCTGAGCTGTCTAGAGCCGTCTAGGTTGTCTGAAACGAGGAAGCAGCCGGCTATGGAAGTTCTAAGCTGAAGCTGTTCGAAGAAGAGGACTTGGACTATTATTCTCAACGGGAGCCTCTCGTTTTGAGCTGCGTGTGTGCAGGCTTCTAAGGAGAGTTTTTGGCAGTCCATTAGTCTGCAGAGTTGCTCTCTGTCGGATTCTGCTAACCATGGATGGGACTGTGAATTGCAAAATGAGAGTTAATTAGAAGCCGATTTTGAGGTGTTTGCAAAACTTTAAAATAAGATGGATGTTTGGCTAAGCTTATATGAATTAGCTTATAGATTCCTATGGCTTGTAAGATTTGTTGGAGTTTTAAAGCTCCTACATCTTATTTTAAAAACGTTTTATAAGCTATTTAAGTTGGCAGCTAATAAGTTATAATTATAAGATTTTTTGGCGGCTATAAGATTTTAAAGTATTTTTGTTAGACAGCTAAAAGCTTATAAGATTTTTTGGCAGCTAATAAGTTATAATTATGTTTCGTAGACATGAAAGCTTATAAGTTCTTTTGGTACAATAATGATTAAAACAAAAATAATAAAATTAATTTCACAGAAGTAATTATCTTTTTAAGGTGATATAACAGTAATATTGAAAAAAAATCAAGGGATTTATGTTATTTTAATGTTTGGAATTAGATAGCAGATAAGCTGTTTTGACAGAACATTGGAGGAAGCTTACATTTTTTTTAAGGAGCTTATAAGCTCCAAAATTACCATACTTTGGAGGAGCTTATAACTTATAAGCTTAATAACCAACATCCACCCCCCCCCCCCCCCTCCCACCCCCACCCCCCAAGTGCTTTTGAATTTTCTTGTTGAATAGTTGAATTTTTTTGGCAATGTCATGTTTTTATTCTTTTCAGCAGATATAAGCTAAAAATAGCGATTTTGAATTAGTATTCCTTCTTTTTAAGGAGTTGAAAGGAGATCACAGTAACTGATTTTGCCTTTCTTAAGCAGAAAAAGAAGTTAAAAGCTAAAAGCATCCCGTACACAACTTTTAGAAACTATTAGCAACTTCTATTTTCAAACACACACAACAACTACCACAAACCATTTTTCCTCTTCAAATTAATAACTGGCAAAAATTACCTTCAGATAAATGTCGATTGCACGATAAAGCCCGTCATCCAAAGGCCTTGCATACTCAGGCACAGCAGCAGCAAGAGACTGAAACTTTGGAAGCTTCAGATTAACATCCGGTGCCACCTCAGCAAGGTATCCGTCGATCAGCTTCGCCACCATCGTGATCGGCGTCAACGACGGGGATCCCATTAATTGCCCGTCATCCACAGAACCGGGCGACGCACCGCCAACCACCTGATCCATAGCCAAGAAATGCTCCAAAACCCTCTGGACACAGTCCACATCATAAAGCGTCTCCATAGAATAAGAAAAATTCGGCATCAAAAAATCATCGAGAGTAGCCTGATCAAGCTGCATTCCTACTCTCCTCTCCAAATTTGACACACATTCTGGATTTGCCCTTAGAATCTTAGCTGTTTTGAGTAAACCGAATAGAAATTTTGCTGAAACCAAACCCTTCTGCATGGGAAGTAAACGATCGATTTCTTCAAGAAGAAGCTTCTGATCCTCTTCTGAGAGCGAAGTTAGTAGAAGACGCCCGCCTGACTGAGTCGACTCGGTGGTACGCCGGTTCAAACCCGGTAGATATTTCTTCGCATAGGAGCTGAGAGAGCCGGCTACAATCTCCTGCTTCACGCCCCGTGACTCTACGGTGGAAATCAACCTCTTGTAAAGAGGTAAGCTCAAACTCGATGCATCCTCATACCACCAATCAGAACTTGCATGTTTTGGGCGGGCCCCAGTGCTTATCCCATTCCACAAAACGCTCCCTCCTGGGCTCTGCATGGGTCCACCATGCTCCATCATGGGCCATCCAAACAAATTCGGGTCGGTGCACGCTTTGGCTGCCAATGAATCAATGCATCTTTTCGGGATTTGGAGCTCATCAGCAAACGGGAGGATGTCGTCACACATTTGGAGGGCTTTTAACGAGTCTTTCCAGCTTTTTAGAACTGTTTGATTGAGAAAGGTTTCGGCTTGGGAAATGAGGTTGCCCTCTCCGTATTCTTCTGTCATTTCGAGATCCTCCGCAGCACAGCGCAGGTACACCACGTTTGCTGCAGTCAGCTCTAGTTTGACCCCGTAGCAGAATTTGGCCACGAGTTCGAAGGTTTTTGCCCCACCAGGAATGTCAGGAAGCTTAATTATGCAGCCTTCTTCTCCTTCTGATGCCTCGGCTATGAGCCGTTCCATGGCCCCACTTCGTGAAAGCAATGGAAACTATGATGGGTAAATTGAAATTAGTAAGCCGCTAAAAACTTGATCTCCATTATAATTTCATAATCATCTACAAATAACCCTTGAGGTTCCCACCGTTTATGGAAAATACTCTCAAACCTTGAAAATTATGAAAACGACCCTGAGGTTTTCACTTTGGTAACAAAAACACCCTCAAGCTAACAGAAAATCATGGACTCGGTGTGTTTTCTTGTAATTTCAAGATTTCAAGGTGTTTTTTGAAAAAAGGCCAAACCTCATGATGTTTTTCATAATTATTCCATTTCTAAAACGCAATACCTTGTGAAGGTGAAAGGACATTTCCCCAACTTCAACAGTTACATCACTAGGGAGACCCGTCGTGCAGAACCTGCAATTAAAGAATAGGCATGGTTTTACTCGAACGGGAAATTGCAGTTTTTCAATATTTTAACTAATGAATGCCAAGTATTTTCAATATTTTACAAATAACTGGTTGCCCCAAAGACTAACAAATTATGCTGTTTTACCAGCCAAAAGGTAGCTTGTAATGGCTCACGAAAACCAGTCCCTCTGATCTTTCAAGCTTATGCTATAAATCACAATTACAAATCATAGTAGTCACATCAAACCCCGCAGCAACTCAAATCAAGAAGTCTACACATCAGATTTGCCTCCCCATTTCAAAGAAACAGCAAAACGGGATAGAAATTAAAGATCAACATATCCAACAGAGCTCAACTTCATCGCAAGATTCTATGAATCAACAAACATTTTCAGAAAGGAAAATTCAAAAAAGGGGCAATAACATGAACAATATATGTGATTGATTGCATATGGATAGCAGATACGAAAAATGCTCTCTCTCTCTCTCTCTCTCTCTTACACACACACACACACTGTACATAACAAGGCAGAAAACAAAATGAAGAGTTGGAGCAAAAGTTCAGAAACAAACCAGGCCTGCCCCTGTCTCTGAAACGCATCAGATTTGGATCCCAACTTCATACAAGCCATCTCAATATTCAAAATCGCCAGGTCCCAACTCCTCAGCGACTCTTACTCAGATCTCCGAGCAGAAACAGGTTTATTACAGAACGCAGAATTGGGCTTCTTCCTAAAAAAAAAACAGCTCAGGGAAAGCACAAAATTGCAGAAAACCCCAATTGACCGCAATTAATGCAGCAAAATACCCAACCAAACCTCCATTGGCACCCCCATTAGACAACTCAACCAAATCCCAGTCCCAGAACAAAATACTTTAAAATTTTCGAATCAGACACGAAATTTAGGTCAACCCCTCCAGAAATAAAAACAAAAGAGAAAACCCCAGTTGTTACTGACACGAACCACTTCTTTAACTACCAGAAGATTCCAAAATTCAGCCCTTTGTGGCATATGAGACAGCCCAAAACCTCAATCCCCTAAAAAAAGAAGAAAATCTTTGAGTATAGCTTAAGGAAAAAAAAAAAAATACAAAAAGATAAAAACTTTGTTAATAAATATTACTATAATGTCTGAAAGCGCTTAGAGAAACTCATTATGGGGGGTAATTAATGGCAGCTCTGAAACACAAAAAAAGAACTCTTTATAATAATAAATGTGGGTCCTTTCGCTTGAAACACACTCATTGCATAGAGATTCCTAATTCTTGGAAAGAGCCATTAATGAATTCTGTTTAGCTGATGGTGAAGTAAAGTATTCACTAATTTACTTAATATTAAAAAAATGTATTGATGGGAAATATCTTGGAGAATACACGTGGCACACTCGTAAAAGAGTCAAAACGCCACGTGTATCTAAACCCGGGTCAACCCACGCTTGACCCAAGAACATGCTCGAGGGTCGACCATAGCTCGCCCTGATACCCCGACCGTCATTACAATGTAGAACCTCCCGGGTGCCATATATCAACCCTCCAGGCTCGAGGATCGATATTCGACTCGCTAATCCTCCTAAAGCGTAGATCGAGGGTCGACCTCCGGAGGCTCGAACCTGTCCCATCCCTACACGGTCGACCCCGCAGCAGCCGCATTAATTGCGCCGTATCTACTCTGATTGCCTTCCGTACTCTGTTATCTCCAGAAGTGACAGGCAATCAGTCCTGTCAGGGAATGAATCAGATCCGAGGCACAGGCATTAAATGCCCCACGGTCGAGGCCATACCCGGTAGGTATGAAGCCTCCCTATAAATACCCCCATCATTTATTATGGTAGGTAAGCTCTTCGAATCAATAACTCTGACTTCCATCCTCTCCTTACGAATATCCTATTCGAAACTGACTTAATTCAGTGGAGAGGCTACGCCGGAGACAACCCCCTCCGGCCAAGTAATCCCATGCTAGTGCTTTTCAGGTCATAGCCGAACTCCTATCTACAAATTCAACTGTCTGTCAGGGCCACGTGGACGATCCAGATCCCGTACCAAAAAACGACATCATCAGTTTGGCGCCGTCTGTGGGAATCAAAAAAGACTTTCGACCTTAGAGCGATCAAGCGTTAGCAATGGTGAACAAGAAAACAAAAAGCACCCACAGCATCGTCAGGACTCGATCTCAAATCGAGGCTGATCGAGCCACTGCCGCCGCTGAAGAACAGGCGGCCTTCGCCGCCCGACTGGAAGAAATCGACCGCCCTCAGGGGGCAAACCCCCTCAACGAGGGGGAGGAGGACGCTATCTCACGGGCGGACCTACCCGCAGTCATACTCCCTGCTCAACCGTCAGCCCAAGATCTAGCCGCGTATACCAGTCAGGTCTACGAAGAGGCTAGGCAGGCTCTCGAAGCGGGGAGGCCCATAAGGATGATCCCCCTCATAGTCAATGTCACTGAGCCCTCTCCCATACAATATCGGCTATCTCGACCTCCGCCTGTCCCGCGAGCTCAAACTCACGCAGGAAGGGGGAACGAGGGCCGCAGGCCCGAAGCTGCCCGACCTCCGCGTTATCCCGCTGACCATTCCCCTGAAGGGGAAGATGAGAATAACGGCCACACGGTCCAGAGGCCAGAAAAGGCGCATGTCGCCGAGCAAGAAAACGAGCCAGAGGAGGAGGGCTACTATGATGATGAATACGATCGAGAAGAATTCGACGATCAAATTAATGAAAGGGACTACGTCCCCCCACCTCCCATCCGTCGGAGGGCATATTCGCAGCCTATCCGACCTATACATCCACATCAGGTCCGCCCTACGGGCGGGCTCATGCAGGACGCTAGACGTCCCCTTCCTCCCCGACTTCCGGTCAGGGAGAGGTTAACAAACAAATACGCCGGCGTCCCACCATTCGGGGATTTGAGGGACAGACTTCCCCCCCGACGTGATGTTGCTCGTAACGAGCAATGGGAACCCGAGCGTAACGCGCGGAGTCGGCGACAGAGGCTGTCGCCATTTACAGATGAGATCCTCAGCGAGGATCCAGGATCGACCGCTATCCCCAGGGACCTCCCCATCTACGATGGGAAAACCGACCCCGGCGACCACATAACCAGCTTCGAGCTGTCAATGAACCTGTTCCCCCATACTCCGCACACATGGGCCAAGGTTCTGGCCACCACCTTCAAAGGGGCGGCGCTCGACTGGTTCCTCAGGCAACCTCCCGCCTCCATAAGGTCTTATGACGAGCTCTCCACAGCGCTCGAAGGCCACTTCTCCCCCCTAATCCAAGATAGGCTTGGGGTGTCACGATTGGATTCCATAGTCCAGGGAGTGAGCGAATCCCTACGGGATTACTTCACTCGGTTCAACGCGGAATTGGTCCGCGTCGCACCGCCGGACCTGGCAGTCGTCCTCAGCGCCTTGGGGAAAAACTGCCACTGCCGTGACTTCACCAAGGATATCCTTGGCCGAGTTCCCATAAACAGCCTAAGGGACATCCAAGACTGTGCCACGAAATGGATGGACTATGAGGAGATTGAGGGGAGCTACTGGGCGAATCACGGTCAAGCCATGCTGCGAAGCATTGGTCGAGCCCCCGCTCACAGCAATTACTATAATCGGTCTCGCGGCCCTGAAGACCGGAGTCCCCCTGCGTCTAGTCGAGGGAAGAATAAGGGTCGTCAAGAGAGCGGCGCTCGACCCGAGGGAAGCTCGAACACTCGGCGGCCCGACCGGGAGAAGTACGAGCCCCTGATATGCGCGGTAGGGGATATCCTTCCTAAAATCCCTGGGAAACTCCTCAATTACCCCAAGAAGCTGAAGCTCAACCTGCGGAAGATCGATGACTCTAAATACTGTGAGTTCCACGATCAGCCGGGGCATGATACAAACGACTGTAACCAGCTGAAGGATGAAGTCGAGAGGCTCATCCAAGGGGGGCATCTTGCCGAGTTTGTCAAGAGATTGAAGAGGAATAGGGATCGAGGGCGTGAGCGGCGCTGCAATGAGAACGAAGACGGGCGGTCGAGGTCTAGGTCTCGATCGCCCCCACCCAAGCGGAATCAACGGGATGGAAAACAAGCCATCTCCCCTAACACGATCCCGAACGCGCCGACCCACGGTCGAATCGATATGATTATGGGGGGCCCCGACGGGGGAGATACCAGGACATCCCGAAAGAGGGGGATTCGCCGCGCTCAAACCAGCCTCCATGGCCCCCACGAAGTGCTGCAAGTAGAGCCCGGGGAAGAATGGAAGCAAAAGGAAGTGGCTTTCAGCGATAGGGACTTTCATCTAGATCCCCATCGGGACGGCGTAACGCCGAGTTGTCCGATGGTGGTAACTTTAGATATTGCGAACTACGCTGTAAGTAAATGTTTGGTTGATACTGGAGCTAGTTCAAATATTGTTCTTTACTCGACTCTTCAGCGAATGCATTTGAGTAAATTAAGATATGAGCCAGTAAAAACCACTCTCAAAGGCTTTGGTGGTTCGATCATCGCCCCAAAAGGCCAAATTAAAATGCTCACTTCCATGGGCGTCCATCCCGCTCGAACGACGATGGAAATTAACTGGGTCGTCGTCGATATCCCCGACTTCCCCTATAACATGATTTTGGGTCGACCCGGCCTCATCGACTTCAAGGCCGTTATCTCGACCTACCACCAAAAGATCAAACTCCCGACTCCCTACGGGATCGGGGAGGTATGCTGTGACTTAGCCGAGTCTTGGGCTTGCTACGCAATTGCCAATGAGGTTCGACCCCCCACCGAGGACGTGCTTAAACCTGGCGATCTCATCATGGATGATGGTGATGAAGACGAAAGGATCCCCGACCCAGAAGGGGATGGAGCCTCGCGCTCCAAAATGAGTACTCATGAAGCTCGAAAGAAAAGGAAGATGGACGAATCCCGACTGTCGGCAGCCGAGGACACTCGGTTGGTCCAACTCGATCCTCAGGATCGAGAAAAAACCACCAGGGTCGGAGCAAGTCTCGAGGGAAAACAGTTGGAGTGCCTCACCATCTTCCTACAGGAGAACGCGGACGTCTTTGCCTGGAAGGCCAAAGACCTGGAGGGGGTCGATCCAAGGGTAATCTCGCACTACCTAAACATTGACCCTGCCTTCAAACCCATAAAACAAAGATTAAGGACCCAAAGTGTCGTCCGCAACTCTATCATCGAAGATGAAGTCAACAAATTGCTCGATGCCGGGTATATCACTCCAGAAAAATACGTCGATTGGCTCTGCAATGTGGTCCTCGTGGCCAAGACAGGGGGCAAATGGAGGATGTGCAACGACTTTACTGACCTAAATCGGGCGTGTCCTAAAGACCCTTACCCTCTACCCCGGATCGACCAGCTGGTCGACTCAACCGCCGGATGTGAGTTGATGAGCATGATGGATGCCTTCCAAGGGTATTATCAAATTAGGATGGCTCCCCAAGACCAAAAACACACGGCGTTCATCGTTGTCAAGGGGATATATTGCTTCAAAGTAATGCCGTTCGGGCTCAAGAACGCAGGAGCCACCTATCAAAGGCTGGTTAACCTGATCTTTGATCCCTTGATTGGAAAAACGGTAGAAGTTTATGTGGACGACATGATCGTCAAGAGTTTAAAGGCGGAAAATCATCAAAACGACCTTAGCGAGATGTTTGCCTTGATAAGAAAGCATCGCCTCAAGCTCAATCCCCTGAAATGTGTGTTCGGGGTTAAAGGAGGAAAGTTTCTGGGATATATGGTAAGCCAACGAGGGATCGAGGCCAACCCGGAAAAAATCGCGGCCGTTATTAACATACCACGACCAGAAACCATCAGGGGGGTCCAGCAATTAGTCGGGCGAATCGTAGCACTTAACAGGTTCATATCTCGATCGGCCGAGCGTAATTTGCCCTTCTTCAAAATATTGAGAGATGTGAAAAAGTTCGAGTGGACGGAGGAGTGCGACCGAGCCTTTGAAGAAATGAAGAGATACCTGGCATCCGCTCCGCTGATCGCCAAACCCGAGCAAGGGGAGATACTCTATCTCTACCTCGCCGTCTCAGACGAAACCATAAGCTCGGTTCTAGTAACCATCAGGGATCGGAAACATCTCCCGGTATATTATGTAAGCAAGATCCTTCACGGGGCAGAGACTCGCTACCTGGAGATCGAGAAGTTTGCGCTTGCCTTGGTGGTCTCTTCAAGGAAGCTACGCCCATATTTTCAAGCGCACGAGATCGTCGTCCTGACCGACCAACCGCTGAAGCAGGTGATGGCAAAACCAGATAACTCGGGTCGACTGATCAAGTGGGCTATTGAGCTCGGCCAATTTGATATCACTTTCCAACCCAGGGTCGCCATACAAGCTCAAGTCCTCGCAGACTTTCTGGTCGAGAAAACAACCATGGCAAAGACACCTAAAAGCAAGAATACTCATTGGCTCCTGAAGGTCGACGGTTCGTCGACCGCCCAGGGTGGGGGCGCGGGGATCTCTCTAACAAACCCGGATGGGTTGGATCTAGACTTTGCCATCGGTCTGAACTTTCGAGTCACCAATAACGAAGCGGAGTATGAAGCACTCATTGCAGAACTGAAAACCGCACTCGAAAGCGGGGCCAAGTCGATCGCGGTTATCACCGATTCGCAACTCGTTGCACACCAAGTCCAAGGACTCTACGAGGCCCGAGAGGAAAACATGATCAAATACCTGGAGACGGTACGCAAGCTAACAGCCCAGCTCACCAGCTTCGCGATCAACCAAGTGCCCAGGGAGGAAAACACGAGGGCCGACGTGTTGTCAAAGCTCGCCAACGGCCTTAAGGGAACCGAAGAACGTGAAATCACCTTCAAAATCGCCAATCATCGAGCCATCGACGGGCCCGAGTCAGCTATAATCACGATCGACCCTGAAGAGCCCTGCTGGCTCGATGAAATCGTGTTATATCTAAGAGACGGAGTGCTGCCTCAGGATCGAAGCGCCGCTCGGCGATTACGTCACCGGGCTACAAGATATACCCTCGATCCCGAGGGTCGACTCTACAAACGAGGTAACCGCCGACCCCCGATGAGGTGTCTCCGACCCTCGCAAGTTGAAGAGGTTCTCTACGAGATCCACGCAGGAAGTTGCGGTAACCATGCGGGAGGCCGATCTCTGGCTAGGAAAGTAACGCTAGCTGGTTACTTCTGGCCGACCCTCGAGAGAGACGCCGAAAGATGTTCCAGGCGTTGCGTCAAGTGCCAAAAAACAGGAAATTATTCCCACAAGCACGCCGCGGAAATGATAGCCATCGATGTTTCATGGCCATTTGATCAATGGGGGATCGACATAGTGGGGCCACTCCCGACGTCCACCGTGCGGCAGGCGGAATATTGCATCGTGGCCTGCGAGTACTTCTCCAAGTGGGTCGAGGCAATAGCCGTTAGGAAGACAACCTCTAAGGTCATCCAGAACTTCATATGGAAGAACATAGTATGTCGGTTCGGAGTGCCTCGAATCCTAATTTGCGACAATGGGCCTCAATTCAGAGCCGGCGACATGAAAGAATGGTGCGAGGACCATGGGATCGATCAGCGATTTGCTTCGGTCGGATACCCACAAGCAAATGGGCAGGCGGAGGTGACCAATCGCACCATCCTCCGAAGTCTCAGCGCTCGACTCGACGCCAAAAGGAAGGCGTGGGCAGATGAGCTTGATGAGGTTTTATGGGCCTACAGGACCACCCCGCGAACCGCCACAGGCGAGACCCCATTTGCTCTCGTCTATGGATCGGAAGCCTTGATTCCCACGGAGTTGCTCCACGAGACTGCTCGAGTCTCACACTTCCAGTTAGCTCAAAACAACGAAGGGCGAGCGCTCGAGCTAGATCTTATTGAGGAGAAGCGCCATCGGGCGTTAGGACGAATGCAGCAACACAAGGCGGCGGCCGCTCGAAGCTACAACAAAAACGTTCGACCCTTAAGCTTTCAAGTGGGCGATCTAGTCCTAAAAAAGGTTGAGGTGTCTAGGAAAGTTAAGAAGCTCGAGGAAAAATGGGATGGACCGTACCGTGTTGCACGAATCGCCAGAAACAACGCATATAGGCTGGAGACCTTAGGCTCGGAATCCGAGGAGTTGCCTCGACCGTGGAATGCCTACAATTTAAAATTGTATTATCCTTAGAACCGATCCTTACGGGATTTGGATATGTAACTCCCCTCGAAGGGCCCTACATGTAATAGCTACGCTTGTGTTGAATACATCGTGAGAATTCTTGTTTTAGCAGCATCTACGATTAATCAGCGCTTCAGCAACGAAGCTGGGGACTCGAGCGTAAAACTCGAGCCCACGAAGTTCAAACAACCCCTTGTTCGAAGCTATGCTTCAGCAAGGGAGTTGGGGACTCGAGCGTAAAACTCGAGCCCACGAAGTTCAAACAACCCCTTGTTCGAAGCTATGCTTTAGCAAGGGAGTTGGGGACTCGAGCGTAAAACTCGAGCCCACGAAGTTCAAACAACCCCTTGTTTGAAGCTATGTTTCAGCAAGGGAGTTGGGGACCCGAGCATAAAACTCGAGCCCCCAAGGTTGCAACGACTCCTTATTGAAGTTACGCTTCACCCAAGGGAGCCAGGAACTCGAGCCCGAATCCTTGGCTGGAATTAAGTTTCAGCAAGTAAAGCAAGGATTCGAGTGAAATTTAATAAACAAAACTCGAGCATGAAACTCGAGCCCGAACCCTTGGTTGGAATTAAGTTTCAACATGTAAAGTAAAGATTCGAGTGAAATTTAGAGTACTAAATTTCATTAAAAATTGATGGAAGTATTACAAGACTCGAGCCTATTGCTCGAGGAGAGAATCCTATTACAAATGAAAAAATGAGAAGGGTTCAAGGATCGGCAGGGGCAGCCGGCTTGCTCGGGCCAGATTCGAGCACCAAGGAGCTCAACCACTCGAGCTCCGCCGCAGACCACGCAGGCTCGGCCTCATTTGGATCTACCGAAGGGAACAGGTGATCCATGGTGGGCTCCAGCGGTTCGTCCTTCCCGTCGTACGGCTTCTTCATAATTTCGGCAAGGAGCCTTTGGACCACGAAGCCATACGGATGCTGGTCGGGATCGGACGTTTCAACGGTAGTCTTCGTCACTACCGCTTGAGCTTCGGCGTCGGGGGCAACCTCCTTCTGAGGGCGAGGGTCGTCCACGGTTATCCCGACCCTGGAGAGATTGGCACCGGGGACGATCAAATTCTGGGCCTGTAATTGGGCCAGGCAGAGCGCATGGCCTTCTTTGAAGTCGTCAAACGCCTTAATGGCGCTGGCCTTCTCGAACATAGGCCCCTCCACGAATTTCTTCACAGCCCATCGCCCCATTGCCATCTGGGCCTTTTTTAGGAAGCCCCGAGCCTTGCCGCGATACTTGACCTCCATCTCCTGCTCGACGGCCGCCCGACCCGCAGCCTGCCCCTTAACGAAACCCTCTTGGGCCTCGAGCCTGAGGGATCGAGCCTCCCCCTCGAGCTTTGAGACCTCGAGGGTTCGCTCCTCGACTGCCGCCAGAAGCTCGACCTCCTTCTCCTTAAGCTTTTTATTCTCCGATTCCAGCAGTTGGGCGGACTGCTGAAACCCTTGGGCTTGCCTCTTCCAGTCGCCCTCCTTATGCTCCTCGACCTCTTTCTTGAGGTCGACCCACCGCCGCTTGTAAAATTGCTTCCTCGACCGGAGGGCCTTCGCGTATTGCACTAGGCCATGAGCGATCGGGGCAGTGCGCTGCAAGGTCGACACAAAAAGGACGGTTTAGTTCAAAATCGAGTAAAGAAACTTTGTTAAACGGAATACGATAAATTACTTACCGACATAAAGGCGGTGGCGACGTTGCGCTCGAAGGTCTCTAACGACCATTCGGCCATGCGTTTGTGGTCGGGCTCGGTCGCCACCGACCGCCAGATGGCCCTCACGGCCTCAAAATCTGACCCCGCGTTGATAAGGGATCGGGGTTGCCCCTCGACTAGTTCCGGGACCCCTCCCGGGAAATGGGGCTCGGCCACGGGAAGGTAATCCCTTATGCGGCGTGTCATGAACTCGACGCTCGTCTCGGAGCCCGAGTCGTCCGTCGGCTCACTAGTCGACCCTTTGCCCTTCATCTTTTTGGATTGTGGAGCGGGTCTGCAGGTGGGCCTAGGAGCCGGTCTCTTCCGGGTCAGAGGCTCTGCCTCCCCTTCTTCTTCCTCTAGGTCGACCGGGGCGGGGTCGACCGCTCGGCTGGACCCCTCCGAGGGCCTCTTGAATAGCCCCTTGCCGAGCCCGGGGCCTTGGCGGGGTAGCGACAAACCCGCCCCCGTATCCGCGCCGAGGATAGCAGGCTCGACTGCGGGAAGCTCGGGCCGACTCTGGACGGCCTCGTTGAGCTCGGCCAGCTTCTCCTCGGCCAGCTTCTCATGTTCGGGCAATAGAGCCTTGCCCAAGCTTTGAAGGAAAGAAGTCCTGGATGCCATGAGGATGTTGGTATCTGCGAAAAACATCAAATCGATTAGAAACAGTAGGGAAATCATAAGATTAGCTTAAAAATCTGTGGGAAAAAAGAAAAGAAACAGAAGAAAGGACATATACCCAGGACAAACCCCTCTCGCACTCTCCCGCACCCGATACCCACGGCTGCTAAGTTCTCCTCTTGGCAGAAAGTCCTACAGTCGAGCAGGACCTGGTCGGTACAAGCCTCCCGACCCAGGAACCCCATGATCAACTCAATAGACTCCTCGAGGTCCTCATCCTTTGAGGGTCGGAGGGTCGGAGGCCTATTGTCTTCCCATTGGGTCGGGATGAGAAAACCATCTGGGTGTTGGACGATCACAAACTCGACCTTCCACTGGTCGCCGTGAGAAGATGTGGGAATGGAAAATATCTTTTTACCCCTCTTCTGGGATAAGCTGTAGAAACCCTCGCCGGAAGGGGAAGAAGCGGAGAGGGTGAACATCTGAAAGAATCGAGCCCGCGTCGGCTCGAGCCTCAGAATCCTCATCAAAACGAAGAAGCAGGAGATGAGGGAGAAACAGTTAGCAGTCATCTGGCTCGGGCAGACTCTCAAGTCCCGGAACAAGCTAGTGTATTGAGTATTCCCGACCAGGCGGAAGCCGTTCATAACCGCGTTATAATTAACGGCTATCTCCCCGTGTGCTTGCTTGCCCAGGACATCGTCCTTTGTTGCCACTCGGATACCGTACGGCGCAGGCAGGTTCAAGCGGCCTACGATCCTCACGAACTGCTCCTCAGAAACCCCACCCACTATGCTATCATAGGGAGCAGGGGCTCCCCTTTCCGACTGTAGGGGCTCGACCCCAGCATCTCTCGATCCTCCCGCCGACTTTTCCGTGGGAGCGGCGGATGTCTTGCCACGGTACGTGCGCTGGGGCAAGGCAGCGGCGGACCGACCGCGCGGCCGAACGATGGTCGTCTCCTCGCGACCACTGGTGGATGTGTCCTTGTTCTTGTTGAGTCCCGCGGCCCTACGGGATGTAACCTCAACCTCGGACTCTGAGTCGGTGTCAAACCCCAAGTCGACTACGTCGAAGCGGGCTTCATACTCTCTCATCCTCTCACTCGATCCCTCAGACGCTCCCGACATTTTTATAATTTTAAATAAAATGCAAGAGTTGAGGGTCGGGGATTACCTAAAGTATGGACGGAGTTTTACGCTCGAATCAAATTCCTTCGCCTGTGATTTTCTCGCTAAAATCGCTTCTGCTCGGAGTGAATATTCAGAAAACGTAAGAAATGAGAAAGGGTTAGGCCCTTATTTATAGTAGTCAGGCCTCGGAATACGGAACGTTGCCATAATTACTCTTTATTAGGCTGACGAATCAAGCGCGCCTTCCCGAGAACGAACTGACGGTCGACCTACTTTATTGTCGGTTGCGTGTAACGGTAAAACGGGGTTGCGTAGCCCAACCAAAAGAGGCCACGTGGACCGAGCTTCAAAGTGATGGTCGATCTCAGATCCCGGTCGAATAAATTCAACCGAAACCTGGGGGACTCGTGATGGGGAATATCTTGGAGAATACACGTGGCACACTCGTAAAAGAGTCAAAACGCCACGTGTATCTAAACCCGGGTCAACCCACGCTTGACCCAAGAACATGCTCGAGGGTCGACCATAGCTCGCCCTGATACCCCGACCGTCATTACAATGTAGAACCTCCCGGGTGCCATATATCAACCCTTCAGGCTCGAGGATCGATATTCGACTCGCTAATCCTCCTAAAGCGTAGATCGAGGGTCGACCTCCGGAGGCTCGAACCTGTCCCATCCCTACACGGTCGACCCCGCAGCAGCCGCATTAATTGCGCCGTATCTACTCTGATTGCCTTCCGTACTCTGTTATCTCCAGAAGTGACAGGCAATCAGTCCTGTCAGGGAATGAATCAGATCCGAGGCACAGGCATTAAATGCCCCACGGTCGAGGCCATACCCGGTAGGTATGAAGCCTCCCTATAAATACCCCCATCATTTATTATGGTAGGTAAGCTCTTCGAATCAATAACTCTGACTTCCATCCTCTCCTTACGAATATCCTATTCGAAACTGACTTAATTCAGTGGAGAGGCTACGCCGGAGACAACCCCCTCCGGCCAAGTAATCCCATGCTAGTGCTTTTCAGGTCATAGCCGAACTCCTATCTACAAATTCAACTGTCTGTCAGGGCCACGTGGACGATCCAGATCCCGTACCAAAAAACGACATCATCATGTATAAATTAAATAAATTTTTCCTTCACCCTCCCAGAAAAGAACAATAATCTTAAATAAATAATTAATTAACTTTGGTATATTTCATTATTAGTTATGATTTTTTTGAAAGTAACAGCTATGAGTTTCTTATCCAGCTAGGCCATGTGGAGGATGCATTGCTTTCTTTAACGCTTTGAATTCTTTATTGGGGAAAATCTAGTGTCATATCAGTTTGAAGTTGATCTGTGTAACTATTGGAAAGGGAAATGTTGACTATGATAACCTTTTGTTCATTAAAATGGGATTTTACTGACTTCTTATTAGAAGAAAATGTTGATATGGCCAAAGACTCGTGAATATTTTTCTAGTAAACCGCTCATGATATTAAAGAATTGTTGTAGACGGACAGAACAATCAATATTGATAATGATATCTTACAATATTGATTGTACGTGTTATATAACTTGAGTTAATCCGGTCTTATGATCAATTCGATTACTTTTACAAACAGATTGAGGTGAGCCAAGATCAAATATTTTTAACCTTGAATCTACAATTTGGATATCGTCAATTGGGGAGGTCGATGTACTTGGCCTCATAATGCTCCATACATGTGATGTCCTAAGGGTGAAGTCGGTCAATCTTGCTGGCAAAGCCAAAGAATTAGCTTCCAATTAGGTAAAGTCATAAACATATTAGGCTTAACTCGTAATATCATTACTTTGTTAGTATTTGAGTCGTTGGAACATTAAATATCTAGTATGGACACCACAAAATGGGATCAAAATCCTGACATTGATATCCCATTTTGAGATGGAAAAACAACATTAATTATATATGTACTTGTACGAATATTATGTCTCACTATAAATAGTCACATTATTTATTACAGTTAGTAAACAATATTAAATCTTCTAGGCAACAAGGGATTCTTTGAAATCGAATCAATTTGATTCACATAAACTTTTTTCACGTTTACTCATCATATACACACAGTTTACATGACGATTCCATTTTTCCTTTAAAAAATATAAACATAAACGTGAGATGACATTGGTAAATCCACCCCTCACTACAAAAGTTCCAATAATTTGAAACATAATTATTGAACTGACAATTACAAATTAATATAAAAAAAAGATAAATGTATATTAATTAACAAACATGGGCTGCCTGCCTGCCTTTCGGGCTACGTCTCAGATTCCAACGACTCGAAGCGCCTCGAAATTAACGCGTCACTTACGAAAGCCGGCCACGAGCCGCGACGCAATGATAGAGAGAAGAAGAAGATGTTCCCCCGCGTGCTTCTCCGGCTCCACTCGATCGACTTGGCTCAGAGCCGGTTACACATGTGAGCCAAGTCTTCTTAATTAACTCCACCGCCCTTAAATTCTCAATTATTAAATATTAATGTTAAAAATATACTATTTTTGTGATTTCTAGTTTTATAATATTGTAACGCGATTGAACATATCTATTAGAGTGAATTACATCTAGATTTTCTTTATATCTAGTCTAATCATATATAGTTAGACCTCTTTCTACTATAAAATTACAATTAAATTCATTATATTAAGGTGGGTGAAAATGATAAGTTGTTGGAGTATAAACTTATTTGCATTCTTAAATAACGTCATTTAATAGCTCAAAATAACCGAAGTAATTTGTTTACATTTCGAGGCCCATTCCAAAGGGCTATAGCCCAAACCCTTGGTCCAAATGATGTATAGATTGATTACATAGCTGCTCTCATTTAGTGGTTTTTCTTTAAATTGAAATGACTGAAAAAGTAAACGGTCCAAACCGTCGATAGACCCACGCGTTAATCTACCGGTAACCCAAACCACTCTGAATAACAAAATCGAAATTAGACAAAATGTGGGGGTTCGTATAGCTTGTTTATAAAGTCATTAATTAACCTAATCTTGAAAACCCTTGTTTGGATTGGCAGTTGGTTACCAACTTATTATACTGATGATAATCATAACAAATTGACAATAAATATCACTTATCAGTCATGAATGGACATTAAAAAAAAACCGCAGTTTTGGTTTAATTTAGTTAGTCAACGGAGACGATAAATTGACAAGTGAATCACAACAAAATTTCTGCATGTAATCATTGGGAATTTAATAAATTATTTAAATATAAACACCTAATATACGGTAGATAATGTGATTAAAAAAATATATTAACTACTCATTTATAATAATGAAATAAGGGGAGCTGACAATGACATTAAGTTGAAGCCGTTGAGTAGTTTTGGTAATTTCTAATGAATACGAACCAACAACTTTATTAATTATTTGAAAATCAATTAATATCGACAATTTGTTTATCAAAAGAAGAAAAAGGTCAACATGGACTGGTTTTTTATTTTATTTTCCTGGGGGATAATATTCAGATTTCAGACATTGATATTGCAAATTCAAAATTATGGGCTTTTGAAAGTTAAAACTGTATATTAAGGCCCAATATCAAGTTATTTGATGTAGGTCATATGACAACTTGAAATCAACTTCAAAATCGAGGGCCCAGCACTGTCTATGAAGTATGAACCATCTGTCCATCTCAATTTCTAAGAAGGATTGAAAATTGAAATAATTTCCCATATTCACTTGCCCCTGGAGGCCTTAGGCCAACTTAGCAAAAAGAGTTAAATAGAAGTAAAAATTGTAAAAGTTATAGTGGTAAAGGTTGGAGAAAAAAAAATTACACTTTCCAATACAAAAAAAAAGAACTTATAAGCTAAAAAAAACAAAAAGAAAAAAAATCATTCCAGGCATTTCTAACTTATAATTTAATCAACTTTTTACACAGAAGAAACAAGATAAAACACTCGCTTACAACTTTTTCTTGAAGCTAGTAGCATAAAACCATTTTTTTTAATTTGCTCATACTGCCTTATCAACTATTATAATAATAGAGGTTCAATAAACCCTTAATTGAGCTCTATTACATTTGATATCAAAATTTAGGTACAATTAGGGAAAATCTATGTGTGTTCATGTTGCTTGAAGACCTCGCATTGCATGTTCATGAGTTTGCTTGTAGGGCCCACAAGCTCGACGTAAAGCCTACATACCTGAGATACTAGCTTATAGTGGTAAGTTATATCTTTAACAATCGGGATCTAAGGTTTGGAACTTTGTTCCAAGGTTACACATCAACAATTCACTATTGCAAAAAGTTACAATAACTATTTATTATTATACCACTAGGTAATGTAATTTAATAATTTATCATTATTATTATTGGGGAAGAGTATTTTTTTCACTATCTTTATTATTATTGACAAAGAAATGGCAATTATTATATACGTTCTTTTCACCATCTTTTGTTTTTCATGTTATGAAAACACCTTTCCAACACAAAAAAAAGAAAAAAAAAGTGAAAAGGTAAGGCACGTCGAGAAAGGTTTAGCAAATCATCATAAGATACATATATCATTTTGCATGCAATATGAAAAATAAGATGAATTTTTAGTTGGGTCATACACGGTTCCACCCAATTTATTCAATTATAAAAAAGATGCTTTTGTTTGACAAGGGCTCTCGAAAAAAGCTTGCTATATATAAGCTCTAAAAGGAGATCGAGTCACGTTTTGTTTAATAGTCATGTAAAGTTTTATTCCTTCGCAATTAAGCTTGTCTTTAGATATCATAAAACTTAAGAGGGGTGGCTTGTTGACTAGATTTGTCATGTAATTTCATATTTTGATACATGAATGTGGATATTACGAAATAATTTTTTTAGGGATAATTACACTTACACCCCTTGACTTAGGGATAAATACAGCTAGACCCACTGTACTATTGGAAATTACAGATAGATCTTCTAACCCTAACGAAAACCTTAAAAACTTAACGAAAAGTTGTGAAATGAATAAATTATCCATAACATTTTTATTATAGTGTTTGCTATACATGAAATGAGCGAAGTAAGTAAGTTTTTGTCGAGTTGATAGGACGTTATAATCTACATGGAAATAAGAAAATGACTAACGGCATGACCTAAGTGTTAGATAGAGCCATAGTCGAGGGGGTGTCTCTATAATTTCCAATAGTATAGGGAATCTATTTGTATTTACCCCTAAATTGAGGGGATGTAAGTATAATTATCTATTTTTTTAAATATTTATTAGTATACAAATATATGATACAATGGCCGATACGATAAGATACTAGCAACTGATACAATAAGATACGAGCAAATATCATTATGAAATACAAACAAATCCATTAGTGCTTTCACATCATTATGAAATATGAATGATCCATCATACAGACAAATATTTTATTGAAGTGTTAACAACATTAGCCAAAGCTTGCATTATTATTATTTTTTTTTTGAAAGACCAAAGCTTACACTATTACAATTACAATTATTATTATATTTGTCTTAATCATAATTTTCTTTGAAGAAAAATAAGAAATTGTACTCTACTTCTTTATAATGCTTCGGATGCTTCTCCTTGGGTCTCGAGCTCCTCCTCTTTCTGTCTCTCTGTCTCTGTCTCTGTCTCTCTCTCTCTCTCTCACTTTCTTTTCTCTCTGCATTTTCTCCATAATCTCTCTCTCTCTCTCTCCCCACTTGACGATAATACCTTCTGAAAGAACTTCCATATTCAAGGATCTTCATTCTTTGCTTTTTTCTCTAGCTTTTGTGTCCATTTTAAGTTTTTTTATTCTCTGTATGAACTGTGCAAGTTGTTTCTCAGCATTGAACATTTGTTACCTCTGACTGGTCCTGTGTCAGTACCATTCTTTTCTTAATTCTTTGTCTTCTATCTGTTGCTTTGGTTTTTGTAATTTGTTTTTCTGTTTTGGCAAAATTATCTGGATTAACTACCAGGTTTGAGCTAAGTATCGAGTTTTAACAGCCACTATTTTGGAATTTTCTGAGGTTTAACCACCCAAATTCGGACTCTTCCAAACAAAAAGGGCAAAAGGGCTTCGGTTTTTACTGTCAGTCTTATGTTCATTAACACTAACAAACAGCATTGCATATTTTAAGCTACAACAATTTTAAGTCCAGAAAATGGGTTCGGAGTCCTGATCCAACTTGACTCATTAATTTGTGAGTTGTAGTATGTGAAATACTGCAGGAGTAGTCACATTTTCCTGGAGGGTTTTTTCCTGTAAAGCTTCTTGCTTTGTGAGCTTGGCAGAATTTTCGAGCAGGGTAATTTTGTTTTGATCTTATTTAGTCTTCTTCCAGGTGTTCGAATCTGTATGCACGTAACAAACATAGTTTCTGGAAAGTTAAATGTAGTTTCTGCAGAGTTATATGGTTTTAAATTAGTCTAATTTCATACCATATTGGTTCTTCTCTATGAGCATATATTCTGTCCGTATCACAACTTTGATCTCTTTAATAGTATGAATATCAAGATTTTTTAGCAATTGCTGCTTTTAATGTAGTAAACAAGGTTCATCATTTGCTGAGATTTTTCTTCACAATATCCAGATTGTGTAGAAAAAATGGGTGGTGTTGCATCGAGAATTGCTAAAGAAGAGAGGGTGAGAATCTGCAAGGAGAGAAAAAAGCTGATGAAGCAGCTATTAGGATATAGGAAAGAATTTGCTGATGCACAATCTGCATATTTGAGATCATTGAGAAATACTGGAGTTACTCTCAGGCAGTTTACTGAGTCAGAATCATTAGAACTTGAAGAAACCACTTCTGGCGTAGGGTACCCCTCCTCCCCCCCACCCCCTCTACCGCCATCACCGCCACCACCACCACCACCACCACCACCAGCTTTCAGCCCCGATTCAAGAAAATCTGGAAAAACCCCACCAAAAACTGAAATAGAAGAAATCATTGAAAGCGATGAGGATAATGTTCACACTCCACCGCCACCAATTCCTAGCTCTTCTTGGGAATATTGGGACGTGTTTGGATCTGCATTGCCAAATTGTGAAAAAAGTGGCGAAATGGTTGACCAGGTTGAAGATGAGAGTTGGGAGGAAACAAATACTGAATTTGTGGAAGAAAACGAGGAGGAAATTGATATGCTTACATCAAACAAGCAGATTAGTGACATTCTTGATGATAATGATAATGATAATTCTTCGATGGTGAGCTGGCACATGAAAGATACTACTTCGGATATGGCTATGGTAGTCTGGAGGGGTAAGAAAAGCCTGAGTGCAGTTGTTAAGGAAATGGATGAGTATTTCTTAAAATCTTCTGCTGTTGTGAAGGATATAGCTGTTTTCATAGATATTGATGCTGGAGGCACTTTTCTGTACCAGAGTGTTAAAGAGAACAAGAGTAATTACATTTAACCCCCTATTAGTTGTATAATGGATTAAATGTTTATATTTCTGTAGGAATAATTATGAACCCCCCACCCCACCCCACCCTCAGGTTTGGCTGTTTTACCCAAAATACCCTCAAACCTTGCAAAATACAAAAAACCACCCCAAGTCAAAGATTGTCATCGAGTTTCCGTTAGTTTGAGGGTGTTTTTTGTAATTTTCAAGGTTTCAGGGTGTTTTTCATAAACAACATAAACCTCAGATGGGTATTCGTAATTGACCCTTTTGTATATGTGTAATTTAATTTAATGTTTTTCTACAGGGAAGAGAAGCAATTCAAAGGTTTTTAGTGCACTAACATGGAGTTGGGCTTCTAAGTCACTTCAATCCGCTAGAGAAACAGGAGATTTGTTTGGTTCTACCGAACCATGTAAGCCTGGAGCTCATTGCATCACTCTCCAAAGACTTTATACCGAGGAGCAGAAACTCTACAAGAATGTTAAGGTGAATTTTTGCTAAGTAATTTACATACAATATTCACTACTTATAATTTTTTATGCTAATATGGACTTAGAGGGTGTTTCTCTGTTTGAGCTTGTAAGAAGTGTTTGGCAAATTTTGTACGGAAGGATCTTATAAGGTCCTTTAATATAAGTTGGAGAAACCAACTTATTTGTAAGATCTTAACTCGTTCCCCTACTTGTTGATCTTGTTAATTATACAATTGTCATTACCGACATCTGGATATCTAATAAGCTTATGAGTTAAGATCGTGTTTGTTTAAATTCAGGCCTAACATCTTATAAGCTCCAAAAACATCTTAGAATACACTCTCACTCATCGTAAATGAACTTAATTGTTGACTTAGAGAAAATTACCTGTTTTTATATTTGGGATTTTCACATAATTTTTTTGTAGGAGGAAGAAATTTCCAAGGTGGAATATGGAAGAAAGTCTTCATTGCTACAAAGACAAGAGGAAGAGCATGATTGGACCAAGGCAGAAAAAACACGTTCTACAGTTGAAAGTTTGCATTCTTACATCTTATCTCTACAAGAATCCATCGGAAAGTCTTATTCAACCTTACTCAAGCTCATAAGCAAGGAGCTCCACCCTCAGCTTATTACACTATCTTCAGGGTAAAAGTCGTTTTCGATGAAATTTACAGATATTTTCCTTTTTCACATTTGACTTTGAGTAATAGTCTAATATGCTATGCCTCTCAGATTGAAGCATATGTGGCAAACAATGCATAATTGTCATCAAGTCCAGAGTCATATATCACAGCATTTGAATAATATAGCGGATCAGCAAAATTTGGAACCAACTTCTGAATATCATCAGCAGGCTGCAGCTCAGCTGCAGACAGAAGTCACTTCTTGGTATCACAGCTTTTGCAAACTTGTGAAATATCAAAGGGAGTATGTTAGGGCTCTTTGCAAGTGGGCTGAACTTACTAACTGCCTCGAAGATAGTGGAGGTCGACAGAGTTGTAATGAGTTGTTAACTGTGCACGCCCTTGCTGAAAAATGGCTGCAAGCACTTGATAAATTGCCCGATAAGGTACACTGGTCAATTTTCTCTTCTCGTGCATTTTGTTACTAGCCAAAATAATTCAAAATAAGGGATAATTACTAACTACCCCTGTGGCTTGGCTTAAATACAGAAAACTGCCTGAGGTTTCAAACGAGAGATTTAATAAAAGAATTGTACTTTAGTTTGAAAACGATATATGAATCCGTAATTCTCTTCACTTCTAGAACTAACAATCTTGGTATTTTGCATGCAGATAGTGTCTGATGCCATTAAGTGTCTTTTGTCATCTGTTCACGCTATCGTTGTGCAGCAACATGAAGAATGCAATATGCGTAAAAGATCCGAGAAGCTTGGAAAGAAATTAGAGAGAGAACGAATTTTACTCTCAGAAGTGGAGATGAAGTTTGCAGGGAACTTCTCTATTGAAGAAGCAAATTCTGCTGTAGCTTCTAAGCATCCCTTAACAATTAGGCGTGCCAAAGTTGAAGCACTTAAGATATTAGTGCAAGATGAGAAGGCTAAATACATAAATTCAATTAAAACAACGAGAGTCATGATACTGACCAACCTACAAACAAGCCTCCCCAAGGTATTTCAAGCACTGGAGGTATATTCAAGTTCTTATGCCCACGGTTTTGAGGGAATTCTCGGAAATGCCACTGTATCGGAAAGTGGAGATGTACATTCTGCTGTTTGAAAAATTTACACTACAGGAATGTGCTTAGGAAATGCTTAAAACTCCGTGTGGGATGCAGCATCATTGAAATATGATGACAGTTTTAGTAATGAGAAAGTGTATTTAACCTTAGTGAAGAATGTAAAAAGTGCATGAAAAAGTATGTTCATCAGTTCTTGATGAGTAAATTTGTTGTCATTTCCTGTATTGGTAAACATATATTTGCAATTGTTACAGTTTCAGGTTTCTGATTAACATAAATTGGAATACCAAAAAAAAAAAAAAAAAAAAAAGATTAACATAAATTGGGCAGGACATCATTAATCATGGGCAGGATGGTAACAAAAAGGGGGTCAATTAGAAATAATCCCTTGATATTTGCGCCGTTTAAGAAAAACACCTGCAAACCTTGAAAATTACAAGCACCACCCTCGAGATTTTCACTTTGTAACCAAAAATACCCTCAAACTAATGGAAAATCACGGAGTTAGTGTGTTTTTGTAATTTTCAAGATTTCAGGGTGGTGTTCTTCGAAAAAAAGGCCAAACCTCTCAAGGTGGTTTTCGTAATTATTCCAAAATAAAATAAAATTCCTGAGTAGTGTCAAAATACTATGCTAAATTTGATCATCCCAACTTTCTAAAGCATCTTGTGAACCATTTTCGAGTTGCTGGAACCTGTTTCTTCCCAACCTGCTCGTCTCAGCTAGACCTGAAGCAAAAAACCATTCTGCATCAGCCAAGAAAACTCAACCCACAATTCTGTTTACAATAAATTGAAGGGTTAAAATTTAACAGAGTTATTCTTTATGAAGATAGCTTTTAGGGAAATGTTATCAATTTGCATAGAGTCAAAAAGCATCGTTTCGTTTTTTCAGGAATGATCATTGGCAATTTCCAGTTGTGACACTAAAACTTTATGGCAACCAAGTCTAAAGTATTCAGCCCAAACCATGCAGGCATGCTTATCATGTTTTGAATCCTCAATACAGAATAGGGTTAGTTACATGTAGACTTCCTGAGGATAGGTTAAATTACTGATTAGTCCCCCAATTTGGAAGGTCGCTCCACCCCCCCTGTTATGGTTCTAAATGCAAAGGCCTGATGAAAAAAATACCCCTATATTAAAATTAAAAAACGAAAACGAGAAAGTTGAAATTTCAAACTTTTTTATACACTAGAAAACCAGTGAGTAAGTTTGGAACAACATTTTTCTGGACAGAAACCATCCAAAACCCTAACGGCTACAAACGGTTGGACCGGACCACCTATGTTAGACGGCGCATAAAGCGAGGGGTTGTAATTTCCCAAATGTGGGGAACCAATCTGTAATTTCACCTATCCTGTGGGTCTAAATGTAATTAATCCTAAAAATTAAGATAATTTGGTTTTCCCTTTTAGGATAGATAATTGTATAGTCCACTGTTATATCTCTAGAAAGTGTGTGTTATACAGGAAACTAGAAAACACACCTTCAATAACTCTGTAGAAGGCCGACCACCATCTATATGATGGAACTTCAAATTGTTCAAGTGTCTCCCCCAATGACTCTATCATGTTTCCCTGTCAAAACATCCTGCAAAATTACAATTGCATCCTTTGTTCTGCTGATCACATGATTCTCATCCTTAAAGTCCAACACCTGAAGGTCTTTCACTGAAGAAGTTAGATTGAGAGCAAGAGCATGTTGTGTAGCAGCGTTCCAACGGGAAGATAAAAGCCATCTCATTTCTCCATCAATATGCACTCCTTTTTCAAACCTATTATTCTCTTTGCCCTTTCTTTCAGCTAGGCTGCGCAAGTACTGAGCATTTGCAGGCCCTGTACTTTCAACCATCTTAGAGAAAGCACTTGCTTCACTTGAGAGAAGATTTTCGGGAGTGTCATACTCAATCACCTGTAAATGTGAAAGATTAATTACATAGAAACTGAGACAGTGAAAAATAATAGTCCAATTTATTAAGTTATTATGTTCACTGAAAATGAGAACATATATAAAGAAGGTTGAATTACGTTCACCCTCCCCTGTAGGTATGTGTAATTACACAAACATCCCCTCTTCGTACATAAGAGAACAATTTGAAAAGTTCACTAAAATTTGAATTACACCATCATTTAACTATGTGTAATAATCAACTGAATGGGTTATATTTTTGTTTCTTTTTGGTGCAGAATGGGTTATATTTTTGTAACTGTATAAAGATGGGACTGAAATTATTGCTATAAAAAACAAGAGAAAGAAAGCATACTATTGTTCAAATCATACCTGACCGGCATCAAGAACAAGAATCTGGTCATTGTCGATGATGGTATTGAGGCGATGAGCAATAGTGAGCATAGTGCAAGATTTAAATTCTTCTTTAATAGTTTTCTGTACAAGTGCATCAGTCCTAACATCAACAGCTGCGGTTGCTTCATCAAGCACAAGGATCTTTGATCTCCTAAGTAATGCTCGTGCAAGACTTAATAATTGTCTCTGCCCAACGCTAAAGTTTTCACCCCCTTCCAAAACCTTGAAAAATCCCAAATCTCAGTTTATTATTCACAGAAAAAAAATAAAATCATGTTATCTGCGTGTAAATAAACATTACTGAATAAACATGTGTTTCTCCGCAAGGCATCCATAGTCCAATTATATTGCAGTATAGCCTAATACTGAAGTACCAAGTTTGAAACCAGCAGTAAAAACCAGATCATTTTCGATGAACATCCCAGATATAATTCCATTTGAATGATGTTTCACAGAGAACGTAGGATGGGAGTTTCAGTACACCAGTTCTCAAAATAAGGAAAATTAAATCAAAGAGAACTTTTGAATAATTTGGCTTCTTTTTTTTGACATCTTTTTCTGGTAAAATTTTGCAATAGCTACCATGAATAATCCTATTACCTCGGCATCTAAACCAAAAGCACTCCTCCTGATCACATCCTTTAAGTGGGCTCGTTCCAGAGCCTCCCAGAGGTCTGGGTCATTATGTTCACCAAAAGGATCAAGATTGAACCGAACAGTACCTATAAAACACAAATTTAGAAACAAGCACATTAAGTTTTTCGACTTGACAACTTGATAATAAATGGTTGAGGAGGATATTTACCTGAGAAAAGAACAGGAGATTGTGGAATTATACTGAGAACCATGCGTAGATCTGTTAGTCCAAAATTTGCAATGTCGAAATCATCAATCAAGATTCTTCCTCTTTCAAGTTCCACTATCCTGAACAAAGCATTAATCATGCTTGATTTACCAGCACCAGTTCTTCCAACTATACCAACCTTCTGGTTTGGACAAATAGTGAATGATAATCCCTTTAGGACAGGTGGCAGTCCAGGCCTGTATCTTAAAACAACATCTTCAAATTTGACCAATCCTGATGTGGGCCATCCTGGTGGTGCCCGTTTTCCTGCAATCATATCAGGTGCCTCAGAAGGCAAATCTATATACGTGCCAACACGTTCGACTGAATTTAAACTGTTTTCTGCTCTACTTGCTTGTCTGAAGGTATAGCTCAACAAATTCGTGATATTCAAAGAATAACTGAGGAGCAAACCCATAGTTGATGCAAATGCCACCTGATTTTCGGTTCTGCTATTCTGCATAACTGCAAATGTTGCTGTCAACCAGATCATGACTCCTCCCAGAGTTTCCAATCTAATGGTGAGCCAACGATTTGAGCTTGTATTAGCTAAGGTAAACCTGATATTATTGTCCATTGACTTCCCATTAATGTTGGCCATTCTATCATAAGCTTTATAGGCTCGAATTGATGATAATCCGTTTAATGCTTCTCCAAATTGGGCATATATAGGGGACCTTGTGATGGAATCGAGACGCTTTACTTCACGGGATGTGCTCTGAAATTAATATTATGGAATATGGATGAAAGATCAGTAAAGTCGATTATAACCTTTGTGAACTTTGCATAATGACAACTAGAATGGCAGTCTATTCAAAGGGAAAATGACAGATGTAATGTAAGTTGTAACTATGAGATTGAGGATTAACACTACTCTGTAGGCGTTATATTCTATCTGGCCAATCAAATGAGAGAGAGAGAGAGAGAGAGAGAGAGAGATAGATAGATAGATAGAGAGAGAGAGAGAGAGAGAGAGAGAGAGAGGAGAGAGAGAGAGAGAGATTCCTCAATCCTACATGAGTATCCAACAGCTACTATAGTTCTATCCTACATTACTATCCAAGACAATTCATATAAAGAACAGTTGAGAGAGAGAGAGAGAGAGATTCCTCAATCCTACATGAGTATCCAACAGCTACTATAGTTCTATCCTGCATTACTATCCAAGACAATTCATATAAAGAACAGTTGAGAGAGAGAGAGAGAGGAGTTGACGAACCTGATAATAAAGATATGTTGCATAAAATAGGATGAGCAGGGGCATAATGGCCCACAGAGATAATGTGCTGACAATTCCGATAAGCACAAAAGTTGAAAGAAGCTGCCATAGTTGGCCAAGAAATGCATTCACAAGATTGGCAACGTTTCGGTCAATATCACCAAGATCCTTGGCAAATCTGTTGATTACCCGTCCTATAGGGTTAGTGTGGAAGAATACCATTGGAGCTCTGAGTATGGAACACAACATTGAATCATGAAGTCGTTTAGCAGCTTTAAGGCTCGATGTTATCAACCAAAACGAATTAGTCAATGTCACTAACACCTGCACACAATGGCACTTAACTGAAATTCCTCCAAAGATTGTAATGTTCGAAACACATAACAGTTTGTGTCATTTTGACCCCTATGTAAAAATTCAACTGAAAATGGAAAAATACCTGACCAATCGAAAATATTGCATACACAAGAATATAGAAACCAGGACCATAATTCTCTTTAGTGCTCTGTTTTGTCCACACACTCAACCATGTGCTACTTGAAACTCGCAGAATTTCAGTTAATGTATAACAGGTAAACAATATCATAACGACCCACAACCCTCCGAGAGCATTTTTGTACCTGATAAAGTGACAAAAAAAATAAAAAATCAATGCTTATCACAATTATCTAAACAAATTGGATAAGCCCAATTGTGCTCAAGCATCATCTACTGAATTATGCCAAAATAATTTGAATAACCATAAAAGGTAGCAAAGGATTTACATCTATCATTCGAATAAACACAAGCAGTTAAGCACTTTCCACATAAATTTAAACATTGAGTATGAAACATAACCTCTTTAAAACATTCCAGCTGACAATGCCGGTTTCTCGCTCTTCCTGCTTGATAAGAACTGATTTGCCTTCTTTCCTTTTGCAAGTTGAGTTCGCATCTTTTGGCACCTCAGTTAGATCCACAGCAGAAGAAAGTAAAGATGGTTCATGGGAACTATTCATTTCATCTACATTTTCATGTATATGTTCTTCCATTTTGCCTGCATTTTCCATTAGCTTCTTGAAAAGTGTACCCCTTTTGGAGAGCTCCTCAAACGTGCCCTCCTCTTTCACCATACCTTCAGAGACCAAAATAATTCTGTCAACCTGAGGAAGAAAATGTAGCTGGTTTGTGACAAGCACTCGCGTCTTTCCTCCCAGTGTTTCCTTAATGCAGTTGTTGAAAACCTGGATTGAAGTTGGATTAAGCCAGAAAAAAATTCAAATTATTTTCAATACATTATACAAAATTTGCTACACGAAGGTCCTAAAAAGATCTTTCATGTTATACAAATTGCAAGTTACAGGTTAGAAGAACTTGAATAGCTACAATCTAGTAATCAGAAAACTGTAGACAGTAAACAGACTTTTCACACATAAATTGCAAAGAACATGTATTGGTGCTTGTAATAAAAAATGACTTTCCAATTGCAAATATAAAGGCATTATATTATTATCATTTTCATGAACACTTTATGATAATAATGTTTCTATCCAGTTCATTCAAAATTGGACCTGTCGAGCAACATGTGCATCTAGAGCACTTAATGGGTCATCGAATATGTAGACATCCGAGTTTGAGTACACAGCCCTAGCCATTGAAACTCTTTGCTTTTGTCCTCCACTAATATTTACTCCTCTTTCACCAATTTCTGTAAGATCACGACCCTGAAGGACATGATAGAACGAGAAGTTAATGTCACATGTGAAAAAAAAAAAAAAAACCAAATGACAATAATAATTGGAACACAATCCTTAAGACACTTAACAGGAAGCACTTCTAGGTCATGATGCAATGCAGTGACATCTACTGCCTTCCAATATCTTGCTGGTTCAAAGGTAGAGCCAAATAATATATTTTCACGCACCTGTCAAAGAGACTTCAGAGATAAATATTTGGGTTACAATATAATTTATTAAAATCACTAGCTTTTTCATCCAAAAGATATTCAGTATGTGCTTACTGTAGCATTGAAAATCCAAGAAATCTGAGGAATATAAGCTACAGATCCTCTAATTGTGACACTTGCATCTCCCAGAGGAGGAAGCTCTCCAAGCATTGCTGAGATTAATGATGTTTTTCCTTCTCCAGTGCCACCAACAACTGCAGTTAGGCTGCCAACTGGTATATCCAAATTAATATTGGATAATGTGGGTCTTTCAGCCTGCAAAAAAGTAAGGATTTTAAAGAACGTAAATAACCATGTTAATTCAAGAAGGTTTTATATAAACAAATAGTGGGGGAAATGTATAGGATTCTGCAAAAGAAATTAGATATACTCATCTCAGATAGTTACAGTGTTTAAGAAGTATTAACATAGTACATAGACCTTAGAATCCCATGAAAAAGATCCAGCCTTGATTGAGATGGCAGGAAGCTCTGGTTGAAGAGGTGGATTAGGTAATAATGTTCTCTCTTCAGCAAGTAATAGTTCCTCTAGTCGCTGTAACGATACATTTGCATTCACAACCTAAAAATACAGATGTTAAAGAAAGATCTTATTTCTCAGGCCACGTAATCGATAACATTAAAAAAAGAATTGGAGTTGGCTTACTCAAAAACACAATAACAGTATTCTTCAGAAACCAGCACAGTATAACAATTTGAGATGAATATCATGAGGTTCAAATCTAATAAATTACTCACCAGAAGAAATAAGTTAGATAAGAACAAACCTGAGTAATCAAATTAGGGAGCATATTCAAGGGTTGTCTCAGAACAGTAAACAATGAAAGTGACGTAAAAGCTCTAGAAGGTGTCAAATCTCCACCAAACAATGTAAACGTCCCAAACGAAGTCAATGTCACGAGAACTGGTATGCTGTTTAGGATGAAATTATTACACTGCAAAAGCACATGAGAAAAATGTATACAACATCAGGATTAAAAAGGTCCTAAAATAACAAAAACTCATTCTGCAAAGGATCTAAATCCTCACATGAAAGTTAATATGTATACCTGGAAAATATTACCATGCTGATCATTTTCTAACTATTATCGGAAATATTTAACTGTTTCTCTGTTTATTTAAAACACAGATACACGAGAACAGAATTGAAAATACTTTACTCATCATACCGCTGAGAGTAATTGTGCTTTTCTGAACCATGACAGTTCATCATCCCTCATAAGTTGGATTTTCGATTTGAAACTCTTTTCCCATGCATAATATCTGTTGTGATGAGAAAAAATAGATTGATAATTGATTACCAACAACCTCCTTGGATATTGTGATTAAAGAAATGGGCACAACTGTGAAATTTGCATACTTCACAGTATCCATGGCAGCCAAAATCTCGTTCATTAAGCCAACTCTCTTGTCAGTACGTAGCAATCCCTCCTTGGATAGTTTTCGCATCCTGCTAATGATAACAGTCTGTTTTCCAAATATAAGTAATTGTAGAAAATATTATGTTCGTGTTGTAAAGGGTAAATATAAAAAGAAAGGCAAGAACTTAACTAGAAATGTGTTAGGGTGAAAAATACTGAAAACAGAAACAAACAGGATAAAGAGGGACTTTAAAAAAATAAAAAACAAGAACATCACTAGTAATGCATTACAGTCAAGAATATTGAAAAGATAACAAGAACTACTAAGAGACAAAAATATTTCTGGTAAAGAAGAAATCAGAAGGAAATTAGTTACCTGGACAGGGAACATGAGGACTATCATAAGAGAACCAAGAAGTGAAGCTACACCTAGCTGTAGGTAGAGAAGAACCATGGCCATGGTAATTCGAAATGGGCTTGACCATATACCGTGAAGTTGTTGGCATATTTGCTGAACAATACGAGGAATTAGTTGTAAAAGTACTTTATATGCTGATCACAGTGGAAAAAGATGAATATGTTGATACTTTTGTTAATGAAAGGACTACCACAAATAAATGCATCTTATGTTAGCTGTGTTCATACCTGAAGTGCATTAGCGTCTGTTGTCATCATATTAGTTATTTTCCCAGATGGAAACTGCTTACGGCTTTCATGTGTAAGCCGTAATGATTTGCGAAATATGGCAGCCACCTGTGACAAGAAAGAGAAGTTAAAGCATAAAGAATGTTGACAAGCCAAACTATATGCCTTAAAAACCTCCTTTATTCCATTATTTATTCATCTCTTTGGAAAAGCCAAATCTCCATTCACAGAGCAAACACTACTACCACAAATAAAACCAAGTGGACAATGATAGACATCCTAATTTAATGCTATCAGTTTGGGAGGGGATGTTGTTCTGATGTGGAGCAAGTTTATGTAGACATGCAATGCATATGATGAGCCAAACTACACTGGCGAAATAGAAGCACGCATTATGAGCTAGCCAGCATTTTCTTTGAATACTCGAATCGTTTCATATGATAAACGCAGACAATTCACCCAAACAAAGAACAGAGAAGATACACCACAAAGAGATGCGCAATCACTAAATCATTGAAATTACCAGAGTGGATCTTAGCCTGAAACCAACACGCATGACATTCTGAAAGTACTGAGCCTCACACAGCACTCCAAGTGACTGAAATTGTTGAAAGTTAGATATCAGTAAATTAGACACAATCTATAGTTTTTATTAAGGGATAATTACAAAGAAAACCCTGAGGTTTGCTTTAAAATCCAAAACACCATCCAAACCTTAAAACCTTACAAATACCCCCTTAAAATGTAAAAATGTAAGTTAAACCTTACAAATACCCCCCTGAAAAACCTTAAAAATACCCCCTCTCAGGTTGGTAAATGTAGGGTTACAAGGTTTCTGGGTGTTTTCCATAAAGACGTAAACCTCAGGGGGATTTTCGTAACTAGCCCTTTTATTAATTAGCATCCAGTCCTTCAGCTTCTATAAATGAACAAAAACTTCTGAACCAACGTCAGCCTGATAATTCCATTGGCAGTCATCCATAAAGAAAGTTACTCATCACAAAAAAGATGGATTTTTTCAAAACGCAAAAGATGAATATCTTTGACATTGACAAGTGGCACTTAAGTCAAATATACTATGAAGAATTTTTTCATTATAAAGAACCATGTAATTCCGGGTTCCTAATTGAAAAGTTCTGCAAGGAAATTATCTGTTAGCTGAAGATGGAAAGCCACTTCTCTGCTAAAAAAAGGGGGAATAGGTCAGGAAATCCTTTGAATGCATTTTCAGTATAATCAAAATCATGGATCTGTCATCAGTTTGAAGTGTTGTTTCAATTCAGCCTTCATTGAGAAATTAACACTACCCTTTTCCCTTGATTCTTGATCCTACTCTTACTTTATGCTTTTCACCGATACTTGGTTGGCTATATCATCATTTTTCCTTGGAGATTAAGTGTTGAGCTTGGGAGTTAATTTGAGACACACTATCATCCAGTTTAACACCCAAAAAACTAAGAAATCATTATTCCTCCCAGGACTAAGCTAGAGCCAGAAATAACACATTTCCAATATAAGAAATAGATCAAGACGAGTAATCATACCAAACTCAAGAAAATTAACAATGCATAGAGGTAACCAACCCAAGCTGGATCGCCTCCTTCCAGAGACTGCAAGCAGGATAAATTCAATAATTAAAATCATAAACCTGTTAGATTAGATTATAAAGGAATTTTTGCAAAGTAAGTTGAATTCCATTAAAAATAAGAAAATGATAATTCTTATATCTAGACTCGACCGCCAAACTGAGATTCACCAATTGTATGCTGAAACGTTTTGGGGCTAAGTTATCATCAGCAAGAAACTTATGCCCAAATTTTTCTGTGACGAACAAGTGCATAATTTGGAAATCAACTATAAGTTTTATCTCCAGTTGAGCTGATAAAAATCATTCGGAGGATGATCGAATTCAAAATTTACAAAGACCAAGATGCATCCTTCCTATTACCAGTCACTAGATATATGAATCCTTCGTTATAGTGAACAATGAAGCAGCCTGAAGTAGATATAAAGCATTTGGCATTCATGTACAGGAAGCAGAAAGATGATTTGCATTTTCAGTAGTACCTTTAAAAGATGGTTCAGTAAAACAGGTCCTGCAAGCTGGGAAAGATCACTTCCAATCTGCAAGTTTCAATAAAAGAGTTCATTAGTTGAATAAGTTTAAGAGCCCTGTTAGCTGACACCGGAGAAGAAGGAAAAATGCATCAGAGAGTACTCTCCAATATTTCGATGATTTCTATGCATTATAATCCCTACTGACATTCATACACATGTAAAAGGATGTTATATAATATTACCTAGAGGGATAGATTATGCAAAGATTTCGCAAGAAACGTGATTACATTCACAGAGTACATATGATATAACCAACCTGAGTTTTTAAGAAGCCGAAATCGTACAACATTAGTTATAAAATTTCAGCAAGATAGTTAATCCTTCCATCTACTGAAACCCTAAATTCAAAGTAAACAGCAAATCTCTTATGTACACGAGCTGTAACCCATAGACAGAAATTGTGTACCAGAAAAAACATATCATTTATCAAACAAAAGAACAAACCAATAGCATTCTATCATGCAAGAAAATGAACATAAATGAATCATAATAAAACAATAAAAAAGATCAAAGAAACACTATGCATGCAATATCAATAAACACTGCATGTTTGCATAGATTTTGTTAGATTGACCTAATCAGTGTAGTGTGCTTAGTACGAACGAAACAGATTGACTTATAGACTATTCCTATTGAAATTCTTTCCCCAATTAGATGGGAGAAAAAATGGAAACTGCTCATTACTTTGAAGAAGCCTCCTTTCCAGAACCTGTATGAAAAATATGGAGCAGACATGAGATAAAATGGCCAACCATGTCCTTAAAGAGCTATGTTAATTAACTTACAAACAAGGATTGATCAGAATCTTAGAACCTCTCTTCAATACAGGTAAACTCAAGGGCTTGAGCATAAAATCAAATTTATACCTGCTTCCAAGGCTACGATTCAAAGCATGTAAAAGCCATGGTTTTGATCTTTGAGCTTCTTCCTCCCAAGAATTCTGGAATCTATAAGAAATTAAAATATGATATCACATATATTTTAAGTTACATGTACAGATAGGAAATAGACATCAATGGAGACACACTTTTTACTCAGTATCTCGGTCTGATCCCATGTGTCCAACCTCCAGATGTCCTTTTCAGTGATGGGTTTTCTGTAGCCTTGCTTCATCAGGGGAGTCATCCAGTTGAAGTAAATCCCTATGCAAGGAAGAAGATATTGTTGATGATTGACAACATGTTTTTTATTGTTCACTCTGTACTTCTATGTAAGATTCTTCTCTTAATGTGTCTTATTGTTTGGCAAGGAACACTGATGGGAGAAATCCAACTAAGATGTTGGCTATCACTTAGGAGGATCGTAATATCCTGCCATAGAGACAGTGCACTTTAATAAGAAAAAACAATACTCTTCAAAAACTATGTCATCCCAGCACCTGCAAAGACTTTATGCTGTGATAACTAATAACTGTACCATTAGGGCTATCCCAAAGACACAATCAAATTATGTCTGATAAGCCTGTGAAAATACGAGAGGAAGCCCACAGATGAAGAACAATCATATATTTTAAATTAGAGGTAAGTCACATCAAATGATGGTTAACTTAGTAAACATGGGAGAATTAAGATGTCTCGACTTACTGGAAAATATATTGGCATCTCTCTCTGGACAAACATGTTCTCCTAGAGGCTTTTCGTCTTTAGTGTCGCCATTGGAGTCCAACAGTGGAATGTAGCCTGGGTATGATTCCAAATTCGGGACATAAACAAGAAGAAGTACCCCAAGCAAAACCTGAATGAGAACATTTAGTCAGGCATGGAAGAAGTAAAATTATCCCAACTAAAACTTTCTTGAATAAAACTTTTTAATTTCCAAGGCAAACTTGGACATAACATCATTAAAAGCCAAAGCATACAATATATGAACATAAGATGTGATTAACTAAGTGACAACATATATCGTTGAGATTCCAGAGGCTTCACCTCTTCATGCACATATATATAAAATGTTCAACCAAATCTCAAGCTAATATCACCTTCAAAAGTTTATTAGAAAGCTTTAGTCGTTTATTTTTAAATTCCACCTAAATAAAGTTCATTTCTTTGATATAATATGTTTAGGAAAGATAAAACGTATATCTTGCAAAATTTATAAGCATCTCGAAGAGGTACTTGCAACTTGCTCACAAACTCTGCTGTGAGGTACAATTCACGATAAGGAAAACAAACTTGTTAAGGATGATTTCTGGCACATAGTCTACCTGGAAGAAGACTGAACTGATGCACAGGTACAGTGTAGACCTACAAATTGACAAAATAATTAGCACGGTCTTTTTGGAAATATATAATACTATGCTTGACAGTATTAAATGCTTTGTTGAGAAAACATTTTTAACTTCATGAACTTTAGTACTTTGGATTCTCCAAGTTTATTTGATGCTTTACGTGTCTTTTCATATATGAATGTTGGGAGTTGGGAGTTGGGAGTTGGATAAGATTGTATACTCGTCGGTTTTTTTTTTTTTTTTAAATTACTTGTCGGTTTATTGGGATTGCCATGTTTCATAAATACTGGTTTATCACAAGGATTTGGATAGAGTTGTGAGTTTGTTAATGAATTCAAAGCACATTAGAAAAACAAGGATGAAGAGACTAACCTGACATAAAGATCTTTGAGTGGGAAGATAAGATTGAAAATAACTGCATCTCCGACTAAAACATATAGTACTGCAAATCTGATGTACCATCTGACCTCTTTGACATAGATTTCAGTTTCAAGCAGCAGCATAAGAATCATAGAACACCACGAAGTAAACTCAATGCCCAAATGAATCATCTGTGCAGACAGAAAGCATATGTTTTGATAAAAGCATAACAACATTTATGTGAAACACAGGATGGCTGAATTAAGATTATACCGCATTCGGGCTTCTTTCAATCCGTGTACATAAGCATGGCACATTTTTTCAACGTTTTGCAAATATATAAGGTAATTTACATCTACTACCCCTGAAGTTAGGTGAAATTACAAATTGATTCCTCCAATTTCAGAAATTACTGTATAGTCCATGATATTCAAATAAATGTGAATAAGTTCCAATAATACCCCTACCCCCCCCCCCCCCCCCCACCCCCAACACACACACACACACACCTGAACCCTATGTTGGGGTATTTTCGGAAGATTTGCATATTTATTGAAAACATCAGGGACTATATGGTAGTTTTTCAAACTAGAGGATCAATTGTAATGTCGCCTAACTTCAGGGGTAGTAGATGTAATTATTTCAATATATAATAAAGAAACGGTAGAATTCTTCAATATAAACAGATGAAAGTGAAAAGAGGACAAATTCAACTAATCTCTGTCACGAAAAAAAAAATGTAAGCATTAGTCCTTATATTTATGAGAAGAACTGAAGAAGTAGCAAACCTCGAAAGGAGCAAGACCCGTCTCTTTATCCAAATTGAAGATTGATATGCCCATGACCAATCTGAACAAGGGCTCTGCAGCACAACAAATGGCTAACACTGCCAATATATAATTGTAGAAATTTGATCTCAAGCAGAAACGTCGGATTTTGGGGTTAAACTTGATGAGCCATAGTCTATATAAGCACAAGCCTAGAAGAATCAAATAAGAAACATTTCCCACAACAGTTTCAATTGCACAAGGTGTATAAGCACCAAAAGCACTGTCTGTTTCTTGAGTCCAAACTCCATTTGCCACTGGACAGCAAAACCAAACGAAGGGTTCCACACCCATTATTTAATTTCTGGTCAGCAGACAACAAAGATTAGGCCACCTTGTCCTGCAAATCAATCTCTCAGTCATTAATGGAGATTTTCAACACCTATGTATGGTTTCTAGCACAATGTATAAAGAGCAATTTAGAAGCTCGGCCACTGCAGTCTAAAATATTTTCAAAACGCCATGTTAACATGCTCCTCCAAAATATCAACAATTCATATCTGCACTCAACTACTTCCTGTAGCCCAACCCCAAATTCAAATTCCCTCCAAAATATCAAGAATTTTGTAAATCGGAAAATACTTAAGCTAACAACATACATGAATGACAAATTCAGCCAATGTGAATTTTCAGAAACTTAAAGAGTATGCCACATTCACTTACTCATGCATCATGATACACAACATCAAACTCAGGTACAGAAAACTATAGAAACAGAAGAGAGACAAGAACCTGCATAAATTCGAAACTTCAGTTCTGTAACTGAGTTTAATGTTACCGAAAAATTCAGCTCTTTGCATGTGAAGTAGGAGGCTGAAGTGCTGCACCAGTTGACTCCAGTGGTCGAAGACAAGAGTAAGTTTATAGACGAACATAGTAAACGCTACAAATCGGGATATCCAGAAAAAGACAGAGAAGACAAAGACAGAACCAAGGAACAAGACAAAATCAAGCGTCATTGCTTACGGTTCTGTGGAAAAGGCTGAGTTTTTGGATTCACGGGCGATAAAATAAAATTGTTTGTAGAACTGACACAGATACATATCTATGATTCGGTTTCTTGAAATTTATTAATTACATAAAATAAATTTTTAATAATCTTTAGTGTATAAAAGATTCTCATTAATATAATTATTGGGTCTCATTGTATTTTATTTTGTTATGTATCTATGATTTGCCTAATTTTTATTTGGGCTAAGATTGCATGATTGAAAGTAACCAGTGGATTGCAATGCCTACCCCGTCTTGTACTGGACCACGATACCAATTATTGCTATTCTTGAATCTTGATTTCGCATGTATGCTAAAAGTTTAGCAAAATAATATACATGAGCATTTTCCACTGGAGAAATTAATAAAGATGAAATTATATCTAATCCTGGACAACGTCAACAGAAATTCAGTATAAATTCAAGGCCTGGATTCATAAATAAAGTTACATTAAGTTACAATTGTGGAAAAATTCTGGCAAGAACATGAGTATCTTATATCTTGCTTGAGCCACAGTTTCCTGACAGGGTAAATGTCTACAAAATTCTTTATTCTATCAGAAGCCCAAATCTGTGTTCAAATGTCTACAGAACTAAAATGCAGTCTACATCCCAACTTGGTCCCAGTCGATCGTTTTATCTTCAAAATTATCTCCCTCTTGAAGTCTGTTTCGGCCTAGTCTACTCATCACAGCAAGACCTGGAATGGAAAAACACACCATAAATGAGGAAATTTTATCGTGAATTTATTGCACTCAAATATATCAATAACATCCGTGAATTGAGTTTTCATAGTATAAGGGCTAATTGCTCTTAACTCCCTTGTAAGTATGTGTAATTACATAAACTCCCCCTCTTAGTTTCAAAATTACAAGTATCCCCCATTTGATCGTCAGAATTTCACTAGAACTGGATTTATTTTTTTATAAACACTTGGATAACATCATCCATTCGAGGAAGAAGGATTTCAAAAGGTTTAAATTTGGATTTATAACATCATTCGACTACGTGCGACAATCAAGAGAAAGAGGTGAATACAAATTGGACATAAGCTACAAGGGGCATTGTGTAACTTATAAACCAACAGAGGATATTGTGTATATTTTATACAGTTGCGAATTAAGGTAGTGTTGCAAACCTAAAAAAAGGCACTTTTGTGCATTCCCTTTGGGTGTGTTTGGAAAACCTAACTTCTTATTTTAAGCAAAAATAAGCTAGAAGCTGGAAGCACCCAAGGATCAACTTTTAGCTTCTTCTAGCTTTTAGGTTATTTTCATAAATAGGTGGAAGTTTGTTCACTCAACTTCCTTTTTTCCCCAAACACTCCTCTAATACTGAAACTTCTTACAACATTAAGACTCTTCAAAAGCAAAAGCTCTTGCCAACACCCACTAATTAATTATAATGCTAATAATAATAATAAATAAGTTTTTACCTTCAATCATTCTGTACAGAGCTGACCACCATCTATCACCGGAAACCTCGTACTTATCAAGATTCTCTTCAATCTCTTTGTTATGCTTTCCTTCCAATACTCCTTGGAGAGTAATCACAGCTTCCCGTGTTTTCTTAAGGATGCTATCATCTTCTTGAATTTCCAACCGCACAAGATCATTCTGTGATGAAGTGAGACTAACAGCAAGTGCAAATTGAGCTGCTGCAGCCCAACGGGAAGAAGCAAGCCATCTCCTTTGCCCATCTGACTGCTTCTCTCTCTCGACTTTGCCATTTCCGTCACCTCTAACTACTAAGCTTCGAAGATATTCAGCATTTGCAGCTCCTGTGCTCTGCACCATCTTGGAAAACGCACTGTCTTCTTTTTGCAGCAATGTTTCTGGTGTATCGAATTCCACAACCTGAGAAAATGTGGCACACAAGTCAATTCACTTGATGCAAAGAACTTTTAAATCACTATTAAATTCAATTTCAATTTAAACGAAAAACAAGCTGTTTTGAGCTCGAGCCGATTCGTGAGTCAGAATTTAACTACATAAACCCCTGAGATATGGCCTAAATACAACTGGTACCCCTCATGTATGGAAAGTTACGTGTACACACCCTGAGGTTACACGTCTGTTAAAAACCCCTAATAGAAGTTATGAATTTTCTGTTATACCCTCATTATTCCCTGAGGGAATACTGGTTATATTTAGGCAATACCTCAAGGGTCTACATGTAATTATCCCTATATATATATATATATATATATATATTGGTCGAAAAGTATGAACATATATATTAGTAATAAAAATTGTACCCAAAAAAAAAAGTAATAAAATAAGGGATAATATGCCTATATAACTAAAATATATGCTTTTATATGATATTGTAGTACATTAAGTTTTTTTTTTTCTACATAAAATTAAATATTTTATCTGTTTAATAAATTAAAATTTTCAAGCTCGAGCTCAATTTGACTGAACTTGCTCGAATATTCGAGTTTAATGGGGCCGAGGTGAGCTAATCTTGAATTTGTTCAAGCTTAAGCTCAAAGAAAGCTAAAAAAACAAGCTTGCTGAGCTTGAGTCTAAGATATTTTCCCAAGATCTTTACATTCTCACTCCACTATCCATGTGCAACTTCTTCTAGCTATGCAATGTATCACGTATCAACTAAATTAGATATAATGGCTCCTCCATACATACCTGACCGGAATCAAGCAGAAGAACTCTATCACAATCAATGATGGTATTCAAACGGTGAGCAATGATTAACATTGTGCATGATTTAAATTCTTCACGAATAGTCTTTTGGATGAGTGCATCAGTCCTAACATCAACAGCAGCTGTTGCTTCATCAAGAACAAGAATTTTTGATCTGCGAAGTAATGCTCTCGAAAGACTTAATAATTGCCTTTGTCCAACACTGAAATTTTCTCCTGCTTCAGAGACCTTGAAAAGAGCATCATAATAATGAGCAAAATAACAGAAAATGTTTTAAGAGCTTCAATATGCATTAAAATAATGAATACATTATACCTCAGCATCCAGGCCCAAAGAATTCCTCCTGATGACATCTTTTAAATGGGCCCTTTCTAAAGCCTCCCACAGGTCAGCATCATTGTGTTCGTTGAACGGATCGAGATTGAACCTAACAGTTCCTGTATAAAATATAATAAGGTCATATACACTCAAAAGTCACTAATTTAAAAATGTAAATGTCTAAATTTATCATCTCAAGATATTTTGACCCAGGGAAAAGAAGATGCTAAAACAACACTAAAACAATCTTTTTAAGTCCATTAATTCTTGTTTTAATCAAAGGACTAAGCAAAGGAAAGGTAGTGTTTGCAAACTCAATAAAAAGCACTTTTGTGCTTTCTGCTTCTTTTCAGCACTTCCGGAGTGTTTGTAAAACCAACTTCTGGTTGTTCTAGGTAGAAATAAATTAGAAGCTGGAAGAACCCAATGACCAGATTTTAGCTTCAGCTCCTGGATTCAAGATTATTTTCGTAAACAAGTCGAAGTTTGTATAGAGTAACAAAGTGCTTCTCAACTTCTCCAAAAGCAAAACATTCTTGCAAACACCCACAAGGAAGAAAATTACAAATAATGTACATCACCAAGTCCAAGTTCAATAAACTCACCAAGGACCGTAAATCACGATGCAAAATGTACTCTACAAATGCTTTTTATTGAATATACTCTGTGGAGCCCACATACTGCAAAATTTCTAAAAATCAAGATTACGGTACAACACATACCCGAGAAAAGAACAGGCGATTGCGGTATGATGCCGAGAACCTTCCGGAGGTCCAACAATCCAAACTTTGCAATTTCACAATCATCAATTAAGATTCTTCCTCTTTCCAGCTCAACAATCCTAAACAAAGCATTAAGCATGCTCGATTTCCCCGCACCTGTCCTTCCCACAATTCCAACCTTATCACTCGGAGAAATTGTAAATGATATTCCATGCAGAACAGGAGGAAGTTCGGGCCTATATCTCAAAACAACATCTTCAAATCTAATAGCTCCTGATGAAGGCCATCCAGGAGGAGGCCTATTCTCATCCATAATTGCTGGACCTTCTGACGGCAATTCTATATACGTGCCGACACGCTCAACAGCATTAAAACTATTCTCAGCCAAACTAGCAAGCCTAAGAACAGCTGTCAATAAGCTCGTGATGTTTAATGCATAACTGAGAAGCAATCCCATTGTGGAAGCAAAAGCTTGTTGGTTCTGTGCCCTTCCGTTCTGCATCACAGCAAAAGTTGCTGTGAACCAAATCATAATTCCTCCAACTGTTTCTAAACGGATCGCGAGCCATCGGTTTCCACTCATGTTTACAAGAGTGAATCTTATGTTGTTGTCCATCGACTTCCCGTTTATGTTGGCCATTCTGTCATATGCTTTGTAGGCACGTATTGTTGTAAGGCCGTTAAGTGCTTCTCCGAATTGCGCGTATACGGGAGATCTTGAAATGGAATCTAACCGCTTCACTTCTCGGGCTGTGCTCTGCAGGAAGTGTGATGGATTATTAAAAAGTTTTAAGCAACTGTAAGCCTACCTTTGAAAACAGTAAATGAGAAGCAAATTTTGATACGTAGTATTTGCAAAATCTAAAACAAAGTGTTGTTTTTATCAGCACTTTGGGAGTGTTTGGAAAACCAACTTCTACTTACTCTTAGCGGAAATAAGGTAGAAGCTGGAAGCACCCAAGGACCAAATTTAGATTCAGCTTCTAGCTTCTAAGAATATTTTGTAAATAAGTGGAAGTTTACTTAAGAGTAAGAAAAGTGCTTCTCAACTTTTCGTTTTCCAAGCAATCAACTAATATTATTTTATTTTTTAACTTTTCAATTAATTTTTTCAAAAACTCCTCACTTTAACTACTCCAATTTTATTACTACTTTAACTTCTCCAAAAGCAAAAACTCTTTCAAACACCCGCAGTGTATAAAAAATATTTGAATATATATACCACAAATTAATATTAGCTTCATTGTCCAGTTCGACAATATAACACAATATAACAGAAACGTCAATATTTTATACACAACCAATATAAAAAATCTTTTCAAGGAAATTAACTTAAATGTCGAAGTCAAAATTATGAGCTCTCAATTGAAATTGATCAAGTCAGATTTTGTGGGCATACCTGATAATATAGATAGGCAACATAAAACAAGACTAGGAGAGGCAAAATGGCCCATAAAGACATTGTGCTGACTATTCCAATTAGCACAAATGTTGAAATAAGCTGCGCCACTTGATTCAGAAACATGTTTGCAAAAGGAGCAACATTTCGATCAATGTCACCTAGATCCTTTGCAAATCTGTTGATGATTCGTCCAAGTGGATTTGTATGAAAGAAGACCATTGGAGCTCTAAGGATAGAATTGAGCATTCCATTGTGCAATCTTCTGGCAGCATAAAGGCTCGAAGTGATCAACCAAAACGAATTTGTTAGCGTCACCAAAACCTGAAATTTGAAAGATTTTAGGCAACCAGAAATGGCAAAAAAGAGGTTAACTTACTAATTATATTTATATATTCATATGACAAATTTACGATACTGTCCAATATTTTTTTAATGTCAATGAATAACAAATTGTGTTTAATGGTCACCATTGGCATAACTTTTTATTTCACAATTTAGTATTAAAGAAAAGATTTGTCGCAAATTGATAATGACAAAGTTATTCATCAAGTTATCACTAGCTGTCAACTGTGATAACTAAAATACTTTTGTCACTATTTCATCATATTGTTACAGCGTAAAAATTGTTATTACCAAATAAATTTAATTAATGATAAAATAAAAATTGGTATTGTTACTCAATATATTATTAGATTGTAACATTGCCAGTTTTAGTCAATATTGCCTTTTTCATGTATTCTGTTCATATAAATTTTCAATAAGGCGAAGGTAAACGAAGAGCTAAAGTCATTATAAGCAAGCACGGACTGTTATAAGATGCAAATTTTAAAGAAAAAATAAAAGAAACAGGAATACATCAAATAAAACTTACTTGGCCGAATGAAAGGAGCGAATAGATCAAATTGTAGAATATTGGAGAATGACTATGTAAACCGCTGCCTTGATCTGTCCAATAACTCAGCCATGTGCTGCTTGAAACTCTCAGGACTTCAGATAGAACATAGCACAGAAATAGAATCATAACAACCCATGCACCTCCCAGAGCATTTTTGTATCTGCAGCAGTTCAAACAAAAATCAGATTATATAAAAAAAAAAAGAAAACAAAAAACCAAGTTTTGGGTCTCTTTAACTCGTAATATAGACACCTCATGCATTAGAAAGTCGTTATTGTATTTGTGATAAGCAAGGGAAAGTTGTTACTGAGAGTGATTGCACATCAAATAGTATTTAAATCTCTGTCCCACAGAAAGTGGACATAATTTTTACCTCATGAGAACATGCCAGCTCACAACACCCGTTTCCCGTTCTTCCTGCTTGATCAGAACAGACTTGCCTTCTTTCTTTTTATCTGTTTGGTTTGGATCTTTTGACACCTCGTTGTTCAAACCATTAACCAAGGGTTTAGATGTTTTATCTTCAACTTTGCCAGCTTCTTCAGGTTCTTCAACATACTCTTCCATTTTGCCAGCATTTTCCATCAGTCTTTGAAATAGGGGGCCATTGTTCGAGAGCTCTTCAAATGTTCCCTCCTCTTTCACAGTTCCTTCATGCACTAGGAGAATTCTATCCACTTGTGATAGAAAATGTAGCTGATTCGTGACTAGCACTCTTGTTTTTCCTCTTAATTCTCCTTTGATACATTTTTCAAAAACCTAAAGATGCAAAAACCAGAAAGAGTTCCAAGTTTTTATAGCTTATACAACAAATGGAGTAGGGATCACAAATAAGGACTAAACTGTTTTTCTTTTATTGGTTTTTTAAAGGAAGGTTTACATGATTTTTTTTATTTTTTTTTTGCTATATCAACTCTACACACAGATTTTTGAAAATTGAATATGCGTAACTCCACTTAGATATGCAAAATGAACATACCTGACGGCCCACATGGGCATCTAGAGCACTTAGAGGATCATCAAATATATAAACATCTGAATCGGAATATACAGCACGAGCCATAGAAACTCTCTGTTTTTGCCCTCCACTAATGTTGACCCCACGTTCTCCAATTTCAGTAAGATCACCACCCTAAACATAGGAATATTCGATTTTGCAAATTTCAGACCAAGAAAAAGAAGAAAAAAAAAGCTAACTGTCGATATTTCACAATATTCTTACTGGCAGTAGATCAAGGTCATGCCTCAGGGAGGTCACATCTATTGACCTTTCATAATTTGCACGATCAAATTGGGAACCAAACAATATGTTGTCACGGACCTGAGAAACAAGAATTTCATCTCATGAAACCAAATAAAGTTGAGAAAATAATCCAACATTTCAGTTTGACTACTTAGCATAACAGAAGAAATTTATTTAACTCACCGTTGCATTAAAGATCCAGGAAACTTGTGGGACAAATGCCACCTTTCCTCTAATGACTACAGTAGAATCTGCAACAGCAGGAAGCTCTCCAAGCATTGCTGACACAAGTGAAGTTTTTCCCTCTCCAGTACTGCCAACAACAGCTACTAAGCTACCAATTGGAATATCCAAGTTGATATTTGTCAATGTTGGCGTCTCCGCCTGTTATAGATAATCATAAATAATGAGTCTCAGTGATGCCCAACATTCCAACTTACATGGTGTTTGGCTGAACTTGTAAGCTCTTCTAAACAACTTATAAGCTGTCTAGGAGATTATAAGCACCCAAAATGTGTTTAGCAAATTTTCTATTAAATGAGATTGTAAGATGATATGAGCTTATAAGCTTCCTTCAAATAAGTTGGGGAATACCAACTTATTTTTAGAATCTCAACACATTCCCCTACTTTTTTACCATAGTAATTACACAATTGTTATAACTAATATCTTATAAGATCATGATCTTATTTTTAACCAAAGACTTTGAGATCTTATTTTTTATAAGTTCCAAATACTTCTTATAAGATGTGAGAGCTTATAAGCTCTTTAAAATAAGTTTTGCCAAAAAAACCTCTTTAACAAGTTCCAATTTTCATGAACAAGAAGAGAAACAACAAACCTTCGCCTCCCAAGAGAAGTATCCATTTTTTATTGTGATAGCTGGGTGTCCTGGTTCAATGGGTGGGTTAGGCAGAAGAATTCGCTCTTCGGCAAGAAGAAGTTCCTCCAAACGTTTCAATGAAACATTCGCATTGACAACCTGGAAAATTATGTTTAGCAAAAGGATATAAAACATGGAACTGCATGATATGATTCTTCTATAGAATAAATAAAACAGGAAAGTAAAGATAAGAAAGAAAAGGTAGTCCACCAATGTCAATGAATACTAAACAATATTAGACGAGAACATGTCCAATATTCCAATCAATGAAGTATTCAAATCCCGGTTATCTTAAACTCCTAAAGAAAGCAATGAAAATTTGCCATTTTTGCTTAAATTTTGAAATAAACATAAGCAAATTATTTTGTATGAATTGAGCTACAGAGTCATTACGAGACAGATTAGAAACTTGAAAAGTTTGTCAAATATGTTGCTGGAAGTTCAAATTAGAAATATCACATATTTACATATTACACAGAGAATAGGCCTCGGGTGTCATTAATGATGTAAAATCACAGGCATGTTTCACCTTTGTCGGATTTTATTGGAGAAATTTTTAAAAATATATATATACCTGTGTTATAATATTAGGAAGCATGAACAGTGGGAATCGTAGAACAGCAAAGAGCGAAAGAGACGTAAATGCCCTTGCAGGTGTCAGATCTCCTCCAAGTAAAGTAAAGACTCCAAATGAAATCACAATCACGATTACAGGAATACTGTTAAGTATGAAACTGTTCAACTGCAAATTCACAAAAAAAAAAAAACAATGTCATGTAAAAGCAATACAAGGATCAAAGAACAAGTCATAATAAGAGAGAAGATAATTGAGAAGTATATATGAAGATCATACAGCTCCCAGCAGCTGAGCTTTCCGGTACCAAGATAATTCCTCATTTCTGACATTTTGAACCTTTGACTGAAAACTATTTTCCCATGCATAACATCTGAATCCATTTTGGCATGAAAGATGCTTGTGAGTAGATACATAACAGAAAATAGATTGAGAAAACATTCAGTTTGTAAAGCTTACTTGACAGTGTCCATAGCAGCCAAAATTTCATTCATCAGTCCAATTCTCTTGTCAGTCCGTTGCAGTCCTTCTTTTGTCAGTTTTTGCATTTTGCTTATAATATACGTCTGTTTGGAGAAGCAGATTTCAAAATTAAAACTATTCCAATAAAAATGTAAGCAATTTTTTTTTGGGTCGAAAAATGTAAGCAATCTTACAGAGTTAGAAGAAAAGAAAAGAAAACAATAGCAAAAAAAATTGTAGGAGAAAAGAAATAAGAAAGCCATACTTGTATGGGGAATAGAAGCACAAGCAATAATGCACCAAGAAGTGAAGCGACACCAAGCTGCTGGTAAAGAAGAACCAAAGCAATAATGATACGGAAAGGAGCAGACCACAAAGTATGGAGTGATTGGCATATTTGCTGCAAGAAAGAGAAAAAAAAGAAAAATGTTAGATTAAGCAATGAATTATAGGAGTTGAAATTCTGAAAGAATATTTAGTCAATGTAAACTTTTATATCCATAAAAAGGAAGCTTATAGCATGCAGTCTCTTTCAATTATCATAATTATTTTAATCAAATAAAGCAATGATTTTGAACTTATTGAAAACTGCTATATAGCAAATATTGTTCTAGGAATTATTGATGAAAGGAAAAAGGATATGTACGTAACAGACAAGGTGGCTTCATTTTACAATAAAAGTATATAAGGTGTCTTCAATTACAGAAACTATATAAACTACAAATTGATCCACAAAATAAAAGCAGGAAAGCACAAAGTAAAGGTTAGACATGTTTCAAATTATAAATATTATACCTGAAGAGCTTCAGCATCTGTTGTCATTAAATTTGTAACTTTACCAGATGCAAACCTTTTGCGGCTCTCATGAGTCAGCCTTAAAGCTTTGCGGAAAACTGCAGCAACCTAGAAAACATGTTGCAAATGGGAGAGAAATAATAAATATGTGGAGGAAACAAATCTCAAATTCAAATTCGAGCAGAAAGCCCAGATTGTCGAAAACTTGCTTACCAGAGTTGATCTCAGACGATAGCCAACACGCATGACGTTTTGAAAATACTGAGCTTCACATAACACACCAAAAACCTGAAAATAGGGGCAAAATAGAAGATATAAAAGCTTTCAAGAATAGTTATAATGGAAATGGGAGAGAAGGAAATAAATAATCGTATGATGTAAATATAACGAGAAAATCATTTAAAAAGTGACATAACAAGAGATGATTATTCAGATACCATTGCTGCATAACCCATCATGGAAGATTTCATTAAAAATCACATTACCATATTTTTTCATGTATAAATAGGCTCCAACCAAAGTGAGCTTTCTTTGAATACTCTGCATTGCTTTCTTAACTATGAAAAGGAAAAGAGAATTTGATTACTTACCACTCCAACAAAAATCGAGAATGCATAGATGTAACCGATCCAAGCTGGATCTCCTTGTTGCATAGACTGTGGATACAACCAACATCATAAATGAGCTTCTTTTTGGCTAAGTCAAAGAATGCAAAGGTAAAATTACAATATACCAAATCCTCAATGAGGCCTCTATTACAAGTGACAACTGACCTGTAAAAGTCTGTTCAATATAAGCGGACCAATAAACTGCGAAAGATCGTTCCCAATCTACAGGTTGAACAAAATGTCCATTTAAATAAGCCAAAAGGTAAAAGAGGAGATGTTAAAGCAAATCACGTTCGTTAGAAATCAGTTCCTACCTTAAAGAAGCCTCCAAACCAAAATCTGAGAAATTAATTGAAAAACAAGAAAGGAGGATGATTGTTAGGTCTTTTAACATTACAAAACTAAGCAATATGAATAACTGCATGAAATTATATGAGCCAACCTTCCTCCAAGGCTACGATTTAAAGCTCTTAAAAGCCAAGGTTTGGGTTTACGGATCTCCTCAGCCCAAGATTTCTGGAACCTAACAGTTTAATCATAAGAAGTTTTAATTTTTTATCAATTTGATGTGTGAAAATAGTTTTAAAAAAAAAGGATGGGTATTTATGAAAATACGAGTCATTAAGTGTTTCTGTTCTATCCCAAGTATCAAGTTTCCAGACATCCTTCTCTGTGAGAGGCCTTCTGTAGCCAAGCTTCATGATTGGATTCATCCATGAAAACGTGATTTCTGAGGAAGAAGCAATTAACCAAACTATTAGTAGGAGGAAACATGTTTAGGTCGTGTTTGCAAACTTTTAAAAAAAGCACTTCTGTGCTTTCTGCTTTCTCCGGCACATTGAGTGTTCGGAAAAGCAACTTCTGCTTATTAAAGCAAAATAAGCTAGAAGCTGGAAGCACCAAATGACCAAATTTTAGCTTCAGCTTCTAGCTTCTATTTTATTTTCGTAAGTAAGTGGAGATTTTGTTTAGAGTAACAAAAGTGCTTCTCAACTTTTTTATTTCAAAACACTCAACTACTATTTTTTTTTACTTTCCCCTTTCTTATCCAAACACTCCCCACTTTTACTGCTCAAACTTTATAACTTTAGCTTCTCCAAAAGCAAAAGCTCTTGCACACACCCAGTTCATAGTACAATAGAAAAACTTTACAACCCATTGAGAGGAAAACGTATAAAACATAAGAGAGGAAATAGATTTGACAACATTGTAGAAGTCCAAGCACAAAATTAAAGAGAGAAACAACTCATTTAATGTGTCAGCATACGATTACATACTCGAGAATAGGTTGCCATGCCTCTCAGGACAAACTTGCTCATCTCCAGGAAGTTCTTCGTAAGCAGAATCATCCACAGATTCAGTTCGCAAAGGGGAATATCCAGGATATGGATCCAAATCAGGGATATAGAAAAGCAAGAGAACACCAAACACAACCTACATCGCCAAGAAAATAAATAAACTGAAGTTCTATAAACATGCCAGTGCATTAGGATAAGGCCATAGCCATCCATCATAGCTTCAATAAGCTAAACTCAAACATTACAGTTTTACATCAAATACATAATCCTTCAGACATTTCCAAGTGAATAGGAGAAGTGGAAACAAACCTGGACAGCCACTTCACTAACATACAAGTAGAAAACTGACCTGCAAGGATAAAATATAAACATGAATAATATTGCCTAATGAGAACTATAAAATTATTTGGAATAACCAATGACACATGTTTAAGAGTATTCTAAGAGAACTAACCAATCATAATATTCCCGGACAGAAAGAGCGAGATTGACCATAACAGAATCTCCTACCAGAGCATAAATAACTCCAAATCTAACAGACCAGCGTGAGTCACGGATGTAAACCTTTGTTTCCAGTCCAATCATAACAAGCATAGAGCACCATGTCACAGCCTCAATGATGAGAGAAACCATCTACACACATAATAAAATAAATGGCTAATAGAAATTTATATGTGGCCAACCTGAATAAAAAAGTGATTGAATTTAGCAGACGCAATGAGCAGCTTTTCCTCATAATCTCCTTCTTAGGTAGTGTTCTCAAACACTAAAACAAGTAACTGTGCTGTTTGGTCTTTTTTTTTTCCAGCACTTTGGGAGTGTTTGGAAAGCGCTGCTTATTTTCAGCAGAAATAATAAATTAGAATCTAGAAGCACCAAAGGACATGCTTTTGGCTTCAACTTCTAGCTTCTAAGTTATTCTCGTAAATAAATGGAAGTTTCTTGAGAGTAGTAAAGTGCTTCTTAGCTTTTTGTTTCCAAACACAACTATGTTTTATTACTTTTCACTTGTTTCTCCAAACAATTCCATTTTTTACTACAACTATGCACATCTTCTGCATCTACTGTAGCTTCTCCAAAAGTAGTAGTGTTTGCAAAACACCCGCTTAATCATTATAAAAACACAAACAAGTGCCAACCCTCTTAATTACTATGCCAATTACAGGGGAAGAAAAAAGAGGGAAAAATGATATTACAAATAACAGAAATATTAACTTTAAAAATAGACACCAGACAGACCTCTAACATTTTTCAACCAAATTCGTGGGATTCAGTACCTATATTTTGTGCATAAAGTTATGCACACTTAGTAATCAACATGTAATCATTGGAAAAAAATGCAAGAAATATTGAAATAAAAACCCAATCATCAAGTAACAGATGACTTTGTACATCATGAAAAGTACACACACTGACATATACATGAATCATAAAAGTGGATATAGTACAGAAAGAGAGAGTTGTACCTCATATGGGGCAAGACCATGACCATCCACATCAAAAGCTGAAATTCCCAAGAACAGTCTGAACAGAGGTTCTCCAGTGCAATAAAGGGCCAACAATCCCAAGAAATAATTGTAATAATTTGACCTTAATCGAAATCGCTGAACCGAAAGATCTTTTTGTAATCGCCATAATCGATTTATGCACAACCCCAAAAGAACGAGATGGGAAATGCAAATCACCAGAGAGTCAGTAGCACATGGAGTATAAGCTCCAAATGCATTTTCAACTGCTTTTGACCAAATCCCATTCTTGACTGGCTTGCAATACCATTCAAATGGCTTGAAAGCCATTCTAAATCACTCTTATAACTAGGATAATTATTCCAACCTACAACAACATAATTGTCCTGTCTTCTGATATCCAAAGTTGTAACTCGAATGAGATTGAAGGTCGTTACTGCAAAGAATCGAGGTAAGGTCAGCCAGCTTATATAATCCTTGGAAACCCAAGTCTTATTAAATAAATACAGATAAAACTATTACACTCTCTTATGCCTTATTTTCCAAGAAACCACATTAACAAGAACTGCTTGAAATATAAACACCTGGCATTACTTTGTCCATGAAAATATCCCTCTTAATAAATTTTCCTTTAAGTAGATATAGAGCAAGTTTTAAGCTATTATGCCAGTGAAAAGTAAAGAAGAATGCGACATAATACATGAAAAAGAAGAAACAAAAAAGCCCCATTTTTATGCATTAATCTTCCCATCTTCCACCAATAACTGCATCCTTCACTTAGATATTTTTACTTTACATGAGCAGCAACCTCATAAAATAACTTTTGAGAATATTCTTCACCATCAATCCAAGAAGCCAATACAGCTTTTGAAAGAGAAAAAGGAAAAAAAAAAAAAAACACTTGAAGATAATCCAGAAGCACATAAAGAAGGAAAAACCAATAAAAAGAGCGCCAAATACCCAATCAAGATCTCTAAAACAGCCCAGAAGCACAAAAAGAATCACACACTCAGACAATAGAAGAAGAGAGAACAAAATCCATTAATACACAATAAATGAGTGAGAGAGAAACCAAACCCAGAGTAAAGAAAAAGAAAGTAAAATATAATGAAGCCAAAAGGGGACCTTTGTCTACTGATAAGAAAAGGCTAGCCGAGATTTTCTGGCGCAGAAAAGCTCCTTTGGCGATATGGTTGGGACTTTCACAGGATCCAATTATGTGATGAGTGGGCGGAGTTGGAATAAGGAATCTCGCTCGCACACTTTTGTTATTCCAATTTCCTTCCTGGGCCCTGCTAAAAAGACTCCACCTTTGAGTTTGCTTAATGCTTTTTTTCGTTTGCGATTACATCAATGAAAGAGAAAGAAAAGACAGGGGTTGTTCTTTGAAATTATTGTCATGTTATTGATTGTTTATTACGGGCGATGATGCATTATATTTAATATTTTTTTACAGCCGGGTCCGACACACTCGAGCAGTCGTCACCGCTTACATATCATCATTAAGTCTTTGCAAAATCTGGGGATCATTTGACCCACCCAAAAAGGGGCACAATATGAGATTATGAGTGCATCATTCCAAATAATTATGGTTATTATTAAATATGAGTGCATGATTCCAAATAATTATGGTTATTATTATTAAAAGAAATCCAGTTAGTTCGAAACTTGTTGATTTTATAAAATTCTTTGCTTTTCTTTTCTTTTTGCTTTTTCCGGTTGGTAGCAAATTTTTTTGATTCATTCTCATATAAATTTTTAGTATCTTATTTTATAAAAATAATTACAAAAAATATGAGGTCTTTTTTCCTGAAAATATTTTGAAACCTTAAAAACATTACAAATATTCGCTTGAAATACTAAAATATATATATAATACCCCTAAAAAACCTTACAAATATCCTTCGGGGTATGAGTAAGACTACAAGGTTGTAGGATGATATTCTTTGTACGGTGTAAATTTTAGGAAAAATTTTATAACTGGTGCTATTTTATAATGACTCAATAACTTGAAATTTAATTTAATATTAAATCAAAGTCTTTGATTTTGTAACATATTTTTTAATATACATGACCACATTCTATATAAACTAACTTTTAACCCCTACGTTGCATCGGGAAATTAATTTATAATTATAAATTTAATATATTAATATTAATTATAGTTTATATATTAACAACTTGAATATATATCACAAATTTAACAGAGTTTTTTTATAAATTGATATATATATTCTCTACGTTGCATGGAAAAATCTATTTGTAAAATATATATTATTAAATAAACTGAATCATATTTTCTTATATAATTATTAACAATACATATAAATAATTAACTCGTAATTTGAAACACACACCAAAATAATTCTTTTTATAAAATAATTATACTCTATATAAATGAAAAAACTCATTTTAAATATATAAAAATAGTAATATGATATGATTTTCTATTTGTAATAGAGGGAATATATTTATATATATATATAGTTTTTTTTTAAATCACGCACACAATCAATATAAAAATATTGAAATAATAATTAAAATATAGAAAATATTTAATAATAGACCATATAAATAATTATTGGAATCTCTTATATACTTTGTATTATTTTTTCTTGAATAATTTATTATTATTTCATTATTAATTAACAATAATATTCATTTCATTATTGAAATTTCCTTTATGTTATGGCAATATTAATATTTATATGTAATAACTTAATAAATTTATTCACATTGAAATTAAATATAATTTTTCCACCGCAAAATGGAAATGAAACACGTGTATTTAGAGATATTTTCTAAAAAAACCTAACTATTTATTTATTTTATAATATTAAGGTAGTAATAAAATTTAATTAAACTTATATTCTAAAAAATATACGTAATTATGTGACCCCACAAATAATTAAAAGAAATTTTGAAAATACAATTACATGATAGATAAAAAGAATACAAAAAAAAAAAAAAAATTAGAACTAAATAATCTTTTACCCAAATATTGTTAATATTTTGTGAACAATAATTCTCATATACTATGCTTTTATGTACAAATTAAATATTATATCTAAACTATAAATAATTTTAAGCTCTCCTTCAATCATATATATATATATATATATATATATATATAGCATTTAAATATAAAGTTCATAATAATTAGCAAAGCTTATTAAAATTTACTTAAAATTATTTATTGAATTAAATTTTCAATATCAATATTATATAAAGTAGTTATATAATTCTATAATTAAGTAGGAGTTACAATTTTTTTAATATAAACCAATATATGGAATGACAGTTAAATATATATGTAAGTTACAAAAATCACAATTAATGAACTTAATTATAGAAATAATCTACATGGCAAAATGAACTAATTTTAACTAATCCAACTCATTAACACATAAGCATGTTTTCTAAAACATCTCACTCATTCATTTTCATATATATATATATATATATATATATATATGATTTATGATTTTGTGAGGGGATTAATTGAGTAATTATCACATTAAAATCAAACACAATATCTAATTAATACATTTTATATGCATATATGTGTGAAATTTTCAAAAATTGAGGGGGTCAATTGTATCCGGGGATAATGTGGCTCCGCCACTGTGTAACGTACTGTATGAAAGAAATCAAGAATGGATCCTCGAACTTAGTCATGGATTATAAATATTTAGCACCAAAAGGATATCCCGTATTCTTTGTTAGTTAACTTTAATTTTTATTTATCATAATTTTTGTTTTAAATCATATTTATATATTAAGTTGTAAATCCCTCTTTACAAAATGACCAAGAAACCGGAATGCAAAATTTTGGATTAAGATACGAAAACTCTGTTTAAATTAGCATATTATTAAACCGTTAAAAGTTAGGTGACTTGGTAATATTTATATTATCAAATTTAGCATGTAGTTAGAGTACACGTTTCAACACAATACATAAGAAGTTTTCAAAGTGTACAAATATTCTATTCGTTTTTACTTACATTCTGAATTTTAAATTCATTTATGGTTCAGAATTAAGAAGAGTAACATTGATTTGAATTAAAGGTTCAAATGTTTATGGAATTTGGACACAAATTTTGACAAGCAGCGGCCCGTTGAGAAAAGTAATGGACTAATGGACTTCTTGTTTTTCCTCTTTTTGAATTATTAAAACTTAAATTGTTTTAAAAAAAAAAAAAAAAAAGAAAAGTTAAAAACGTAGTAGACTTTTGCCTCTACGAGTATCCCACGTGACAAAAACAGGGAACCTGGCCCCCACCTGACAAATTTAATCTTCAATTAAATGCTATAGTACTTTACTATGAGGAAATAAAACAAAAGCGAATCACATCTCACTGTCGTGTATTTAAAAATATTTATAAATCAACCCCTTTAATTTGAGAAATACCGATATAAACCTCAGACTTTTTAATATTGAGTAAAAGTTCCAAGGAAATAAAACAAGGGCGAGTTACCTTCACTATCATGTATCCCTATAATACATATTTTCAATCTAACCTTGCAAAGCTCTTCTACTCTCTTTCATTAACTCCACAACCGCAGCATTCATCGTCTTCGAAATCTCCTCGATCGGATTCCGGCTAAAATCCAGAAAAGAATCGATCGAATCTCCATCCATTATCTAATAAGTTATCAGCATCAACTGTTTTCTTCTTAGTATAACTCAATCTCCATTGTTCATGACTCAGACCACCACACATTTGATCACTTATTTGCAGTTTCTCGAAGAACAGAAACTGCTCATGAGGGAGAGAAGAAATGACACTAACGAATCAATGGCAGTTCGACGACCTATTCAATCCGAAATAATAAATATCCCTATTGCCCTAGTTTAGTGGTGGAAAGAAGTAAGGAACAAAGACTACTAAGGAGGCCTCATTATTGTTGTGGAATTCATCATTTAAAAAAAATAATCCTAAAATGATGAATTCCACAACAATAAAGCATTATCATTGACAGACACAAACGTAGAGCCACCGTCACCTATAAGATATTTACTTTCTTTTTTCTCTCCCCCAATAAGAAAACAAAAAAAAGAAGAAATCTCAAATGAGAAACATACTTCTACATTATTGATGTGTTTTTACTAGAGATCGCAAGTTCAACCGAGATGAAGAAAGTCGATCTTCCCGCCTCCCTCAAATACAGAATATCACCATTCATAAGCTTCACCAGCTTTCTACTGATGAAAAGGTCAAAGCCATCATTTGATACGTCATCCTCTTCACCAAACATTTGGTTCAACAATTGCTCTGGTACCCCTCCTCCACTATGTGTTATCCTGCATATGTACATCAGGTGGTAAAAACTCAAAATTATCTGGAAAAATAAAAAATTTATTTGTGATTTTTCTACCTGAATGTTAAACAGCCAAGCTTGACTGATTCTCCTAGAGAATCTTTAGACAAATTTGCTGAAATGCTAAGCTGGCCTCCACTCGGCGTGGAAGTAACAGAAGTGAGCAAGAAAGTAGCCAAGATCTGTTGAAGCCTCAGACTATCACCGTAAAACATTTCATTTGATATATTTGGATCCAAATTATCAACAATCATGACACCCTTTCCACTGCTTTTCACCATCACTTGACTAACTGAAGCATTCAACACATCATGCAGCTTAAAATCAACCATCTCCAAATCCAAGTACCTGAGAATATTATACAAAAATAAAATAAAAATAGTCTATTATATCTATACCCTTCCAAGATTGCAATTTTACAGTTGGTACCAGAAAGTTTAAAAAACTTACAAATCACTACCATAAGACTTCTAAATTTACACAACCACCCAAAAAAAAGAGTTTGGAAAATTACACATGCACACCCCTAATATAGGCTGATTTATGTAATTATAAACAGTTTTCAAGATCGTTTTATAGCTTTTTCAAACTTGCGTTGGTACCAACCGCACTACGACAATCTCCGAAGGGGTGTAGATGTAATTACGTCTACAAAGAAACTCAAAAAAAATTAACAATGAAAAAGATTGACAAGAAGGATGTAATGAATTGACATTTTTACCCTTCACTTATATCAGAAAGATCCGTGTCATCAAGAATCTTGTTTATTTGACGCTGACAGCGGAGACTAGTGCGCAACAGTTTTTTCTGCTCATCATCCAAATCAGTCCCTTCCATCATTTTCCTAGCAAATATAATCCCGGAAAGAGGTTTCTTAATCTCATTCTTAGTATAACCCAAAACCCGCGACTTCTTCAAAGCGGTTTCTTCGGATAACCTCTGAGCATGAAGTGCTTGCTGAAGCTCTTGGCTCGCCAACTGGAGGAAGCAGAAGAGCCCCGTCACGTGCTCTTCTCTATCCAGCTTTTTACTCACAGAGAGCAAACACTCCACATATTTCCCACTCCTCGAGAAAAAGGCAAAAGGAATCTTTTCAGAATCTTGACCGGTCACAGCATTGTTGAGCACAACTCCAAGATTGACAAAAGCATCCTGATTCTTGAGGCGGCAATTACAATATGTCTGTACACCAAAGACTTCACCAAGCAGCATCTTGTTGATGACGTCATGCCTATTCCATCCCGATAATTTTTCCATAGCCGGGTTCCATTCAGAGCACCAGCCAAACTCGTCTGTGCCGAAAATTGGCGGGATTAATGGATTAGGGTTTTGTATGATGGACTTGTATTCTCCTTCCAGTCGTGTGAACTTGTCCATTATGCTTTTCTGGGCTGTTATGTCCTGAGCTATAAAACATACTCCCAACACCTCGTCTCTAATGTCTCTGTTAGCACAAGCGTTTACGATTAAGGTGATTGGAGTGCTCTCACTCATCGAGCCGAATGCTTTTATCTCGAACTGTATGTTTCTTTCTTCTTTCCCTGATCAAAAGAAAAGGTTCAAAGCGTAGGGGAAAAAATTTATTATCATCAGAAGTATGACGTATTAGACTTTGACCATTTAAAGTATGCAGGTTTTGTAGAACCATCTAAATGCACATTCCGGCAAAAGAAAAAGACATACTTGCCCTCAGTTAACCTATGTGCAATAAGGAAACTCAGTGAGGGAAACTGTTCCTTTTTGTTGTTGGAATGTGAATTTGATGGTGTTTTGCAAAACCTGCAAACTTTAGATGGTAATTTGCAATAAAAAATGGTTAGGTGGTTAATTACATCTACACCCCTCGGAGATTGTACAACTACAGTTGATACCCCTTAGTTCAAAACACTATAACCCCTGGGAAATAAATAATTACACAAACCACCCTTGATAGTTTGAAAACATTAACAGATAAACCCGTACCAAACTGAAATGTTTTAAACTTCCAAGGGTGGTTTGTGTAACTTCTAAATTTCACAGGGAGTGATTTGTAATGTTTTGATCCAAGGGTACCAAATATAATTACCCAATCACTCTGGGGATATAGATGTAAGTGAACACTTATACATATATATACTTTTATCATATGAAAACATACCCCTAAGTGCCAGTTCCACCATTCGACTCACAGTATCAACAGAAGATTCTTCAACGAGCGTGACAAACGGTTTGCCAACTGCTTGATCAACAGGAAGACCAGTTAAATCAGCAATCTTTTTATTCCAACCAATCACAAGCCCGTTCGTATCAACAGCCAAGATAGGCACAGAAGCAGTATCAATCAACCGAACCATCTCAGATGTCACAGCTACAAGCCCCTGCATCTCGTTAATTCTCAGCTCATTAAGCTTCCCGTGTATCGAATCCTTATCCTTGATCTCGTCCTCAGCCTCTTTAAATGCGTTTCTCAATATAAGCTGCAGAGAATGTATAGCATCCATCTCATGATCCTTCCAAGGCGAACTCCTTGTTTTAACAACTTCCAAGAATGCTTTGAATGAAGATCTTGGATGCATTATCCTACCATTGTCTTTTTCTCCTGGATCATGCTTGGCCCCACCCCAGCGAACTTCTGCAGCAGTATGTGATCGAAACCAAAACAGCCAATCATTTTGGTTTATTCTGACAGCTGCTGTGCCACAAACAGCATCACCAAGAGCAAGAGCTCCAGGATAGCCTGCATCACATAAACTATCAGTGCTCAAACCAGTGGAATCTTTATGGTATTCATTGAGCCATGAAACTATATCATGGATCTGAGAATCAGTTGGGGCCACTCCCAGCTTATATATTATATTCTTGAATAATAAAGCAGCTCCATCACATTTGACAAGATCCATCACGTTCGGCCTCTGGGACACAATACCTAACGGTGCATCCCTCAGCAGCAGATCACACAAAAGCGTTTGAGTCCGAAGAATATTCTTCTCAACAACTTGCTTCTCCAATTCCAGCTCCTTGTTGACATGAACTGCAAAAACCTGGGCGAGAAACTCGCATGCATATCTGAGAGGAAAAGGGACGAATCTTGGAGTTGTGTTATGGCAAACAACTAAACCCCATAGCCGCTTTTTACTCTCAGGCTCTGAAGAGGAACCTTCGGGACTTTCCCCGTTGTCCCGTTCATTGACCACGACTGACATCACTAATGATGCAATCGAATTTATGTTCTTCATATACTGTAAATGGCAGCTGTGTGGGGCCCGAAGAGTCGATCCACATAATGAAAGATCGAAAGGAAGTTTCTCGTCTTGAATCACTTTTACGTGATTCACTCTGCAATCACAGATTATTCTCGCTTTATTCTTCATGAACAAGAAACGAGTAGCTTGTGGGATATCAGTAGCAGGATAATGCAATCCTACATAAGGCTCGAGGCCAGGCTTTGTGATCTCGGTCAAAACTTCACCATGATCATCTTCATGGAATTTGTAAGCCATTACTCTGTCATAACCAGTCAGCTCAAAAACTTCATGCACCATAGTATTACAGAGCTTTTCTATGCTTCCATTAGCTGCTGACTGCAAGCGGGTAATTGATTTTGCTGCTAGCTTATAAGATTGTAAGGCTCCAGCAGCAGTCATGGGAAACTCATGAGCCTTGACCGGCTCAAAGTCAATGACTAAAGTACCCGTGATTTTATGAACTATAGCATAAAAGGGTTTGCCAGAAGATTTAGAGTGAACTAAGATGGGGTTTAGAAGAGAAACTTCTCCAAATCCTAAAGCTTTTTGTAGTGTTTGAGCACTTGGAGAAGGAAAAAGGGTTCTGATATCAGATCCCATGGTAAGAACTGGATGGTTTGGATGGTCACCTACATTTGGGACAGTTTGGCTGATTGTTGTGAGCATTTCAGGAGCATTTTCACTGTAGGCGATTACTCTGAATGTTTTGTCATCAACGGCTACTAAACAGCCAAAGGGCTGGATTAGTTTGCTTGTCTGCATCTGATGGAGGTAATCAATTGTAACTTTGTCACACTCAGGTCTCTGCTCTCCAGTGGAAACTTTTGTTTCGACTCGCACGCAGCTGGAGTAGTCAAAAGAACTGCCATTTTCCTCAAAATCTGCATCAAGCCTTGCATCTACCGATGTTTGTGCAAGTATCTGAGAATGTTTTGATTTTACAGAACTTGCTGAAGACTGAATGTTTAAATGAGACATTTCAATATCTCAAACCTGAAGAAGAGATGAACAAATTGTCTGAATCAGGCCTAGGTAACAATTAAGACACTACTATTGAATTTAAACTAAGAAAAGGAGTTAAAGACATCAGGACCTTGTGTTAACCAAAATAAACCAAAAAACCCTGTGAAAATGAAAATCAAAGAGATTTTGCCAAGTAAGCAGATAATATCTCTATGTACTTGTTCAAAGTACATCAGACCTTTTTCGAAAAGACTCAAATATATCAATAAAAAGTTCTAACTCATGAGTAAAAGTATTAAGAGGCAGAAAGACTGAACCTTTCTTTCAGTTTAGAGATGCCAAGAAGAAGCCATCGTAGAGCTCAAGTTTTAAGAAGAACTCGTGAAATAGTGAAACCTAAAGCAAGTTGAAGAGCTTGGAATTGAAATATATACAAGAGACCACATAAATCCAATCCCATGCACAAAGTCCAAACAACAAAAACTGAAGTCTAAAGGCCACATTCCTCTCCCAGTCACCGCCTCAAGTTCAACTCATCCTTCCAAATTAAATTACAGATACCCCAACCCCTTTCTCAGAGAGGCCACAAGGCACACTTCGATAAAAAGAACAAGCAATTACCTAACGAAACACATATAATAAAGCACGAAGAAATCTCGCAAAGACCACACCTTTATGAGTTGAGACAAAAGCAGAGTTCCCAGGTGTAGAATTTGTACACTTCATAACGGCAGGTGTGGGTATATTTCCGAAAAATTGAAGACTTCACAGTTGGGGCAACCCATTAAAATTTGAGTAGTACAATTTGAGAAATGGCAGAATATCGGATGATATGGATAGGTATGGTTGTCTCTACCAATTAACGCATTGAACGAGAGACGAGCCATGCGTACTTCACGTGAATGAGCGACACATCCGACGCCTGTAGAATCTGAGCACCCTGTGAATGGGATAGTTATGGGAAAAAACCTCAAAACCACATAAGCGGCCCAATTAGAAACCACAAAACAGGAGCACTCAAGAAAATTCTAGTTTCTCTTCTTCTTTTTCAGTTTTCTTTTTTCCCAGAGAAAGATGGAACTTTGAATTCTTGAAACGAAGGAGAAAATTACATTTTTTTTTATTTTTTTTTTTGTTATTTTGCTGATAGAGAAAAATGTTCTCAACTTTAATTACGTGGCACTGTCCATGGAACAAAATAGGAAATAACTGTAAACAAATCGCAATCTCTTTTACATTTTTTTTAAACACAAAAATAAAAGATAAAGTGAATTTATTATGTTATAATTTTGTAATTTAATTACTATATGAGTTTTATATAATTCATTAATTAGTTTTTATTTTGACAAAATCAGGAATCAATTTGGGTTTGTTTTAAGTTTAATTTTTTTTATTTTACTTTTAATGATTTTATCAGGTTTAATTAATTTAATATATTTTTTGTTTAATTTCTTTTATTATTGATGATTCTATCTTCTCTATTAAAATTTTACTTACTCATTTAAAATGTAGTTAAATTAATTATTGAAAGACTCTTCTATGTATAATGATGTCATTATTAAAATTACTTTAATTTAAAATAAATTTGTAACTCACATATTTATCCAATATCATTAGTTTTTTTGGATAAAAATGAATAATAATTAATATATTCATATATTTATTGACATGGTTAAATAAAATAATTGAGGCTATCCACGTGTATGTTTAGGTGGATAGCCTCAAGGCTTCTGAATTATATAATATAGATTACAGTTAGCCCACAAAGCCACAAATATAAACTCAGTCTTGGCAGGCCATTTCTGACGAGATCACTGGAAATTAATCTCTCTCAAGAAAAATATTGAAGAAAAAATTATAATATAATTGATAATTAAAAAAGTTTATTGAAATATTAATTCATACATGAATATATACTTTGTCCATTTGGAATATATTAATTCACTTTAAATATATATATAAACTGAGCGGTATGATTTTTAAGAAGATCCCGCTTCATATATAAACCAACTCAAGTGGGAATGTTTTATAAAATACATCAACAAAAATTCCCAAACTATCACTCTAATCCTACAAGAAAAGGATAAACTAAGTACGAAAATTATATCCAATAACTTTAGGGCAATTCTATGGTTAGTGTCAATTGTACATGATTAATATTAGTCACCCATCATCCTAATCGTTAGATCTAAAATATATAATCCTAGCCGCCCAATTTTTTTTTTTATAATTTAGATAAAATTACTGTTAACTTAACCATGGTTAGAGATTACTTAAATTTTTCTTTAAATATTCTTAAAAAACATTTATTATTATTATTATTACATAAACATAATATCAATAAATCTCTAAATATTTACCATCAATTAAACATTCAATTTACAGGTTTTCTCTTCCTCTTCTGTTTCACCTCTTCCACGGCGCACAACATTCAATTTACAGGAGCTTACACCCCGCCCTCTCAGAGGCTTTCTTGCCTCTCTGCTCAACAGATTTCTCGTATCCCACTCCTCTCTTTACTCTGTAGCTCTTTGCCTCCGCCACCAACTCTACCGCTTCAACGTTCTCTCCAAATACAGGTAATTTATCTGTTATTTTTTTTCGAAAATTTGTATTGATATTTGTTGATCTTTGGACATAGGATTCGAGAAATTAGTATAATGTGGTTAATCCTTATTACCAAGTGTCCTCAGGAGCAGTGTATTCGACTCGTGGAACAGCAATTTCTCATCTATCTTTTTTGGCTGCGATCATCGTTCTATCCAAATTCTATAGAGATGAATTCATGGCGTATCAATTCCTTAATAAAAAAGAATTTGTGATTACTGTTGTCATGGTAAAAGAGAGAGTTCAATTTCTTGAATTTCTTGAATTCATTGTTACTGTAGGTAGGTAAAGAGATTACTAGTATAGGCAATTGTTACCGTAGTCACTGTAAAAAGTATTTTCTTGAATTCATGATTACTGGTAAAAAGTGCTTTTTTGAATTGTAGGCATTGGTAAAAAGTACTATGGTAAAACGTAATTTCTTGAATTGCTATTTCTTGATTTTTGTGATCTATGACTTTACTTTTGCCTATTAAATTTTTAGTTTATACATTGTTTAGATAAGTAATAAATATTAATTTTCTTGGAAGTATTATCATAAGGGATCACAATTTATGAAAAAAAAATTATCCCACAAGAAATCTTCAAAATAGATGGAAGATATTGAACAAAGGAACAGAGATATTCGAGAAAGACAGATGAGTAATTGTTGTTCTGCTAATCGAACACTGAAACAAATGCAGATAATGTGGTTAATCCATATCTGACTGCTTCAATCTTATAGATCTGGATTCTGTAGTTGTATATTACCTTGAATAAGATAATGTAACTGTATATGTTTATTTCTTTGCAACAATTAATTTCAGCCGCATTGGTTATATTGATGCTTGTATTATATTATGAAATAACTAATATATAATTCTTTATGATAACTACAGAATGGATGACGATAATTTCAAAGGATGCGATGAAGTTGATCAGGAGAACCAAGATAATTGTATGAACACTCCCTCTAAAGAAGAAACTAGCAATGACAAAGAGGATCCGGAGAAAATAAGTGAGAGTATGTCTTATTGGGTGGACCCTGAGAAAGTGCTACAATTGACATTTACAGAAATAGAGGAAGCGGACAATTTTTATATAGATTATGCAACTTTAATGAGATTCAATGTTAGAAGATCCCACCTGGCTAGGAGGTCATCTGGTGTTGTGAAAAATAGGGAATTAGTTTGTTCGAGAGAAGGATTTCAGGTACTCATCTAATTTTTTCTGGATTAAATCATCTACTAATTTGTTTAAATTTTATGTCTTTTTCAGGCAACCTGGTCATAAAAATACTAGATGCCCAGATAGGAGTAAAGCATAAAGTTGGCACAACGAAATAATAGCTAGATATGCAGTTTCATATTTTTTAATGTCTATAATAGGTAGAAGGTTGACTATGTTTTAAAGTGATTTTTTCTATGTTTCGGGCTTGTTTTGATTCATACTTTTATATTGATGGTATTTATCTTGTAGAATATGAAGTTTGATATTCGTAAGGAGTTGAAGCTTGTGTACTTTGTGCAAAAAATTATGTTTAATGTATGCGAGGGGAGGTTTCTGTAATTTGGTAGAATTTGAAGTGTATTGTGTGGGAGGGGATGTCTGGGTAATTTTGACAGAATTTGAAGTTTAATGTTTGTGAGGAGAGGTCTGTGTAATTTGGCAGAATTTGAAGTTTAATGTGTGCGAGGGGTGGTCTATGTCATTTTGGCAGGATTTGAAGTTTAATATTTACTTTTTTTTGGTCGACTATTTGAAGTTTAATGTGTGTGATGGGAGTTTGTGTAATTTGTGCAGATTTTTGAAGTTTTGGAAAGCAAATCTATGTTTTTTTTTTTAGAAATAAGCTAGAAGCTGGAATCGGATAAGGACTAACTTTTAGCTTCTACTTCTAGCTTCTAGGTTATTTTCTTGTGCATTTTTAAATTTTACAGTTGGTCAGTCCTATAGGATTAGTGTTAGCTATAAATTTTGTACCACGCTTTCTGAAAAATTCCATTTTTGGCTCAAAGAGCAGCTTTCAGCTTTTTCCAAAAGCCAAAAAGCAGTTAACTAAGCTTTTTCCAAATCTACACCATTCTTGTCAATTCGTGTCATCAAACTACTCATTCAGTGGACATAAATTGCAGTAATCAGTAAACTAAAAAGTTGAGAACAAGAAATTGTCAAAAAAGTAGTTCATTAATCTATATTATCCTTAAATGGCAAAGTAGAACTGATTTGTTCAAAAATACATCACTTAACTATCAAAATATTACATTCCACTATCAAAATGCATTGTGATCACTTTAACAATTTCTCTGTGCTTCCAATGTTGATGCATTCCTTCTATAACACCATCATAAACCCCACGTCTTCATGAACCATTAAGTGAATAATTAATCATAGATGATACAAAAAGGATCCGCTAAAACCCAAAAAATAGGAAACCATAAACATTAATTTTCTCGTGAGTGCAATGAGTATTTTGGCTGAATATCACATTAATTTCCTCGTGAGTGGTGTGGGCACATATTGATGCTTTTTTTTTTTTTTTTTTTTTTTTGGAAGTAGAAGAATATGAGATCAGAATGGTTAAAATGTCATGGTTCTAATTAGAATTTTCATTTCATACCCTCGCTTCATTCTTATTTTTGTAGATTTTGTCTGCACAAAGGATCCATTGTGAAACAAAAAAAAGTTATTTTACTTGACAATTGGCAAAAGAGAATTATATTTTTCAGATTAACATTGTCATGCTCATATTCCATAAAAATAGATGCACACATATGTAGTCAGATTTAAGCTACATAAGAAATATGATTCTAGATTGATAATGTAATTCCATAAATTCCCAGTCTTGTCAGCATATTTACAGTCAACTATAAACATCACATCTTACTACAGAGTACTGGAAAACTCAAACATGTAAGTCTAGTTAAATTTAAGTTTAAGAAATAATTGTTACAGCCAGAAACATTAAAAATTAGAAAAGTCAGGGTAACATCCATTCAGTGAGGCTTGTAGGAATGGAACATCGAGTTTGCAATGCCTTCGCGATAATCCCTCCACTGTGGGGTGGCTTCGATCGTGGCTATGTACTCGGAACCTTCCTAACGCACAAGTATGTATGTGAAATTCATATCTCGATTACAAACTCCCAAAATGTTGACCGCAAGACCTCCTTTCTTTGTGCAATATCGGGCCTGATGTTTAACAGGGTCACAGGCCTCAAGCATATTGAGAATGTCACCTCAAATCCTCAATATTCTAAAACATGGAAGATTCAAGTATATTGAGAACACATGCACAACAAACATGGAACCAAACAACCTATCCGATTGATCCCTCAACTTCTCGGAAATAGAAACTACTTTCCTATAATCCAGTGCATTATAACTCCTTTCTATAATGACCGAATTCAAGAAATTCTCAGGGTACTTAATGCAAACCTCGGGGTAGTAGATGTGATTTGTGCTTTATTTACAATTACCAACCTTGAGGCTTGCTTCAGTCTTTGAAAAAGCCAGTCATTAGTTGTTTCAAATAAGGGTAGAAAAGAAACTCTTATCTTATCCTTTAGTATTAGGGGTAATCGTAATTTCAATAGTAAGAGGGGGGTTTCTTAATTGACACAAACCTCATGGGAATTTGGTAATTATCCCTTTAAAAGGCTTCAGATGCTTAAGCTGTTAGAAATCAGTGACATTAAATATTTAATACCTTTAACAAATCTAACCAACCTTTAAAACTGCTTGCAGATGATTGTTTGAAGTCCAAGAAGGAAAGAACAGAGGAAACAGATGCAATTTCACTTCAACTTTTGATCAAAATCATCTGGGAGTCGATGCAAATTTTTTACGAATTTCTCTTCGCCGACAAAAAGGGTGTTTATGGAATCAAGATCGATCTTCAAAATCTTGAAAACTCCGAGCTTCTAGTTGATATTATCACAAATCATCAAAATGTTTGTTTATCGGGCTTCCTTTTTATATCTTACAAAGCTATATTACTTTCAAAAACAGATAAGGAAAAAAAAATGATTGAAGAAATTCATCCCCTAATTACCATACTTCCTACTCTGTTCCTACTTTTAGTCACTAGACCCATATTATCATCCTTCATTGTGACACAATAATTATGGATCTTCAAAAAGGGCAATTGGAAATTGACAGATGACTAATTTTCACCTGATCTTTAAAATAATACATTTAAACCATCAAGTTAAAAAATATAGTGAAAATGAACTACCTGAAGAGCAAGCTATCTGAATGCCTTCTTAACCTCAGATTGAGATGCGCCGCGGTGGATCCTCAGAGTCTTGTACGGATCGCGCACAGCAGCAGAAGAGACACAAGAAATGCTATATCCATTCTTATTATGATTTTCTCCAACATTTTTCCTCAATAAATTATCTCCCGATTTGGCCCAGGAACCTGATGCAGATCCACATCTCACAGCAGCAGCCATTTTCATAAAATCAAAGCTTAATCACAATTTACAACCCAGAAAAAATTGAATTACTAAAATCCCGGAATGCCAAAAACCAACAAAAATGAGAATTTGCGACCAAATCGATTATTGATCGTACGGAAAAGCGTCGAGCCATTGTTGGAGTTTGAAGAAAGAACTAACCCAAGTTTTTGTTGAGTGTCTTTGAGAACTGATGAATTGGTGGCGAAACCTTCAACCTCTGCTTCAGTATCTTCCTCTGAATTCTGACAACTTCCGGCAATTTTACGAACCAATGGAGATCTTTCTTCGGCGGCAGAGCTCCTCCATACCAAACTGATTCGGCCTCTTCTCAAAGAGAAGATTCACAACTTTCTCCTCCGTCTTCTTCACCGGAAGCTTCGCACCCTTCTTCAGAACAATTCTTCTTCTGCTGACAGAACGACGATGAAACCCTAGATTGAGGGGCTGAATATTATAATTTTTACAAAAGTATAATATTATTTTATAAAATCAATATGTGTTTTTTTTATAAATAGTATTTTAAGAAAAATAAAAATAATTACTAACCCTGGTTAATTAACCAATCCATATTATCTAAATTATAAGTTATAAATTATTAAAAATATAAACGGCTAGGATTATATATTTTATATCCATGGGTGACTAATGTTAGTCATGTATAATCAGGAACTAACCATATCCTAACAAGCCTACAAATTACAATCACAATGAAACTGGTGTGAGCCATGCTTGTGAGTCTTTACAAACATATCCAAATGCCTATGGAAAAACCTCTAAAATCAGACTTGGTAAAAAGACTTAAGTGTATCTTCAATGAAGTCTTCATTCCACGCAAGTTGAAGCTCCCCAATAACAATAAACTTGTGCCAAATAATCCAGTCCAGACAAGTTGAAAGCCGTCAACGAGTGTATAAGCAGCAACAAGAATCTTCCAGTCCAAAAAGCACCAAAAGCATGGATCAAAGTTGAACCAGCAAATATGCAAAAGGGGCAACTTGTAATTTTGAAAATAGATGAAACAAACAAGATGTCCATTATTCTCTCCATTACTTCCCCAATGCTGAAACCAAATAATATGAGCTGGAATCTTCCAAACATATCCAGTGAGTCCAATAATAGTCAAGATCATCCCAAGCAATAAAAATCCAAGTATATATGAACAGTATGCAGGAGCAGGGGGGATTCCCGCCATCAACCAAGGACTAACAGATTGTCTACTTAACCGTACAATGAGCTCCCACGGGGAATCCCGTAGCTGTCTATCCGATTCCCTATAAAAACCTGTAAACCTCCAATTCCCCACATTGACATCAATATGCATTCTGGATTGACTCTGCAAAGTAATATCAACATATTTTCGCCAAAATAAAGCTAACCCACCACCTTTACCTAGAAATTCCACACAAACTCCATTGAAATCAAATTTCACTTTCAACACCTTGACCAACCATTTAGAACAATGAGTCTCAAAGATGAAAATAATTGAGGGGTTATGAATTCGAATCAGAGATTCGATAACATGAACTCGTAGGAGAACCCCCAAACCCCTACTGTTAAACCATCCCACATCGAATAATCAAAGATGTGGGGTTCACTATATAATGGCTTGACAAACCTCATGTGGGGTTCACTATATAATGGCTTCTTGAGCTAGCTTTTGGGATTGAGTTAAGTCAAGGTCCATTAATTCAACACCTACAGTTCCAGCATAGGATGAATACTCATTGTTGTGGGCAGGACTGCTCCACAGTCTCCGCCGTTGGTGTATTATCGGTATTCATAAACGACTTCTTCAAAGGATTTTCACTCTCTCGGTCCCAATTGCTCTCTGAGCATTTACGTTTAACTGAAGATCCTCCTGCTTCTGTCTGTGATTTTTTCTCAAACTTCGCCTTAAACCTCCCGATCTTCAAGTCCTCGTGCTGCTTCTTTGAAGAAAAAGTGATCTCCGACCCACTCTCCAGACTCCCACCCCCGCCTGATAAAATCTGAGTATCCCTGATTAATTTAGCCGTTGGGATAAGATTCTTTCTGAGATTTTCAATATTATATTTATCCCCTTCGAGTTGGATTAGTTTCAATTTTTCCGCCGCTGAGTTAAGGCCCGAAACCGATTCCGGCAAAGATCCTGAATTGCCGTCAACCTTCGTGGATTTGTCTCGTTCTTAATAAAATCAAAAGTTGAGTTATCATCTTGTTCTTAATAAAATCTTTTTCAACGTCCCTAATTTAATAAAATCTTTTTCGAAGTATTTAGATTTGCCATAATTTAATAAAAAAAAATTTGATCACAAGTCAAAGTTTGAGTTACCATCTTGTTCTTAATAAAATCTTTTTCAAAGTACTTAGATTTGCCTTATTTTAATAAAATCTTTTTCGATCACAATTCAAAAGGTTGAGTTACCATCTTGTTTTTAATAAAATCTTTTTAGACGTTCCTAATTTAATAATATCTTTTTCCAAGTATTTAGATTTGCTCTAATTTAATAAAATCTTTTTCGATCACAAGTCAAAAGGTTGAGTTATCATCTTGTTCAGAGATGGAGCTAGAATTTCAATTAAAGAGGGACGAAATTACAAATTATTTAAATTTTATGTACACAATTAATAAATTATACTATTTTCTAAAAAACAAATTACTGAACAAATAAATTTAGCGTGGGGGAGCCGCTCCCTTTCGCCCCCTACTACCTCCGTCATTGATCTTATTCTTAATCAAATCTTTTTCAACGTGCCTAATTTAATTAAAAAAATTCGAAGTACTTAGATATGCCCTTGAAAGTTACTTAGATAATTAGATTTGCGCGAATTAATAAGGCAAAGTACGACAAATGGATAAATACTATTCTGGTACATTAATCGTCCTCAATTTAAAATAATAGGGGAGTAGTGATCATGGTATAATGGTTTTAGAGCCACAGATAACTTTAGGTCTGAATAAGAAAAACTCAATTTTATATTTTGAATGATAATTATAATTATTAAGTTTATTTGCGATTAAGTTATGAAAGGACAAGTTAATTCAGACATGCAACACTTCTATTCAAGAAGGAGTGATTCTTAACTGATAATATCCTAAATATGCTCATCAGTCATCACCATAAAATTCATATCTCAAATTATTTCATACATCGTCTTTACATCTAATTTACAAAGGAGAGTAAGTAAATTTAAACATACTACACGTGTGATTTTAAATTTTACTACGCATCACACGGTTTAAATAGAGAGTAGGATACTCAAACCTAACTTAACAAACCCAATTAATTAATAAATGCATGGAATCTAACGGTTAAATAATTTATTCGCTGAATTGTGAGCATCTTAAAAAATATGACAGCTAGGCAGGAGATCTAATTTAATTAACTAATAGAAGCTTTAATTAATTAAGCTGAAAAGCTATGGCGGCTATGGTATGCGTGGTTTAATACATAGATATGCACATGCCTTCTGCATTAATTACCAAAAATAATTACTTTAATATTGTACAAAGTTATATATTAGGGAAAATTACACTTGGATCCCTATCTTTTGGAGTATTTACATCTAGGTTCTGAAGAATCGATTTATTACATATTAGTCCAATTTTTTGTTGATCGTTAGTCAAACTTAACATTTCTGTTAAAAAAAAAAATTTAAAAAAGAAAAAAATTATGAAAGGACTAAATTACCCTTTGGACTGCATTCTAAAATTGTCAAACTATAAGGACCTAAATGTAGAATATCTCGCTACCGCCACCGTTGCCGGAGCCACCACCCAGGTGGTCAACACCTTATACCACGATGATCCTCTTGTCAATCCCGTCATATCCCCCAAGCCCGTTTTCTCATTGGACAACCACACCGGATTTAATTTCAATTCAAAATTTCGGATTTTACCCTAAAACCCTAGAAATTTCAATTCGAAATTAACGATGATTCGTTTGTCGAATTTCCGATCCGGCTTCACCAATGGCTTACCTATGAAGAGTAGATCGAAAACCACCCTCTGGTCGTCGGAGTTCGCCACCGGAAACATAGCGCCGCCACCTCCGCCATGCGAGAACTTCTCGCCTCCACAGCTCTACCTTCGGTAAGAACGAAGGGTCGAGACCACCACCATTAAACTCATTTCGTCAAGGGCTTCCAGATCTTGGTGGTCACCGCTCTCGTCGCCGACCGGAAAGTCATTCGCCGCTCCTCCGCCGTGCGCCACCTTTGGGCCGTCATATCTCCACCGTCGGACATTTCCTGGTCGTGCAACCACCACCATTCGACTCATCGTCCCAAGGGCTTCCATACCCTGGTGGTGCGCGTTCATGCCTCCTGCCGGAAATGCCGTGCTCCACCACGCCGCCGCCGTGACTTCTTCGCGAGAAATTTTACATTTAGGTCATTATAGTTTGACAATTTTACAATGCAGTCCAAAGGGTGATTTAGTCCTTTCATAATTTTTTTTATTTTTTTAAAATTTTTTTTAATGAAAATGTTAAGTTTGACTAACGGTCAACGTAAAATTGGACTAATATGTAATAAATCGATTCTTTTGGACCTAGATGTAAATACCCCAAAAGATGGGGACCTATGTGTAATTTTCCCTATATATTATATTATATATATATATATAGCTCTCTTCCCTTCAAATTAAGCTTCATAATTAGTAGTTGATCATCAAAACAAAATTAAATCTTTTGCTGGTTTAAGACAAATTTATAAGACTGACATGGGAAAGACTTCAAAGGTTAAGAGTGCATATTGCAATATTGAAAATATGAAGACAGCAAATTATTATGCCGTGGTGGAACCACGCGAGGAGTCATCATGTGCTAATTTGGACAGGAGGCACAATTTCCTTATCAAAACTATGAATGATTTTCAACAGCATCTCAGTGAAAGAGCAAGCCATTTTTTAGGTATGGAGAGTTAAAATTAATTAATTCAGTTAAATGTCTGTATGTTAAAATTGCACTGTTGGTCCTGTATGTTAACCCAAAATTCAATTTTAGTCCTATATTTTTTTTTATAACAGATTTTGTCCTTTATTTTTCTAATTTTAACATATTTAGTCATTTATCTTTATTCTCCTAATTCTAACCAATTTTTCAGCCAAATTGTTGCTAGATTAACACATTTAGTCCTTTAAATAACAATGGACTTCACTCAGTATTGCTGGATGAATACCCAGTTTCAGAAAAAAACTGTGAACCGGTGAGTTAGGGTTTTTGAATTTTAAAATTGGGAATAATATAGCCGTTACACACACAAGGTAAAAATTATTTTAATTTTTTTATCTGATTTGTTAATTAAAGGACAAAATGTATTAATCCGGCAATAATTTGGCCGGAAATTGGTCAGAATTAGGAGTGTGAATATAAGGGATTAAACATGTTACAAAAAAAAGACTAAATGTGTTAACTTCAGGACTAAATATGTTAAAACGGACGAAATGTGTTAAAATTAAAAACATAAAGTACGAAAATAGTTATCACGAGACTACAATTGAATTATGGATAAATATACATGAATAAAAGTGCAATTTTGCCTATATTATATATATAAAATAATTATGTAATTACTTGTTTATATATATATATATATATATATATATATATATATAGGTTATCCTACCAGCCAAGAATGCGACCATTTCATGAATTTATCTCCGTTTCTACGTTACAACCTCAATAATGTTGGTGATCCATTTGAGGAGAGCAACTATGGTTTGCATTCAAAAAAATTTGAGAAGGGTGTTTTAGATTGGTTTGCTCAGTTATGGGAAATTCAAAAGGATGAATATTGGGGATATGTTACCAATGGTGGAACAGAAGGCAATCTACAAGATCTATTACTTGGGTCAGTACTTTCTCCTCCTTCTTCTTCTTCTTCTTCTTTTTTTTTTTTTTTTTAATTAGATTAAAATTACTCACATATCAACTATAGAACATGTTTGGTTTTAGAAAAGAATTACTGATTTAAAGAGATTAATTTTTAATTACACCATACTTGAGGGGTAGGGGTAGTAGATGTACGTAAGTACTTGCCCATACACCAAAACACGAGTCGCGCACGTAGTTGTTAAATACTAGCTAGATTATGCAGGAAAAAATGTTATTAAAGCTGCGTGCATGGTTTGCAATTTTACTATCAAAATTGAAATGTATTTTTAAATAGTCTAAATTACAAGTTTCGTACGTTGAGTAATATTTAACTTTAGCCTTTTCGGGCTTTATAAGTTCTCTCGATTGTTGCTTTTCTAAAATAAGTACTGATTTCTTGCAATTTTCATTTTATTTAATTTTGATGAATCCCCAATTCGCAGAAAAAAATTGTCGGAAAAAAGGGCAACATTGCCCATGAGATACTTTGCCACAATCATTAGATTCTTCTCAATATCTAAGTCAAGATTTCCACAATAACTTTTTTTTTCAGTAGACATCGCCACATTGATTGGAGAAGATAACTTCTCAAAATCATCAAATTGATTGGAGAAGTTATCTTTTCCACTTGATTTGGGATCTTGATCTTGATAATGAGGAGAATGATCGTATAGTTATGATAGAGTATTTTATCAGGAATGTTGATGATTTTTTCGACGAATTTTTGGATAGGGAAATTCCTACTAAATGGGATGAAAAATACAAAAACAAAATGAAACTTGTAGCAAAAAAAAAAAAAAAAAAAGGAAAAATGATAATCGTCAAGACTGAAATTCAAAAACATCAACATTACGAGATGATCCTTGCATATTTATTTTTTTAATATGCAATCCACGTAGCAAAATAAATTAAACAAGATTAAGTTATGGTATTGGAAATGAGATTTCCCACATATATACCAAAAAAATTACACTTTATATTTAGTTAAAAATGTTAAAATTTCTAAACATGTTTCTTTTGAAACATTATTATTATTATTATAATAATAATAATAATAATTGTAACTAATTGGTTATTTGCAGGAGAGAATTACTACCAGATGGGATTTTGTATGCGTCAAGAGAATCACACTATTCTATATTCAAAGCAGCAAGATTGTATAGAATGGAATGTAAGATGATAAACAACTTGACTTCTGGGGAGATAGACTGCTCTGACCTTAAAGAAAAACTTATTCAAAATAAGGATAAACCCGCGATAATTAATATTACTATAGGTATTATTATCAGTACATTTCCAAATTTTAATTTCATATATATATATATATATATATATATATATATATATATATATATATATCAGTCAATTTATTTAATTATTTTTGGAAATTTTGGAAAGTATAGGTACTACTTTCAAAGGAGCTATAGATGACCTTGATCATGTAATAAAAACTTTAGAGAAATGTGGCTTCTCAGAAGATCGATTTTACATTCACTGTGATGCAGCAACATATGGTTTAATTACCCCTTTTCTTGAACAGGTAAATATATAAATCAGCAATCTCTCTTAATTCTATAGTTTATGTACATATGTTTTCCTCATATATTTATTTTGTTTTTAATTTTAAATCACTAGCTAATTATTCAATGTTATGATCTAATAGTACATATATAGTTTTATATCATTAATGAAAACATTAATAACTTGTAAATAGTTTTTCTTTTTGGGTATATGAGTCTTGTAAATAGATAGCTTATTACTCTAGCAAATACGATTATTAGGAATGATTTAATTTTCATGAGAAGATAAAAAATTGCAACACTATATTTAATTAAACCCTAATTGGGTCATTTCTTTTTCGTCAAATTATAATTTTAGCCCAATACATTTTAAAATGATTATTGCAATATTAGTCGTCTAAATTTACCGAAAACTCCAGCCAATTTTATGAAATATAGGAGATATATAATTAAACTTTGTTAATCTCTTAATATAAAAAACTTTTGCCATGTACATTAATTATGGCAGTTTATATTTTACCAATCTAACTTTATTTTCTATAAGTTACCTCTTCAACTTCATAAGTTATTTCGTTTTAATCTCATGCTTTCTTTTGATGGAAATATTCGCAAAAATCCCCACAAACTACACATACTTTGTCACAAAACCAAAACGTACTCTCATAATCATTATATATGGTTTTCATTGGGAAAATAGATTTGAAGTGATAATGTGTAAAAGTTATGTAGTTGATAAAGTGACGATACAACTAATTATTTCGAATAGCAAACGATCTTTATGACTTCAATTAATTTATCCCGTTTATGACTTCTTTACGAATTAAGATCTTTATATGTAATATATCTATCCTCATTAAATTAGATGACTTTCTTTTCTTCAACTCTTTACCAGGAGCCAAAGTTAATTAGTTTCAAGAAGTCTATTGCAAGTGTTAGCGTCTCAACACATAAATTATTGGGTTTGCCAATGCCTTCCGGTGTGGTCATGACAAGAAAAGCATACATCTCTAATTTTTCCAAAAATATCGAGTATATTGCAAGTTTAGACACTACAATAACTGGAAGCCGAAACGGCCTCACGCCAATTTTTCAGTGGTACACTTTAAATATGAAAGGTGGCGCAAGACTTCAACAAGATGTTACAAAATATTTGATAAATGCTCAATATTTAAGAAATCGATTAAAAAATTTGGGAATAAGTTCTATGCTTAACGAAACGAGCATCGTTGTTGTTTTCGAACGTCCTTTAGATCAAATGTTTATTAAACATTGGTCACTTTCATGTGAAAGAAATATGGCCCATGTTGTGGTTATGCCTCATGTTACTGTTGAAATGTTGGACGAATTTGTCGATGATTTTGTTAGAAAAAGAAATATTTGGTATGGATCAGGGGAAGTTCTACCTCCTTGCCTTTCGGAAGATATAGGGTTTTCTAATTGTTGTTGCTTAGTTCATGGTAAAGTGTTGTTCAATGCTTAGTTGGTGTTGTGGGGTTTTGTAATTAGATAATCATGTTGTGCAACTTTGTTGTTGTACTTCATGTAATAAATCTAAGTGCAGTTATAATTGTAATTTGATTAAGTGATTTGTGATAATGTATTTGATTGTAAGTGCTTGCAATACAAGACATTGTTTTCATAATATATTAATGGGATGTAATTTGATTAATTGATTTTTGATAATGTATTTGATTGTAATTGCTTGACAGTCAACTATTCAATTTGTCAAATTCGATTTGTATAGAGTTGTAAAAGTGAATTACGACAAATGTTGCAAACTTAATTTCAAAAAATCAGGAGGCAGATAAATGTTACAGGTCTGATCAGAAGAAGACAATTCCTCTTTTTAAAGTCGAAGAAGACATTCCTTGCAGGGTTGGATTGGATGTTGTGATATGTGAACAGAAGCCTCTCCAAGTCTGGTGCCAAGAACAATTAGGCTGCTCGCAATAGGATACCAAAAATGTTGTAGCTTTTGTTTTCACCAAAATTTTCATCACGTTTAAGGTATGTGTCGAGAGTCGAGACCTAAAGACAATGAAACTAGTTTCAAGTTGTTTAACCAGAAAAAAAAAAAAAGAAGAAGAAATCAGCTATTGTCTTGGAAAATAGTTATTTTGTTCACGAAGAGTTTATTTTCAGAAAACTATTTAGCTTCATTATATCCAAATTTGGTTATAGAGTTAAATTTATCCATCTTATTTTTTGTCACTGTTGTCTTTCTTCTTCAATCAGTTAGGGTTTCACAAGAAAACCCTAACGCCTCCAGTGGCACACATCATAGATGATGGCGGAGGTGGCTCGATGGTCAGAGAGTGATGGCATGGTGGTGGCGACGTTGCGCCACCACATGAGGCAGCCAAAAAACACCACCCCTCTTCTTCTCGACATAGTGTCAGATCGGAAATTTGTGATCTTGAAATTTGTCCAGCGGTCACATGCTACTATTAAAATCTAAGAAACACATTATTTACATTTGTTGATATAGGAGATGCTTTATTGAAATTACTTTATATGTTGTTAACTTTTTTTAAAAAATAAAACGGAGCAAAAGCTATTTGTATGACTTTTAAGGAGATCCTCATATCATATATAAACCAACTTAAGTGAAAATGTTTTATAAATGGGAAAATTACAATTGTCATCCATTTGGATACCAATTTTATTGAAAATAATCCACATATATTATTTTTAGGAAAAGTGGGACAATTTTTGTCGGGGTTGACTTTGACTCCCGCCTGAGTTAATCCCGGCGCTGCCATGTGGCTGACATCCGAAATTATAAAAAATAAAATTAAAACACATCAGAATTAAATTTAGGCAAACCCAGAATGAGCTCTCGTTCCCCCAAGCAAAACAGCAAACCCAGATCCCCCAAGAAAAACAGCAAACCCAGAATTAAGTAGCGGCACTGCATATATATGTATAGTGAGAGAGAGAGAGAGTGTGTGTAGGTGTATGATTGTGTTTAATTGTTTTATTCTACAACGTTTTTCCTGTAGCTGTGGGGGTTAAATTCCTTGAGAACCTCCATATTTCTTTCAGATCTGTGAGGGTATAAGTTTGAGTTTGACAAGATTAATCCTGGGAAAAAGAATCATGAATTTCATGTCAGGTAGGCTGGGGTTTTATGAAGAGATTACGGGCTCCAGAGGCATCTCCTCCACTCCATCTTCTTCGTCCTCTTCCTCATTTCAGCACAGATCCCAGATGCATGGCCACTTACAGTACCTACCACGAATCCTACGGCGCCGGCTCTGCTTCTGCTGCTAAGCCGCCGGAATCCTACCCCAACAACAATGGAGGCGGTGGAGACGAAACCCTGACGATTCCGATGATCGGCGAAGGGAGCAGCGCCGCCGACTCCGCCGTTATCCAGAGGGAGCACATGTTTGATAAAGTTTTACGCCGAGCGATGTGGGGAAACTGAATTGGTTAGTGATACCGAATCAGCACGCGGAGAAAAACAAGATTCGTTTTGATGAAGAGCTCATTTACCTTTTCTGTGAGATTGATGAAGACCTGAAAAAGATAATTTCTTTTCAATTTGGGTACGAAATAGGATTAGGGTTCATACGTTTCACTGTATTTAGTTTTTTTTTTTTTTTTTTTTAAATTCTGATGTGTTTTAAATTTTTTTTTATAATTTCGGATGTGACGCTGACATGGCAGTGAGTCAGACACATGTCAGCATTGTGATTGACTCAGGTGGGAGTCAAAGTCAACTTCGGTGGGACAATTTTCCTAAAAATAATATATGTGGATTATTTTCAATAAAATAGGTATCCATTCCAAATGGATGAGAATTGCAATTTTCCCTTTATAAATTACATCAACAAAAGTTCCAAACCTATCACTCTAATCCTAGAAGTAAAGGATAAACTAAGTACAAAAATCATATCCAATAACTCTAACCTACTAACAAGCCTATAATCACTATGAAACTGATGTGACTTGTGACTTGTGACTTGTGAGCCATGCTTGTAAGTCTCTACAAACATATCCAAATGCGGAATGCCTATAGAAAAACCTCTAAAGTCAGACTTAGTAAAAATACTAAGTGTATCTTCACTGAAGTCCTCAGTCCATGCAAGTTGAAGCTCCCCAATAACAATAAACTTGTGCCAAATAATCCAGTCCAGACAAGTTGAATGCCGTCAACGAGTGTATAAGCAGCAACAAGAATCTTCCAGTCCAAAAAGCACCAAGAGCATGGATCAAAGTTGAACCAGCAAATATGCAGAAGGGGCAACTTGTAACTTTGAAAATAGATGAAACATACAAGATGTCCATTATTCCCTCCATTACTTCCCCAATGCTGAAACCAAATAATATGAGCAGGAATCTTCCAAACATATCCAGTGAGTCCAAGAATAGTCAAGATCATCCCAAGCAATAAAAATCCAAGTATGAACAGTATGCAGCAGCAGGGGGGAAAATGTAATACTTCCCCAGAAATTGAAACCAAACATACAGACTGTCCTATACCTAAGCTCTCTCAAGTGATGAAGTGAGTTTCTTTTCCAGTATCCCCTCTTATTTCCCTTGCTTTTTTCTGTGAGTGTTTTATTGTAAATTCCTCACAATTTTTTATTTTTTTTTCTGGTCGGGTAAATTCTTCATAATCATGTTTGTAATTAATGACTCTTTCATAACTTTATTGCAATGTCAATTTCATTTTAAATTGCTCCCAGTCATATAAAGTGTTGCACATGGTACAATATGTATTAACCATATAAAATTACATGTTAGAAAAACAACACCAAACATACATTCATTGCGGCCATTTTAATATTTCTCAAACTTAATTAAAAATCCTTCAAATATAAAAAGGAAAAAGCCAATTCACAATGGATCATGATTTGATAATATTAACATTTAACAGAAACTTAAATAGCACCAATGTTCTTCAACCCCAGTACAACCCCAACCCCAATAATGTGACCCACGGTTCCACAGGCCAATGTATCAGCCAAAGTGAACCCGGCCGGGTCACCGGTCTGCAGGCCCGAGTCTCTTGCCTCCAGCTTTAGCCCAGCGGTTGCCTTCCGGTTCGCTGATGGAGCCAACCCGAAACGGCCCGCAAACAGCATTAGGCTTGTTGAGGTGACCATTATCTGCGTGTCCAACCAAATTCAAGTTTAATATTAAGTTTCATATATACAAGTTCGTGAAGATTTATACAATTCTAAGTACAAATGGTTACCAGATTTGTGGATGAGCCAATGAAATCACAACGGGCTCCCAGAGCTTTTCTCCCTCTGAGTCTCATGGGTTGAACAGCTACCTGTAAAGAATCAACACGTTATAATTACAAGAACTAGAGATTGAAGCTCTTACATAAGAGAGAGAGAGACAGAGAGAGAGAGACCAAATTTTTGACAGGCGAAGCTGATGCAGGCAGGGCTTTGAGCCCATTGAACTGTGGGAGTGAAGTCATGACAGAAGTAGCCATTTTTTTTTTCTTCCTCAGATTATGATTGAGCTGTAAAATGAACTGAACAAATTCAATCTCTCTATGTCTTGCTAGTGATTATTTTATTTGGCAAAAATGAAATAAAAATCAGGTGTGTACTACAGCCACAAGAAGAGTTTGTGGCCTCAGAATAGCAGAATTGGATACACTTAGATACTTGTTGCTGAGGTGGCAGTAGAGTATAGGTTGATCCAGACTGGATAAGGTTTGGACGCGTGATAAATAATGTCAATTGGATCAACTAATATATGTTGGTTGTTAAATAATATAAAATATACTTCAGCTTTAGTAATTGCCAAATATTAATACTTCAGAATTTTATATATATAATATAAGTATCCGCATACCACTTACACAATATTTTTTAAATATTTAGTATTAAATAAGTATTCGATACAACATGATATGACAATATTTATTGTGTGTCCATCATAAGTTCAAACTGCAACTCTTCTTGCTCAAAGTTTTCATTTAAAAATTTTTTTTTGGGGAGGGGATACTATATTAATTAAAACTTTGGAAAAGCAATTGATTGTTTTTAGTTGGAATTAATTCCACTAAAAACCTATGTTAATCAAAAGATCTTTTGTAATAATTTGTTAATTTTGAGATTTCTCCGAAGTGTAAGGACGTAGCTGGACAAAAGCTAGGAAATGTAAAGAGTGATTGCATGCAAAGAAACTCTGCCCGAGGTGTACGTTTCACTTTGGGACGAGAGCGTGCCACAATAATCTTCTATCTCTGCTGCTTTTGCTTACAGCTTGCCCAATTCCAAGGCTTTTTCCCCACTAAGGACCAAAGCTAGCTCATACCCCTAGGTAATATATCTGATACGTACTTAAATTAACAATACATAATCTAAAGTAATGTAACATATCTTAACAATTTTTTGTTTTCGATGTAAAACAATGTAGGACCAGTACTTGTATATATACTAGTCCAGCTCCAAGTTCAATACTCCATGAATCATCTTTTTAAATTTTGTGCTTTGTTCTTCCTAATTGCGAGGATTCTTTTTGTTTTGCTCGGGTCAATTGAATTAACACGCATATTATTGTTCTCGTTTTTGTTGGTACTTGGCCTCACTCAATCTCCAAAAACTAGTTCAAGATGAGAGATTTGTCACGTCATTATATATTGAACACCATATCTTTAATTTTTCGATGTGGTATAATTTAACATCTACTTAAATTAATTTCTCAAATATTTTCTTTGACTACGACCATCATTCATCATTAGGGTTTTGAATTCTAACTGTGGGTATGAAATAACTACAGTGAAGGAACTAATCATTATAGTAGATGTTTGATATGAACCAAAAAAATCAATCATCATCATTGTGTAAACAGTGCTAAAAGGTTATATAATTTGTTAATATATATAAATATATGACAGTTCGAAGATATTGCAATGAAATAAATATTACTTTTAGACCCAAAAAGAAAACATCCCAATGCATATTAAGAGCAAACACAAACGTATAGACACAGAAAAGTAACATTACACTTTACATTGACAATGATTCTTAAATTAGCATCACAGCAAAGCATACTTGTACAAAAAACTTTACAAATAATAATCAACCCTAAGCACCTTGAAGCCATAACTATCTAACAGTTGCAAAGATTGCACCCAAAATCAAAACAACATTTTCGTAATTAACCATATCCAAAAAAGATCATCTTCTACCAAAATATAAAAGCAGAAGAACTACATTAATCTTCCACAAAATCCCTGTTGCAATCGATCGAGACGAAGATGCGGCTGTCAAAGATCTTATATTCCTGTAGAAAATCACATATCAGAAGTACATACCAAGATATTTCGATTTTCAAGAATTTAGGGACGAAGTCACTATTTTGAGAAATTTTTTAGTTATTTGCAAAATATTGAATAACATGATTTTTTAAAATCAAAATGGAGCAAATTTTACATATAGATCCCTGATATTTGGTATAATTACACTTAGACCCCTATACTATGAGAGATTACATTGAGACCCCTTTTACTTTGACTCCATCTTACAATGCAAACTGCTCCTTTTGTCTACTTTAATTAAGGTTGCTAAAGCTTTTTGTCAAATTTATAGAGTAAACTATCTAAATTACCCTCATAAAGAACCCTAATCAAGGCGTACAAAAGGGATAATTTGTAACATAGTGTCAAAGTACAGGGGCCATAGGTGTAATTTCTCATAGTACAGGTGATCTAAGTGCCATTAAACCAAATAACAAGGGGTCTAGATGTAATTCACCTTAAAATCAATATATGATATACTAATTTATAAATTTCAAGGGAGGCTAGCAACATTAAGCAATATAACGTTGAAATGAACTCACTCTGAAGTGGCAAAGATACATTTTGCATAACCTGCAAGAACAACATCCAACTTTTAACTTTAGCAAAAGCTAATAATTTCCAAGTACTCAAAACATTTTAATTTATACAAATCCTTAAATTACAGTTGTTCCACAAAATCGGACACTTACTAGGATTACTGTGAGTTAATCCGGCAGTCCCCCCGAAATAGCAAGCGATATCAGAGTTGCCATTTTGTTGGTAATAATTGTTGAAAGCATATGATGCATGGGAAAGTAGATTGTTAGGCTCGAAACACGGGCCGCCCGGTTGGATCGGGCCGCATTCCGCTCGACCCGAACCGCATGCCCAATCCAATGCAATTTGCAGATCGACATGTGGCGAACCGGGCCGGGCCACACACCATGACGCTCCACCGAGAAATGTGGTGTTGCCTTCTGGAGGAGATAGAGCTGTAATGGGGATTGCTGCTTCTGCTTTTTCTTGCACCATAGCTTTTGTTGCAAAAGCTGTAGCATTTCCAATGCAGGATAAATAAATTAGACATGATGGAGTTTAAAAAATAAATATTTTTTAAAACTGCTGAAATTTTTTGTGTGTAACTGTGTGTGTTTGAGAGAGAGAGAGAGAGAGAGAGATGATACCCAGAAAACCTAGAAAAGCCACAAGGTTCAGAAAAATCCACAGCATCTTTGACATGGTGATTGAAAGAGTAGATAATGAATGATCTTCACCTGCTACTGATTAGTTTTTTTGAAGAACTTAAAACACAGTACTCAAGTATTGAAGTTACTGTGTTTTTCTGTGTGGGGTAGAGTGAGGAGAAGGTGTAGTGATGATACTGAGTATTTAATGCAGAAGAACATGAAGAATCAAGCGTTTCTTCAACTAAAATTTTCTTCTTTTTTCTCAGTGTTTTTTTCTCTTTCTTTTTCCCTTGCTTTTTTCCAGTAGTGTCACAGAGGTGGAGTAGACTACTAAAACACGCCATAAGTACTGACTAGATATAAAATATAACTTTTTATAATTTTATTTATCCTTCTTCCAAATCAAGTTGCTTCTTATTTTTAGCCCATTATTCTACCCAGGTAAAAGTTCAGTCAGCCCAAACAGAATCATATTTGGGCCTTTGACACTTCAAGAGCTTCCTATATGCTATGTTATCCAACCCAAAGAAAACCTAAATATAGGCACCAGGTAAGGCCCAAGCCCAACCCGTTTGGAATGAGTCCAAACCCATTAATGTGTTTTAAAGGGTATCGGGTCTGTATGGACCCGACCCATATATATATATATATAATTTGAAAAAATAATAATAAGATATCAAGAGTTATGCATCTGAAAACTTGATTATTTTATTTTTCTTTTCTTTCTTTAATAATTTGAGGAGATTTGAACTTTCATGAAAAACTGTTTATGTACTTGAATTAATAGGAGTAGTTTTTCCAACAAAAAAAAATTATATACAAATATATAAAATTTGAAATAAAGGTTTGGACAGTTGACTTGTGGATGCCAGTTTGCCATCACAAGAAACTGAGATTGAATGAATAGTCTGGCAAATCTTGTCAAACGAGAATCAATAGCATAGAAAAACATAAACAAAAAATTAATTATTATGAGACACTTGCAGCTGAAATGGTTGTACAAAATCTAGGAATAAGATGAACAAGTAATTAATTGTTGATGACATCAATTCAGATTCCAAGCAGACATGGAAACAAACCTAACAGTTTCGAAAATAATATTCTATGTTGTTATCAAGAACCTGAAGAAAAGAAAAAAAAAAAAAAAAAAAAGAAGATAGAGAAATTTACTTTCACTGCCCCTAAGATTTATTACAATTTTAAATAAGTATATCTTATTTTAAGGAATAAAATGACACCACGGATGTTGTATTAAAATTTAAAATCATTGGGTTTTGATCGCCACCAGATATTACTCATAAAGTGGAGGTCTGAGTTCAAGACTTTTACAATGACAAGAATCGAATTGTGTGCATTAATTAATTTTGAAATATATCTTTTTGGAATTAATTTTGAATATTTAATTATATTAACTATATAAATATCATTTATCCTTTCCTGACATCCTATTATTATTGCATAATTAATTATAACTTCCCGACCAAAAAAAATAATTAATTAGGGCTTGGTATAAAATAACAAAACGAGTTTAACAAATCATTCCAAAATTATAGTTGCCTGTGTATATTTTTCTAAATTAATTAATTTTGATCGAAAAATCTAATATGTTTTTAGTTGCATCTACAAACAGAAAATTTGAATCACTTTTTTCAATTATGAAAATGCTGAAAATCGAAAATATATTATTATATAAATAAAGGAGCCAGGTCTCTTGGATTCTTAGCAATTATTATTATTATTATTGTTATTATTTTGCTATTTAATACTCGGCCCTATAATAAAAAAGTAGTAATTAATTAGTATATTACGAGCAGTGAGTAGGAATTGTCGATGTGACAACATATTTTGTCCGTTTGTCTCCCTATCAAAACACCGAGAATATTGCTTCTGTGTTTTCACTCAAATAAATAATTTATAAGTTGTTGAATTTCTGAGTTAATTAACCATATTAGAAGCTTCCATGTGTGGGAGCTGGATCAATAAATAATTATCATATGCAGATTTGTACAAAAATTCTCTTCAATCTCTCAAATATTAATTAAGCTCTAGTCTAAAGATTTTAGATATATTTCTTTTTTAGGCATTTTTTTTTTCGGACTCGAGTACGGTAAAAACTTAATTAAGGGCGATCTTTCAAACTCAATTATTTCATGCACAAGTTAGAATTCAAACCTATACTTTATTTAAGAGATCTAATATCTCATCCCAATAGGCCTGCTGATATTTGGGAGATTAGATATATAATTGCAGTTGATTAGTTCCAAATTGATCTTATGGAATAACAAAGAGAGACATTACAAATTTACAAGATTCCAAATCCATAAAAGAGGCGACGGATCCCACAAAATCTCCCTACTAAGACTACCATATAATAGCAACTTTACTAATCTACATGGCTAATTACTATTATTATAATGTATATACGTAAATATTACCAATTATTGACAATGACCGTTAATAAAGACTATTGATGAATTATTTAAACTATTATAAGGATAGACAATGAGTCACATGTTTAACTCACCGTTATATGCCAGCACAGGTCATGATTATCAACCAATGTGGGATGGGTTACATATTTCTCCACCCAACCCATACATGTCCCCGGGCATGTGGGCTCCGTGCCATGCTTCTAATCCCTTCAAGCAGGCTCACAAATGTGCGGTGCGAGTCCTCCAAGCAGCATGTATACACATGAGTTTTCCCCTATGGAACTGGTATCTGAGCTTCGATACCAATTATAACATTCTAATAGGGGTCCAATGTACTTTTAAAAACCGGTTATTAAAGAAAAAAGTAACTCACCATTATATGTTAGTATATGTTAAGATTCTCAACCAATACCAATAGGAGTTGTATCCCAACCAATATGGGATGGGTTACAACTTACAACTCCCTTGATAGGAGGATATTTTGGAGTTGAAAATGAATCCTAGTATATATTTTAGGCCGAGTTTTGGCATGTCATTATTTGATTCAATTACCATAATTAGTACCTGTTGGAATCATCATTATCTCGTATCATATCTCAATGCCATAAATTTCTGCTCTAATGACTCCATAACAAGATCTCGAGTGATTTCCTTTTTCTTTTTTAACTTTTGCCTATTCTTTACATCATGAGATGACCCTTTTCTGTTTTTCACAAATCCGACTTTTGAAAGTACCCTTTTACTTCAAATATTGATGGCATGTCACGCATGCCTTAAATTTCTTTGGCCATTATGTCTTTTCCCATCTACTTTCATATAATACTTGAACCCACAATCATAAAATTATAAAGTAACCTTTATTGAGAAAAAAAAAATGAATTATTGACCACATGATCATATATCATGAGTAATTAATCAATATTGTGCGATTAATTAGAATTGGAAAACATTTTTTCCCTTAATTTATTATTTGGTAGAATGCATTTAAACAACAATTTTTAAAAATAAAAAAAACAAAATTGAGCATGTAGAATCCATTATTCAATTGAGTTTAAATTCTACTAAACAGAAATTATGATATTAGTTGTTTGCTGATTATTAAGAAAGCGTTCCAAAATAAAAACACTTTTTTTTTCCCAAGAATCGGCTAAATCGACCGTAGGGTTAGGAGTACTCCCCTCATATATTAAAAACTCAAATCGGAAAATTCGAGAAATACATAAGTAAGGCATAAAAAGTGTCAATACAGAACTTGAATGCAACAAAGGTGATAGCACACAATTAGACCGTCCAAGTGAAGGACACGAGTTTCACACTTGTCAACCTGGGCCAGTTAATCCTAAAAATGTAAGGACAACTTTGCCTACTGAAGTTCTTATCATTATATCCTTTCGTCATAGTGTTGTTGCATTTCTGGCCGACCCAAAAATGACTGATGGCTACAATAATGAGAGATCGGGTCCAAAATGAAAAAACTTCACCACTTAATTTGGTAAATGCAACTACCCACAAATTTGGGATTGGAAATGAGGTGAAATTAGAAGATGAAACTTGCAATTTTACATTTTTACCCCCACAAATTTACTACTAAAAGTACCAACAAACATGCCCTCAAAATTAATGAATATCACAAAAAAAAATGTAAATATTTGAAAAAGAGATAAGGAATAAGAAAATGAGAGAGTGTTGAATGGAATATTTCATGAATAAGAGACCAAATTGTAAATATTATTGCATCTATAATCCCTGGCCCAAACTTTTCCTCTGCGGATATGGCCCTTACTTTGAGGTCCTTTTCTCCGCTTTTAAAATTACAAAAAGAGCCTCATCAATTTGACCTACCTCAATACTCCACAGCATATCAAATGAAGGGTATTTTCGACAATCTAACCAAAAGGTTACTTTGAGACACCTAGTCCAAATCACGCGTACTGTACATTCTGTCTGAACGAGGCAATGAGTAAAAATAAACAAGCAACACTCTTCCCCTTCGACACGTGCCGCGTAACCAGACTTCTTCGCGCACGTACCAGATCTGACGTCAGCGCTAGCGGAATCAAGCATCTCAGTATAAGCCACCGCTCGTGTGGCACAGTAGCCCTCACGTGCCAAACTGCAATTACTCTCGTAATTTTGCATTATGAATTCTCTAGTTTTTTATAAAGATAATTACACTTACAATTCTCGATTTATGGATAAATATAGCAAGATCCCCTCTACTATTAAAAATTACAGAGACACTCCCTCGAATATGGCTTTGTCTAATACTTAGGTCCTGTCGTTAGTCATTTTCTTGTTTCCAAGTATATGCTACGTTTTAGACAATAATTTAATCACTTCATTTATTTCATGTACATCAAAGATTATAACAAATATATTATGGTAATTTAGTCATTTTATAATTTTTTGTTAATTTTTTTATATTTTCGTTAGGATAAGAGTATCTATTTGTAACTTGCAATATAGTACAGAAGACCTTGCTATATTTACTCATAAATTGAGGAAGTATAAGTGCAATTATCCCCTTTTTTAATATGTCAAGTATAAGAAACATGTATCCGAATTTTTGAAATTTATATAAATACTTATAAATAACATAATATATGATTTAAAATAAAAAATCTATACTATATACTTGATATAATTGTAAAACAAAAATCTAATTTTTATGATAGTCGGTTACACTTGGATTCAACTATTTTTATATATTTATTTGATATTTAATTACTATGAAGACAGGTAACAATTTGTACTTTTAAGTATTATTATTCCAATTAAATAACTAGAATTACAACTATTTATTAGATGGAAAAATTAGCATGTGACTCCCACAAACTACGTTCATGGCTATGTATAAGGCATCGTACTTTTCAACCCAATAATTGCTGGGGGAAATTATAAAATGGTCGTGATATTTAAATTCTAACATTGCATCACATCAGATTTGTATTCTGCATTTAAATTTTAGAGCAGGTTATGGGGTATTTGTAAATTCTTTTACTTCTAAAAAAAAAAAAAAAAATAAAATACAATAATAAAAGTAGAGAGTGTTTGGAAAAAAATGTTAAAAGCAAGCATAAAACATAGTTGAATGTTTGGAAAAAAAGTTAATTGCTGGGGGAAATCATAAAATGGTCGTGATATTTAAATTCTAACATTGTATCACATCATATTTGTATTCTGCATTTAAATTTTAGAGCAGGTTATGGGGTATTTGTAAATTCTATTACTTCTAAAAAAATTAAAAAAATAAAAAATCATACAATAATAAAAGTAGAGAGTGTTTGGAAAAAAATGTTAAAAGCAAGCATAAAAAATAGTTGAATATTTGGAAAAAAAATTAAGAATCACTTCTAATTTTAATAAATCTACTAAAAAATAATTTATTTTAATTTGAAAATACCTAATAATCTAAAATCAGAATACAAAAATATATATTTACATGCTTCTGGATTCTGGCTTATTTCCACTTAAAGTTAGCAGAAGTTGGAAGTGTTTGAAACTCAAAGTGCTGGAAAAAATCACTTCTAACATAAGTGGATTTTTTTTTAGAGTTTGCAAACACTCTCTATATTTTACATTAAAATTCACATTCTAGGTTGATCATTAATTGTTCGGATCTAGAGTGAGAGACGGGCGTTAACCGTCCTATATCGAATAATTACTTAACTAATTTTATTAACTAACTTTTGTGGTGACTTAGCCCAAACACCTGGAAAATTCTTGTATATATCGGATCCACACCCAGTGTATACAAGAATTTCCCCAAAACACCTTACTTTTAACATAGTTTATATTAGGAACTTAAGCATATACTAGAACAAAAAATTGATTATGCATTAAATTTTTTTAAGAAACTAAATAGGAAAATAACTATAGAAGTTTATTTATCATGCAATATTTAGTAAAAAATATAATATAATTAATACTAATGTGACCAAACTGAATCTGATAAACAATTTCCGACAAATTAACATTATTTTTCTCATTGTTTACATTTTATATTCTTAAGACTCGTTAGTAATTAAATTACTCCCCACTCCGTACCACTTTGCTTAAATACCCCCCATCAACCAATTTTTTGCAATCCTCTCTCTCTCTTATATTCACGAAAATATACACACAAATATATATACCCAGAGACTAGAGAGCTCTAAGTAGAAGCTAGCCATAGCAGTAATAGCTATCGTCTGTGTTTATCTCTGAGTGTACGGAAACCCTAATATCGCCATTAATATACACAGATAAAGCCTGCAAGCTTCTATTCATTTCAACCGATTTTTTACTTTCTGGAGAGCTTCATTTATTCCTTCTTTCGCAGCCCGAGTCTTTGTCTCACTCATTTTAAGTCTGGATTTTTTGACTTGTAGCTGATTCCTGTTATCTTCTCGACACTATTCATTGATCGCCGAAAAAAATTAATCCCATTTCCCTTTCTTCGTATCTGATTCTTGATTCACAGAAGAAAAACAAAAAGATTCAATACATTGTTTCTGGAATTTGAATTCACTGTATATGAAATCGTTGGGAAAATGTTAGACGATTCTCGTAGGAATTCAGAGGAGCTGATTTGTGAAGGGTTGTATTCGAGCAAAAGCTCGATGAGTAGCGAAACGACGACGTTAAGCCACTGCACCAGCTTCAGCCGGCTGTCGTTCGAGATGCCGATGAGTTCACCGGAGCAGGCGGCGGCGCTGAAGCCGCACCGCTCGTCGGACTCTTCGTTCCTAGCTATTCGCTTGAAAACGAACCTGAGTTTCCGCGACTTCAGTCTCGTGCGGCAGATCGGAAGCGGTGATATCGGCCGGGTTTACCTCTGCGGCCTCCGCGGCGCGGCGGAGGAGCGGCGGCTCTACGCCATGAAAGTGGTGGACAACGACGTGTTGGCTATGAAGAAAAAGACGCAGAGGGCGGAGACAGAGAGGAAAATCATGCGCATGTTGGACCACCCGTTTTTGCCTACTCTATATGCTGAATTTGAAGCTTCGCATTTCTCTTGTGTTGTTATGGAGTATTGTTCAGGTGGAGATTTGCATTCTCTTAGACATAAACAGCCGCAGAAACGCTTCTCTATCAGCTCGGCTAGGTAATTTTATCATCTTTATTCTATTGAAATTGCTTTTAATTTTTGAAAAAGATTGAATTTTTTTTGGAGGGATTAATGAAATGGGACTTGTCAATATGTTGCTTTTGTTTGCTTATGCTAAAAAGGACCTCTCATTCTGTAAAAACATATGAAATTTTGCAGCTTTAATATTTCAAATATTTGTTTCAAGAAAATAAAGGGGTTAAAATAATTTCATCTTTTTCCCTATAAAGTCATCTTTTTTTGGAAAATAAATCAGTTTTAGCCGCAATTTTCCATTAATGAAACGATTCTTCATCTGGGCTTTTTTCTCATTTTTGTGGAATGTCTAAATCTGAAAATGCAAATTTGTCAAATCGTGTTATTTGCTGTTTATCTTCTCTAACAAGCTATCAGATATTTGGAACAAATTTTCTGATTTGTTTGGATCTTTTCCAGGTTTTATGCTGCCGAGGTTCTTGTCGCACTAGAGTATCTCCACATGCTAGGAATAATCTACAGAGATTTGAAACCTGAAAACGTTTTGGTTAGATCCGACGGTCACATTATGCTTACTGACTTTGATCTCTCTCTCTGCTCCGACGCAATCCCAGCCGTCGAATCCCCTGACTTCTCGCCGGACTCGCTATCCTCCCCCAGAGCAGCACAAAACTCCCGCTCATTGACTCCATTCTCCTGCCTCTCCGACCGGATATTCCGGTCCAAGAAAATCCAAACGCTCGCCGCGAACCGTACGTTCGTCGCCGAACCGGTATCTGCCAGGTCTTGCTCCTTCGTCGGGACCCACGAGTACGTGGCGCCTGAGGTGGCGACCGGTGGTTCCCACGGCAACGCCGTCGATTGGTGGGCCATGGGGATCTTTATCTACGAGATGATATACGGAAGGACGCCGTTTGCCGGTGCGAACAACGAAGCTACGCTGCGTAACATAGCGAAAAATCCCCTGACGTTCCCCTCTTATGCGGCGCGTGGCTCGACCGAAGCCCACGCGCGTGACCTGATCTCTGGGTTGTTGAACAAGGATCCGAATAAAAGACTCGGGTCGAAGCGCGGGGCGGCTGATATTAAGACCCACCCGTTTTTCAAGGGATTGAACTTCGCGCTGATAAGGTCGGTGACGCCGCCGGGTGTGGCGGGAATCAGGAGTGATAAAACGACGGCGATGAATCAGCAGACGGCGGCGCCGTTCGGTTTCTTCTGATATAGGAGGTCTGACTTCATTGTGGGGGGAATGGGATGACCGGCACGTGGAGGCGATCTTACCCGCAGATTTTGGGTAGTATGATTTAGGTGGGAATTAAGGAAGAAATTGCAAAGGAAAATGTATAGATTAGTTTAGTTTAGTTTACTTAGCTTTGTTGACATAAATTATGATAAGTTCTTAATTTCCATATATATTATTATTACCGATGTTCTTTCATAGTTTATGGTATGATCATCACTCATTGGAGAGTAGTTAATTAATGTTTGATTTAGTTATTAACAAACTAAACTTGTTAATTTATTCAATGCGATTCAATCATCATCGGACCTTTTTAGTTGATATGTAGTAATGTCACTCATAGCTATGTAATTTTTTTTGATTTATATATTGCATTTGGCATCATGAATTATACATTTTGTTCTATTAAGAATTTTTTATTTGATATCTCATAAAATTTGAAAACTCTTGTCTTATGTCCAAAATATTATTTTTGTCCATTAATTAAGAGAAAATGATCTCTAAATCCATCATATTAATATGAATAAAATATGAAACCGCATAATTTATATAAAAATCTTTTTTACCTTAAGACAATTAAGATTCATAGGCTCCAACTAGATATCAAATATTATTTTATATTATTTTAGTATGGAATTTGATCCAATAACCATCAAATATTATTTTATGTGATGAGAGGGGACAGTGGGAATCGGAATCATGTGGAAAGTTTGGATGATGTTCTGAAACAACCGGAGAGGAGAGGAGAGGAGAGGAGAGGAGAGCATAACCCTGCCTGACGTCAAACTGCACACTTTTTGTTGTTTTTTTGCATTATTATTATTGTCATCATTTTCCTACTGGGATTCTTCTCTAGACTTGATCAGTTGACCTCTAAACCCTATTATAAATTTAATCATGTCCTGTGGCCTGGCAGATATTTATATATTTTCTTTCTTTTTTCATCTTTCCTTTGAAAATCATCATCGTTTAAGACGAGAGCTTTTGATATTGATTTTTTCGTAATTATAGGTAGATTTTCTTTTCCTATAACGAGATTAGTAAACTGAATTTCAAATTCGTATTGTTAAATTCCAACTATAATATACTTGACGTTGATGGGGGATAAAATTAATATTGATCGTTTCAAATTGGGCAGTGATCCTAATTAAACATATCGATCCATCAATAATCTTCAATTCCCTCGACTTGTTGTTGACAGGATATTATGTCTACCTATTGGAAAGGACCTAAGGTCTTCATCAATCTAGCTATGACCTAATATTAGTGGCCAACAAATCTGAGAATGACTATCAACATTGGAAGCTAGTTCCAAAAATGTAAAATCTATACCATACTGCACAAACAAGTTCAAAATGCAGTTAATGCTAACACTTGTAAGAGTATTTTTACATTCCAAATGAGACTATTTATGAATCTATCAGAAACCTACTTAAAATTATAATTTAAATTACAAAAAACATAAATGGTGATAGAACATAGGATAGTATAGTATATAATTTGACAAGGTACACATGGGTTATGTCCATGTGACCACCTGCCTACCAGGCAACCCCCAAACATCCCACCTTAACCCACTGTCTCCTTCTTGTCCAAACACCATCTGCCCCAATGGGGCCCAATTATTATAATATCCTACGTGGCACTTTTTGACTGGCCCAATTGGCAACCAAGTGTTGGGTAATTTTTACAAGAATATTATGTATGTGAATATGTTAGTATAAAAATAAAAATGGTGTCGATCTATAAAATTTTTAGCTGTCCAAACTATTTTAAGGTATTTTTATCTTTAAAAAAGAAAAATGTGAAAGAGAAATTTTTTTATTGCGGTTTTAGTTGGATCAAATTCAATCAATCACATACTATAATTTATTTATCATGTAAAAGGTTGTTCTCTTTAATATATATATAAAAAAATCACATGTTAAGTATAAAATGCTAAATGTGTGACGATTAACATGATTTATCGAACTCGATTTGAGTTATAATTAAAAGAAAAATAGAGGGATTTTTTTTTCATAGGAATGAACATTAGTTAATTTCTTTATATATAATTAGATGAAACATGATTTAAAACTCAAATTAATCATATAGATAACAAGAAAAGATCAATATTATCTTTTACATGCACTAGATATTAAAAGTTTGAGAAAAAATGAGTTGGAACATTATAATATAAGAAGATTTGCAATATCCTTCAATTGAAAAAATAGTGACAAAATAGACACATTCACAAGGAGATGCACTGACAAAATAAGATAAATACTTGTATTTTTCTAGAAAGTTACAAACAAGAAAAAAAAAATCATTTAAAGATAAGATATGTAAAAAGTTGTGAAATGATAGCAATAATTATAAGGATTCAAGAAAATAAAGATTGGCCAATGATGGAGGAATGTGAAAGATATATATATATTTTGTCTAGACCGGATATGTCGTCGACTACAGTGACTAGTCCCCTCACTGAACTCAAAGAGTGAGACAACTAATCAGAAGATTTAAGACTGCTCCAATCCATATCCCAAAGCAAAGATTCGAATCCCTAACATTTAGTTAATGATAGATGAGTTATTTTGACTCAACCACGCCATCTAGTTACAATGTGAAAGATATATATGGTCACTAGCAAATATTATTGTTTCTTTTTCCTAGCTCGTTAAATGCCAATGTTTTGTTTTTATTGATATTAGTTGGGGTCCGATATTTAATTTCATGGTCCACTAAATAATTTTAAAAATGATTCCAAGTTACTTTAATTTCCATCAAATTATGTGTTGCATAATTCAACATATGTTGTAAAATGGGATTCTCTTGTGATTGTTGTACTATTGGATGTTGAATTATTGATTGTTCGACCATCAAGTTGATAGTTTAATTATTATGTCCATTATGATTTTCGACATGTATATAATGGGTTTTAATGTTTTTTCATAATTATATTGATTTTAGGGAAATAAGGGTAAATGATGAAAATGTGTCACTATTTGAATGAAAGTCTCAACTCTCAAGTACTTTTAGATTACACTAAATTGATAGATCTAAAGTTAAAACGTTTTTGGATTGATGATTAAGTTGTTTTTTTACACTGATGAAGCATTTGAATAAAAGGATTTAAAATTTAGCATAATAATTCAAAACATAGATTAACACAGAATTTTAAAATTGTAGAATGTATTTAAACAGATTTAAGTACTTAATTAGCTTAATTTTAACTAGCTTTTTATCCCCTGCGTTGCACGGGAAAATTTAATTATAAAATATACATTATTAAATAAATCGAACCATATTTTTTTTATATGATTATTAACAATACATTAAAAATTATTAATTCAAAATTTGAAGCACATACACCAAAGTAATTCATTTTATAAAATAATCAGGAATAATGTATATAAAAAACTCATTTTAAATGTATAAAAATAGTAATATGATTTTTTTATGACGAAGTACTGATTTTATATTTTTGATAGAGATAATATATATAGGAGGAATATCATGAATGTTATATAAATATTAAAATAACAATTATAATACAAAAAATATTTAATAATAGACCATATAAATATTGATTGGAATCTCTTTATCTTTTTGGTCGAAAAAAGAGCTAATTATTATACTTGGTATTATATTTTTTGTTAAATAATTTGTTATCATTTCATTATTAATTGATGATAATATTCTTTTTATTATTGAAATTTCTTTTATAATATGAAAATATTAATATTTCGAATATAATAATTTAATAAATCTATTTAAATTGAAATAAAACATAACTTTCCCACCAGAAAATGAACCTGAGAAACTTAATAAAACTTATATAATAAAATTTTCTTCCTTATTTTAGTTAGATAAATTTCATTTGAATCCACTATGTACGCACAAAAAAAAATATAATTGAATCCACTTTGTCAAAAATATTTGATAGCAATTAAAATATTAAACATAATTTTTTTAATGGATTTATAAAATACATTATTTTATCTTTTTTTTTTATTAACGAATATTCAATGCAATATAGATAACTCTAAAGCTTATTAACATTTATTTAAAATTATTTTTTTAAAAATAAATTTCAATATTTTATAAATTAGTTATATAGTTCTATAATTAAGTGGGAGTTACAAAATTTTAATATAAACAAAAATATGGAATATCAATAAATACATTGTAAGTTATAAAAATAATAATTAATGAAATTAATTATAGAAACAATCTACATGGCAAAATGGATCAATTCTAACTAATCCACTTCAATGCCACATAAACATATTTTCTAAAACATTCCACTCACTCATTTTCATATATATATATATATATATATATGATTTCATCAATTCAGACACAACTTTAATTTATTTAATTTATTTGATGAGATCTCTCGCAATATATTACCCTCATTCATTTAAAGCTAAATTTCCCTATGTCTTATGTTTAGATCATGTGATTTCTTGATTCAATCATGACCTATACACAGACATTTCTAAAAATTTACTTAATAGTATCGTGTCGTATTAAATATTCATATGGGACACCTGTGTAGTGTTATATACTATTATACAAAAATAAAATTACACATCGCAGTATCCATATCGTATCGTATTTGTATCATAGTGCCAGATATGGTGTCCTATCTATCACCAATTATGTATTATATTCATGGTAAACACTAATGCACGGACACGATAGAAAAATGTGTCTGTGCAATGTCCGACACGGCTGAGGGATGTATCCGACAAGGCAAACTCAATTTTTTTTATTTTTTTATTTAAAAGGGTCAAATTTTTTTGAGAAAAAATAAAAAATTATAAATGAATGAAACGGTGTATTAAATTAATTTAAATTTATTTTTTCATCATTTTTAATTGATTCTCACAATATTCTACAAATTATAATATTCTTTTAACATAATAATTAATTTGTATATTTAAATTTTACTAATAATTATATTATATTGTGATAAATTTATTTTTTAATTAATATTTGTACATATATTATATATGAACATTTATATTTTTATTAAAATTTATATTAGTCAGCCGTGTCAGAGCCGTATCGTGTCCTAAAATTTTAAAAAAATTCGTGTCGCCGTGTCCGTGTCGTGTCATGTCCATGTCTCCGTGTCCGTATCCGTGCAAGATAGATGGTAAATCAACAATTTCTGCTGTTGAGAACTTTAATTCAAATTTTAAGAAAAATAGTCAAGATGAAAAATAATTTCTTATGAACATGCACTATATACAACACATGATATGCTTAGTCATTAGTCAATTTTTGCTTCTTTATTAAGGGAAAAACACGACTAATTAGTTAAAAAAATCAAGGATAATTTCGAGAAGTATATAAACTTGTTGACAAAGGGAAGAAAAATAATTAATCTAGGAATTTGTAAGCGACAAAAGCAAGATTATGGACAGATTGTTAGATAGGATTTTGACTTTGGCCTATGAAATATTGTTATCTTAATCAATTTAACAATTTGTGGGAACTTGAAATACGAGGAAACCGATACCCTGGTCGACTCATACTCATGATACTACCACGTTCGGACTGAATATCGAAAAAACCAACTCCAACACGAATTACTTCTTAACTACACTACATAACACATACCTAATTACTCTTCATTTGATTATGCATATAAAATATGTATTCGGATACTATAAAAATTTATTTCGGAAAGATCCTCCGAATCCAGTTGAGATATATATTAATAAAATTTTCATAACCCCTGAGACTGTTACGGCACTTAAAAGGACACATATTAAAAAATTTATTGAATAAAAAGCTGAGAAAAAAAAGTATTTTTGGTGAGAAATAAATAGGTGAGGTACAACCACTGCCGAACGATAGCGTAATGGTTCAAAAGCTGCTCTTTCTCTGCGTCACCTTAAAAGTCCACCAGACAGTCTCCTCACACGACGTCGTATCGATGCTCTTGCTCTTCGAGTTTAGCTGAGAAACGATAATAAAATAAGAGAAAATGGTTGTTTTTCAGCTTTTTCGTGAGGTACTCTGTGCATTGTAACTTGTGCCTAGCTAGGTTGGGGATGACTAGTCTTACAGCTTACGTGGTCTATCGTCTATATAATGTGCTGCTACTATGGGCTTTTGGGCCCAAATACGGAGTAAGCATTTAATGTTTATAATCAAGAGAATTTATTATGAAGCCCAATTAAAGTTTTGGAGTCAATTTATAACGAAAAAAAGTTTAGAAGATAAACTATAAAAAAGCGCCAAAGAACAGGAGGCCAAAATTTTTTTTCCCAATAAATAATTACAACTATCCATATACCATTTAAATACGAAAAATTCCATGGGATTTTAGAAATTATCAGTTCCCCTAAAGTTTTAAGTGTTACTAACAACAGTAGTAAAATTACCACATTGCCATTGATAGAAAGAACTGAAATGAAAAGAAAAAGGTTGATTTTTTTAAAAACAAATATTTTCTTTCTTTTCAGATAAATGTTTGTTAATATCTTTAAGAAAGAGTAAAACCTCACGAGGCTTTTTGTATTTAGGCCATACATTAGGGTAGGCTTTTTGTATTTAGGCCATACATTAGGGTTAGTTGGTAATCATTCTAGATAAATTATACTGCAGATATACTTTTTAATGGATGGTTTTTAATTTTTTATTCAATTGCAAGGGGTATACTTGTAAATCTGGGTCGTATTTTAGAAATGAAAGCTAATATTTAGCCTTCGTTTTATTTCCACCAAAAATCAGAGCTTCTTATCAAGAAGATGCATATGAAACTGGATTCACCTAATTCAGCCGTGTCTTTCTAGCAACCACAAATTAGTTCAATTGTTATACATAGATAAACTGCATACACAAGCAAGCATAACAAAAAGTACTTTGCAAATGCCTAAGATTAAACTCTAAATAGTCACAAGCTGAACACATATAGTAGCCAAAAGGAGCCTAAAGAGTACATAAATCCAGACAGATTCAGCAAAACCGTAAAACCAAGTCGAAAGGGTCACTGTACAAAAGCCCATAAAGCCATAAAACCTAACTAGATATGAGAAAAGAAGTCTGACACCTCCAAAACTGAAGCTCAAATATTCTGCGAAAACCATTCCAGCTTACCTAGAAACCTACAACAAAAACATGAAAATGTTATAATCAAATCTTAAGGAATGCCAGGTAGAAAGTTAAACAAAAACATTAGAAAGAATTACCGAACATCGCGAATTTCCAGGCTTAGTAGAAGTCATTGTCAAGGAACGTCCACGGATCATTATCAGGACAATATTCACTACTGTATGGATTACAATAATCATCCAAATCTTCATAGTCTCCATAAAAAGAAAATCCAGATGAAACATCATCGTTTTCATCATCGTAAATATCAGCATCCCACTCATAATCAGACGTTGAGTCCTGTACATCTCTCAGATTTTTAATCTGCTGAGAACATCTTTTGCCTATTTCTTTTCTCAGTTCAATATTAAAACACTGCCTAAGATCAAGTGATTCAAGACGTGGACAATTATCAAGAATGGCTTGAAGCCCCTCATTATCCAGCCTGTTTCCGAAAAGACGAAGGTGGCGCAAATTAGGCATGTTATTGGCAACAGCCATAGCGTAAGCGTTACTCATTTCCACAAGAGGAAATCTATACCCACGATCATTGAAAGTAAATGATTTTAGCATAGGGCAAAAAGTTGCAATATTTTCAATGTCTTCAGCATGGATGGATGGCATGAAAAAGAGATGTAACTCTTCCAGCTGTGGGAACTTTTTAACTGCTGCTCTCAAACCGGGGCCGGTTATTTCACAGCAACATGCAATTGTAAGACGTTTGAGATTATTTGATCTGTTGAGACAATGCAACATTAGAAAAGATGATGATTCTTGTAAAAGGGCATTATGTATTAGAATACATATTCAACAGCATACATTGAAACTCTGAATGCATAAAGTGTACAATAAGCAACATCACATTTTAAACCACATGAAAAAGAACAACTTGAATACTGCAATGAAGCAAGACATGCGAAAATCACCTACTAAGACATTCATCTTACACAATATACAAGGAAATCTAATGAATGATAAAGTTTCAAATGTACGTTAGATTGTCACACCGGCATTTAGGAGCAAACATATATTTAGTTGATTCAGCTTGTTTTAATCTATACACTCTGCTCAATGGCTAAGCTCTTAACAGTTTAGTTGAATCAGATGGCACTTTCTGACAGCTTAGTTTAAGGAAGTTGGTAAAACTTAGTCTGAACATTTTTGAAAAGTTAGAGGTGCTCTATCTCTTCAAAGAATACTAAACCACAGAATATTATTGCAAAAGAATTTTGAAAAAGGGAATTTAAAAAATAAAGATTCCAATGAAAAACTTGACTTGAATCTCCTTAGCAAAATCAATGAAAAATACTTTTATCTACTAGCAAATTCTTTTGGTGACGTATTTGGGGCTCTTCAAGCCAGATTAAAACTTCCACATTCTGATAGAAATTACCAAATGATAGTTTTCTCCTGGCGAAACATAATCACAGAGAATCATCCGACAAAAATCATCTTAAAAACACTAAAATTATAGAATTCCAAATATATTAAAACACAATATGCCTTACTGGTTAATCCAACACATACCGCGCACAAAAATCACCCCAAACAAAACTAGGTTTACCAATCTCCATTAAAAGCATAAATTCTGGTAAACGTACCGGCTGGAAATGTACCCTAGCAACTCATCGGTGCCGAAGTACTCAATGTTAATGTCGATTAACTGTCCCTGGCTACGTTCCACCGCGCGACGGCACATGGAACTGAGGTAGGGAACGTTATCCGAATTATTCATGTCAATTACTCGCCACATGGCGGGGTCCTGGCACACTCTCCGCCAGGTAGTACATACTTTCTGTGCACTTTGGAGAATCTCTATCACCCCCAGCCTCTGCAGGATATTCGCCGTCAAATCTCTCGGAAGTTCGACCCACGGGGGCGCCGACGATGAATCATCTGCCGCTGGAATTTTCTTTTTGGGCTTTGGCCTGAACTGGAACTTCTTTCTTCTTCCCACCATTTCAGAGGGGGAAAAGCGAGAGCGGAAACAGTAAACGAGATAGTGAAATCAAAAGATTGTTTCAGAAAAGTATTTAAACTGATCGAATTTCCTCTCTAATGTTTATTTTTAACCTAATTCCTTAAAAATAGCGAAATATCTTTATCTGCCTTTCGCAAATTGGATGAATTTGAGCAAGTATATCATTTAAAACTAAAACCGAGACTTGTGTCAAATTTGGACCCACCCAAGTTTATCGGCTGTATCTTCAAGAAAACAAGTTAAAATACTTATTAAAGAATATTTTTTCATAATTTTCTTTTAAATTATTTTACTGAATTCACAATAAATAAAAATACATTAAAAAGAAGTGGAAAAAAAATAGTTTAGCAATATCTTATTAAAAAGATCAATTCTGATATATAATGCATTAAAAAGTAGTGCTAGTAATTGATTTCTCATCATTTATCAAATGAAAAAAATTATAAAATCAGGATACCATTACTCATTCTCAGTTTTGTATTGAGATGCCCACTGATTTATTTATTTTTGGCAATTTTGAAACTATAGTCTTCATAATATCCATAACTAATCAAAATATCACGATCATCACCTTAATCAGCTGAACTATTTCCCCCTTTGCATGATGCACAAGAATCCCAGTTACAATCATCAGTTGAATCAGAAGGGGCTCCTCATATATTTTATCTGCTTAGAGCATCTTTCACCTAAGGCCCCTTTTAGATCAACGCCAAAGCATTGGCGGATGTCATGCGACTCAAAATGAGGACAACCGTCGAGAATGGCTTCCAATCCCTTATTTTTCATAAGGTTGCGCAAATTAGGCATGGTTTTTGCAACTGCAATTGCGCCTTTATTATGGTTGCGGTAATAACATGTCATCCTTGTTTAGAAACAGGGCGGTATCACTATTAATGTCATCTGCACAGAGCTCTTGAATATAAATCATCAATCTGAATCGTTTATCCAAAATATAAAGGAGATCTTATGCAGATATACAATCAAGAATTCAAGACTCCTTTCATGCAATAGAATAGGAGATCCTTTGACAAAATCCTCATTCATTGAAGCCCTTTTTAGTTTTTACCATAATCAAACAACGTTCTACGTCTACCTTAGAGATGTACATTGCTAATAAACTTTCACAAGAGTTGACAAGTACACGAAACAAGAGGAAAAGAGCACCGTCTGATATCAAGTGATTCAAGAAGAGGACAACCATCGAGAACAGCTTGCAATCCCTCATTTGTCATGTCATTCACCACAAGTACAAGTCGGCGCAAATTAGGCATGCTTTTTGCAACTGCCTTTACATATTCATTGTCGTCTATGTCGAGCCCAAACTCATCAGCTATGATTTCTCCTGAAATTGGATGCCTATATGCATGATTGATTAATGTAAATGACTTCAAGAGAGGGCAAGATTTGCCAATAGCTTCAATAGGGCAAGATATGCCAGTGGTTTCGATTTCATCAAAAGAAAGTGTGCTTGACATGAGAATGAGGGACAGCTCTTCCAGCTTTGGAAATCTTTTAACTGCTTCACTCAAACAATCTCCAGATATGTCGTAGGAATTTGCAAGTGCAAGCCGTCTGAGATCACTCGACCTGTTGAAGCACAGAGATGTAACCACAGATAAGTAATTCTCATAAAAGAATGTATCAAAATATAGAGACAAGAACATAGGTGGAGCCTGAAAGGGAATAAGCCAAATACGCACACATGAATGCAGACAACGATCCAGGCAGAAAACTTAATGCTTGCAAGTTACCCAAAATTGCAGTTTTATGCTTTTTCAACAATTGGGATTGATAAGCCCTACAGACATATCATATACCAACACATTTATCCAAAATATAAATCAAGTGTTACGAAGAATACGATGCTCAAACAAGTATCACTATCTTCTCTTAATAATTCACCGTACAACACAGTATCACCTCAAAATATAACTAGGGTTTATCAATCCAAATTATTAGAAAAGCGTAAACTATAAATTTCACCAAACATACCGGTCGGCAATGTGGTCTACCAAGTCATCGGTGCCGAAGCCCTCAATGTTGATGTCGATTAACTGTCCCTGGCTACGATCCACTGCATGACGGCACATTAAATCGAGGGTGCAGGCCATGCCTAAGTCATCCGGTTTTATCATGTGAATGACTCGCCACATGGCGGAATCCTGGCACACTCTCCGCCAGGTGGTACACACTTACTGCGCACTTTCGATTATCTCTATCGCGCCCAGCCTTTGGAGGATATTCGCCGTCACATCTCTCGGCAGTTCGATCCACGGCGGCGCAGCAGTTTTCTTTTTGCCTTTTCGACTACTGAGTTTGAACTTCCTTTTTCCCTCGCCCACCATTTTAGAGCGTAAAACCGAGACTGAAAATGATAGAATTTCCTCTTTATCCTTTTAACCTTGTTCCTTATTTACTAATTCGGAGCCATAATAGTAACAAAACATATATAATACCATGGACCCATTTGTGGGCTGATGATCCAATGCAAAACGAAGCTCAATTTCGGAAGGCCCACTTTCTAATGTAGCATTGGGTTGAACTTGAACCACCCCAATGAATTTCTTTTATCTCCTATGGTTTTTTTTTTTGAAGAAATGTGTTTAATGTGAAATTCAAAATGCGAGTTTAATGTGAATTCTTCATTTGTGAAGGAAATATAAAAAGGATAATTAGTTGAGTTTGGGCAAATGGGAGGCAACTTATTTTGCGTATCATAAATCAAACTTAACAACCACCAACGAAAATATCCCAAACTTTCCCACTAATTGCGCAAATATTAACTACCTCAAACAATAGAATGCCTGCTCTCTTCTTCATTAATCAACTGCATTTAATACACAATTCTCAAAGAAGAGAGACAGAAACAACCAGAGGGTTGGTTTCCAAAAGCCTAACCTCTCTTCTTTGTTATCTCTCAAGGAAGAAATCCTTTTTCTTCTCTTCCTTTTTTGTAGCATATGTTTAATCTCCTCTCCTTCATCTCTCCATTCTTGAAATTTCTTGAGAATATTAATGTAAATAAGTTATTCTTCTTGGGCTCTCATTTGAGAAATCCCCAAGTATATATTATTATTCTAGGTTCAATTTTTTCTCAAGAAATAATGGGTGGGTCTCGCGTAAATTCATTCCCCGAATTAGCTCAGGCCTTGACAACCCCAGAAGAGCAATACGATGATTCAGCATTAGAAGGTAAATTCATGAGATTTGGAAAATTAAAGAAAAATCTCTTCATCTTTTTTTTTTAATATTGAGAAACGATAGGCTTGATCAAGATGTCTCTTTTCTTTTTCTTGTTTTGTTCAGGGGTAGCAGCACACGTAAAGCTGCTATTAAAGCTGATCAAGGACCACAAAGAAGCATGCGGTAAAGAGAAGAATGATGGGCGGAGAATGCTGAGAGTGGCCACAATGATAACCATTCTCGATACCATCAGAACCAGAATACAAAAATGCCAATCCTTTGGCAGAAAAGGAGCGGAATCCGAGCTGAAGCGGTGCTACAGCGAGCTCAAGCCGCCTAAGGAAAGGCGGTTCAGCGGCGAGCTCGTGGTGAACGAAAAGGAGAGGCTGAGAAGAGAGCTGAGTGCCAGCCTGGCAGCCCGTAAAAGCCTCGAGATAATGTGCTCCAGCTTGGGGAAAGAGAAGGAAATAATGGCTGCAGAGCTTTCGAGAAAGGCGCAGGAATTGAGCGGGATGGAGGAGCTCTTAAACGACCTCAAGGCACAGAATGAAATGTTGCTCGGGAAGGTGCAGGAATGTGCATTGGAGCATAAGGGAACGAAACGTGTATGTTTACTAGACCAAACACAGGGGAATAGAGCCCTGAAACAGCAAAATGATGTTTTATCAGAACAGCTTCTAAGGTCACTCGAAGGGTATAGGTCGATGAAGAGGAAGCTGAAAGGAGTGCAGGAAGAGAATACGACGATGAGGAGCAAAATGGAAGAAATGGAGGCAAAAATCGGGACAAGCCTCGACAGAGTACAGAGATTTAAGGACTGTGTGATGTCATCGTCGCACAATCCAACAGTTGATATTCAAGAGGAGATTCTGGGCTTGGAGAGTATGTTCCAATGCTTCCAAATGATGGCTGAAAAACATGATAAGAGAAAAGGAGAGCGCGTTAAGAGGGAGAGCAGTGCTTGTAATCACTAGGTTCTAGGAAGAGAAGAAGAGGTAATTTAAGGGGACCTGAATTGTATTTGAAGTTTTCTTCCGTATGTATAATCAGGTGAAAAGATACTTAAGAAGAGACTTCTTTCTTTAGTGGTATCCATAAAGTAATGAGAAACCTTATGTAAATAATATGAGATACTGCACAGGTCAACAAAATCAAGAATTTTTTTGTAACAAAATGGTATATCATGTAAATTAGATTTTTCATAAATAACAAGCCATCATTCTCGAATATTTTGCAATTTGTAGCCTGCTATGGAGTTGAGGACCCACGAGTTGCTGGCTACGACGGCTTCAGCAGAATTGGCCAACTCCTCTGCCTGAGCACGTCTTTGGTCCAAAATGGATGCCTGGGATTGATCAGGAAGCTCAATGCTGTAAATGATGACATTCGTTTCGTGGTTGCCTGCAATGGGCTTTCTATTTAGAACTTTACCTCCAGCAGCAATTACTAGATCATGAAGATAGCCTCTGTATGAAGGTGCGAAATCACCCATGAAAAAGAATGTGTATGCCTCAAAAAGCTTTGGTTGCTGCAAGCCATATTAAAATGAATAAGTAAAACAGTAATCTGAATTATTCGGAAGTTTGCAAATATTTGTAGCTAACAAATAACCTTGTTAAGAAGTCTTAATCTTCCAAGCCTGGGTCCCTCCCTGATTCCATTAATGTCACTGGAAATCTCGTAATGTTGCTCATCAACTAATTCTCCAGCTTCTATGCAAGCTTTAATCCCTGCATCAACATAGACAAAGAAATCAGTGTGAAAAAAATAGGTGAATAAAGCAGGGTGTAAATCAAGTTAACTTATAACTCATTTGAAGCTAGACAAAGACTCACACTGTACATTCAAAATCCATTTTCCTTCCAAAACACCCATTAAAAATTTGAGTGTTCGTCGGCAAGCTCCATTCTCGTCTGTAGATGCAATTACATGTGTTATACTCGAGTCCCAGTTCTTCAGCATTGTTACTCCGGATAACTTTTCAAATTCAGTGATTATTGCCTGCATTTGCACCAGATATTTAAATATAGTAAGAAAGTGATTTTATTCTGATTTTACATTGCAAAATATGACAAGGTAATTGCTGGTTTGCTTACCTTCTCCACATCAGTAAGAGCTGAACAACACAGAACCATGTTCCGGAACTTCTTCTGAGATTTCCATGGCAAAGTGGAACCACTTTTACATTCCTCAGTGGTTTTCGCTTGAGGGGTACAAGACTTTCTGTAAAACAAGACTAGTTATCATGCGAAATATACTAATTGAAATTATATCAGTACAGCAGCAAAATATTCCTGATACGCATATCCCAAAAAGCAACAAACCTTTCAATAGCAGATTTTCTTTTCTTTCTGGAATGAGATCGAGGCTTCTCGTTTGGTAGTTGACAGGATGCATGAATTGGACACAACATAACAAAGTTTTCCTGTAACGTCTCGTACAAAACTCAATATTTAGTTGAGATGTGCTTTTGTGAGATCTCAAAACAAGATTTATTATTTTACACTTACACTATCCCACCGACATTCTGGAGTCAGCCTAGCGCAAGAAACATGAAAACTCTTGCGGCAACTCTTTTCGTAACATCCAAGAGCAGCCCCTTTTATGCCACAACATGAGCATGTAATCCTTCGACTTCTAGATAGTTCAGTTTCAAGGTTGATGACATTATCATCTTCAAAGTACACATTAGGGGCCCTGCAAGAGATGATGAAAAGATTGCTTCTCTTCAGTAACAAAACAACACAAGACTGTTTACTATCCCATCACCCAATTTCAGACCAATAGATGCACGATACCATCATTTATCAAATTAAGTAAAAACTGCTATTGATTTTTCTTTATTACGCATATTACTGATTGCCTAAATGTACCATAAACAAGTTAAAATAGCTCTAAGGCAGTGAGGTTAGGTATTCTCATTTGTCAACCACAGCTTAGTAACCTAGAAAACACCACATACTTGAACGAAGTTTCAAATGATTTACCATTCTGTACAATTCTTGTGCACATGTACAACTTTTGTACTTGCTTGCTGATTGTCTACCACTGGCTTCCTGTTGAGGTAGTGAACCATGATCCCAGAAGCCTAATTTTTTTTGGTAAAATATAACAGGTTACAAGAAGAGTAAACAAGGCAGAACCTAAAGGCAATATTTAAAAAATAAAACAAGAAGTCAGATATACCTCAGACTCGTCAGATGATTGACAAAAAGCACAGCAGATTGTACTAGGAGATTTCTTGCATTTCAGCAAAATGCTGCCATTCAGTGTGGAACTTGCTTGATCCATTTTTGCTGTATTTCTCATCCCTAATTGTTCTGTTGCACCTACAGTTTCTTGAAATGTCTGGCTTCTCATTGCATCTTTATCATTAGCACTTAAAGAGATACCATCACACCTGTCCTTGGGCATGTCCTCCACAGAAAATGTCACCTTCTTCAGAGAATTTGGCATTTTTTTGTTGTTATCTTCATAAGCTTTTTCAGTGTTCCTATCTGAAACTTCTTTTTCATTGCCTGATGGCAACCAAATAGCATGTAGCTGAGAAATCAAGCCCTCATTGTTTTGCTCTGTGTGTAAGCGGCCTCTCCCAGGTCCAGTTTTCACTTTATTACCATATTTTTCTGTCTGTACAAGTGTTTTGCTGGTACATTTTCTTTTACTACTTCTCCCCAAGTTGCTATTTTTTTTCCTGCTCTTCTCAATATCTTCACAAGTGGTATCATTAGCATGGGCATATTTATTGCTGTTTGCCTGAAGCTCTGTCCCATCAGGTAGAGGTGGAGCATTTTTATCTTCAATACTAGCCGCGGAGCACTTCTTCTCATTCTTTCTGGGTTTTCTTTTCAAATTCACTGGATTGCCATTGCCGTCCTCTTGCATAGTTACCTTGTCTAATTCAACATTAGCCACAGTTACTTCACACATGGCACTCTTGCTTTTTCTGGTCTCAGTTGCATTGCTGACTTTTTTAGTAGAAGCTCTCAATTTATTGCTGTTTGGCAGAAGCTCTGTTCCATGAGATAGAGTCAGGGCGCTTTTATCCTGAATACTAGCTTCAGAGGAGATCTTTTCATTTTTACGGGGTTTTTTCTTGAGAGTCAGGGAATTGCCATTATCTCCCTCTTCAATAGCTACCTTGTCTGATTCAATATTAGCCACAGGTACTTCACACACAGTTTTCTTGGCTCTCTTGCCTTTTTTGGTCTCAGCTGCATTGCCAACTTTCTTAGTAGAAGCTCTCGTTTTATTCCTGTTTGGCAGCAGCTCTGTCCCATCAGATAGAGTCACAGCACTTTTATCCTGATTACTAGCTTCAGAGCAGATCTGTTCATTTTCCTGGGGTTTTCTCTTCGAAGTCAGCAGACTGCTATTCTCTCCCTGTAGCATAATTACCTTGTCTGATTCAATATCAGTTGTGGTTACTTCACATATAGTTTTCTTGGCCCTCTTTCTTTTTCTGGTCTCAGTTGCATTGCTGACTTTCTTTGTACAAGTTATTGTTGGACCTTTATTCTCAGACGACTTGTTCGCCTTCTTTTTCTTATGTAGGATTTCTCTTTTGTTGGCACTAATCTTTGAGCCTGTGGTTGTTTCCATCAGGGCAGCCTCAGCCTTCTCTTCAGTTTTGTCTTGTTCTTCAGTATCTTGTATCTGCATCAGCATAGTTAGATGAAAGCCTGGTCAAGATTGGGAGACAGTTGAAAAGGGTAAATTTTCATGTTTGCATGCAACACCAATGTACCTGCATTGCCAGGGGAGCTGAACAAAGTTCTGGAGAGCAAGGCCTCTGCGTCCAATCAAACATCTCACTATCAATAAAATCTGCATTGTTTCGTATGATACAGTCTGCTCTCTGTAAGAACAAAAATGAAACAAATGATATACTATTTTATCCAGGAGACATAACAAAACCTTCAAAGTTAAGACTATCTTGATTATTATACCATGAACTTAGATAAGATGGATGAGAGAATAATCAATATCATAATCAACGAAATCAAAAACTTACTTTTGGACTTATTTTATCAGAGACCTCGTCATCCGAGTCCTTGATGTCACTGAAGCAAGGAACATCTGGAGGTGTATACATTAACTGATTGTCATCAGTCTGCTGTGTTGATTTCTCTAAATCCTCTTCTTCTCTCAGCCAGAAAAATGGAGAAAAAAGCGGTTCCCCCTTCTCACATGTAACTGACATGTCTTTTTGAAATTTTTTATATTTTGTTTGATCAATTTCAACATTTCCACTTTCCAGCTTTTCAGGCTCCATGCGGGCCTCAGAAGTTGGATATGGTGATACCTGAACTCTTTTCTTGGTAGGAAATGAAGGTTTCACTAAGTTTGACCGAGATGATCTTTGATCAGTATGTGATGCAACTTTAGATCCTTTTCCTTGATGTTGCTTCTGGCTGCAAGATCCTAAAGTCACGATATGGGTATTTCCATTATGTTGAGCCTCACGAGTATGAATACCGGTTTGATTATCTTCACCTATGCATAAAGTAAACAATGACAGGGGAACCAAATTAGGAGGTTTGATAGGGTATATTATGTGAACGCTAGAACCACCTTAGATATGATTTTTAGTTTTTTCTTTTTAACAGTTCCCTTTTGGTGGAGGAACTTGTTAGGTTGTGGAGCCTAACGTAATATTTAGTGTACTGATAATTATGAAGTACTATCGCGGTTCAACCTCCGCAGTGAGGTTGACGGGGGTGTGGGGGCGGTAACCCCCCACCTGAAGTGGGGTTGCCCCGACCCAGATTTTTTAGGCCATACCTGTAATTATTCTACATTTTTTTGTATCTTCTTTTACTATTAATATAGTGAGGACTTCTTAGTCAAGTTGGACTAAGTGGAAAAACCGAAACCCTAGTGTATTATCTCTCTCTCTCATTTTCTCTCTATTGTTCATCTTCTTCCTCTCATCAGTTTATCAGTGTGGTGCCAGATCTTAACAGAACTGATTTGATCTTCCCTGGATGTGTGTTTAATTGTTTATTCTTTCTGTTTCATCAACTTCCTTTAATGGAGGTAAGTGATCCTTGTCTGGATATAAATTACTCTCAAGAGTACTAAATCATTACCAAATATTTTGGTTGAAGCTGCATTCTGAGTGATGAAAATATTGACTCCTGATGCCACTTCCATGCTCTTGTATACATTAACTAAATTATCCATGTGTGGAGCAGGGCGAATTTCTGAAGGTAATAATGCAAATCATTAAACTCATCAGATCAAATATTAGACACAACACGTCTTAGTTGCTGCTATATTTGAACGAGCAGTGTAGAAGCATTATACATTATACTCTGTTGAATTGTTAGACAAATAATACAGATACAGAAGTGACAGATAAATACCTCTACGCCTGTATGGAAGTTTACAAACCGGACAATTCGATGCTGCTTTCATGGATTTCTCGATACAAGGACTGCAACAATTTAGAGAGAGATAAATCACGTCGAATCGAACCCTAAATATACACAGAATTACATGCGCGCTAAAAAACATAAAGTAGAAGATAGCTTACTTGCAAAATACATGATTGCAGGTGAGCGAAACGGCCGAATTCAGGAGACTCAAGCTGTTGACAGGAATTTCAGAAAATAATTCAGGATCTAAAACACCGAAATTATATTTAAAAAAAAAAAAAAACATATGAACGTATACCATATAGGACACTTGAGCTCCCTTCCCATCCTTTCGAGATGCGATGCTGCCGCCATTTCTATAGACCAGAATTCTTCTACTGAAGCTAATCCTCCTCTCTCTGTGTGGTATAGTGGTATTGGGACAAGTGAGCAGTGAATGTGGATATTTTTGAATATTTGCGGTGGCCGCGCCAATAATATTTCGTACGACGGTACGATTCATATTTCCCTCCGCAACTTTAGAATTTTAAAATTTTCACCGCCTCAGCCCTAATTGGCGCTCTAATTTTCGCAGTCGTCTTTTTCCGTTTCGAAAAATAAATATGCGTACATATATAAGATTGGGCCTCAGCCCAGTTGTTTATTGCTGGATCGGATCTCCACCTTTTTTTAGTGGCTAGATCCATATATAAATAATGTCATCTCATATTCTTTTCTTTTCTTTTTTCTCTTTTGTACGAATATAACATCAGTATAAAAAAAAAAAACTAAATACGTTATTTTAGTACAAAAATATAGTGTTACTAGATAATTTTGTCCCTATGGTTCAAAATTTAACCTGTAAATAAATTAATTAGATCATAAAGATCGCTCCAATCGAACATCTACCGTATCTAATCACAAAAAAATACTGAATGGAAAACAATATATTCATAGAAAGAAAAAGGTATTAACTAAAAAAATAGTAATTTATCCAATTATTTATTCCTTAAATATACCGATTGTAGAAATATAGTGATAGTATTTTATTTTATTTTCAATTGAATCTTTCCAAAAATAAATAAATAAATAACTTCATACTTAAAACAATTCTTATATTATTAAATGACTACCTCATCTAATAGTTAAAATATTGTAATTATATTTCTATCATTTATTTTCAATTTCATATATTCCAAAACTTAAAACAATTCATATATTATAGAATGACCATTTCATCATAAAACTTGAAGAATATCTCAACACGTCTCTTCACGTGTATGTGGTATCTTTTAAGTTTGATTTTGAACATGAAAATTATGTTTTCTTTAAATGGATGACAACGAAAATATGTGGAGACGAATTCGTTTACATCTGACTTTAAATGCACAAATTATATTTTTATCAAATGGACAGTGGTGAAAAACTGAATACGCTACTTCTTCGTCCTGAGTTTGATAAACTTAACCGTCTCATGATCTCATCTAAAATCTTGGAGAGAACTCTCACTAAATCTTTTAAATATCTAGATTACTAATCATGCCATTATTGTGATATCTTGGTGACAACAAATAATTTCACTATAAACTGTGATAAAAGCATTAACTACTCTCAATCTACCACCATATAAGTGTCACTAGTTAATTTCTTAATAACTTGAACTTCATTTGTCACTGTAATTTTAAAACACAATAACATTTTATTTTCATGATTGTTTTTTTTTCCCACTAAATTTAATATCAACGAAAATATTTGCATTAGCATTTGGTAAAGCCCAAGTTTAATTCCACCATATTACAGCCCAATAAACGAGCCCAGATACTACAATTTAGATCTCAGCTGTCCATTTTTGATTAGTACGTTAATGGATCCGAAATTGTCTACTTGCGAATTGCGAGCCCTAATGCGCGTCATATCGGGTCGGGTCATCCCGTTTTACTCCACCCAAATATAAAGTGGAACTTCTTTATTTTGGAAACTCTACACGGCGGCAAGGCGGAAGACGGAGGCGCCTTTTTCTACTCCTGCCGAGTTCTTCCTTTTTTATTTCTGCCATGCATTCAGTGTGTAGAAGCTTTCTCGTTTTCTGAATATCTGACTACTGATTCGGCCATTCGGGTATGCAAGAGTGGGAAAGCAGAGATGACGGCAAAACCTTTCAGATTGGTGAGGTTGTTTCCGAATCTCTTATTATTATTATTATATATTTTTCTTTTCCTTCTGTAGAATTGAATGAAATAGGGAATGCATGTTCCGTAACAGTTTCTTAAAGACAATTTGTTATTTTCTTCGTTTCTAGCAAGTGGATTACCCACGTCTTCATGAAACCAAGTGTGGTGGCTTGAATGATGGCGATGTCTGGGAGAATTATTATTCATTGTTTTTTGTTTAAATCTGGAGGTTTATACTGTTGAATAAATTCCAAATTGAATCATCCTCTCCTGATTATATTGGACCGGTGAAAGAGCTAGATTAGGTTTACGCGCGCATGTGCTCTAGGCTTCAATTGTTATACGAGAAAGGAATTTAGAGCACTGAATCAGAAACTACTGTTTCTGTATATGTGGATTCATTAGTCAAGACATCTTTATTTGTATATTTTTGGAGTGAGTAGCACTTCTCGAGATGCTACATCCTAGGTGTCTGGTTTCACCTTTCATTTTTCCAGCGAATACAAAGTGGTTGTATTCAATCATCTCTCTTCTGGCTTGCTATTCTGTATGTCGAGCCTGTCTTTCATTTGATGATATGCTGACGCTGATGTTGATGACTACAAGTTTGATTATTAGAGTTATTTACTGATAACTTGCAAACTGGTGCTTTTAATGTATATAGGCTTGAACTTGTTTGAAGTATTGATTTAGGATTACGTGTGGAGAGATGAGTGTTTAATTGCTATTATGTGCCTAGAATGACTTAAAATAATGCATTTCCTATTTCAAGACGGGACCCCAAATATGACATACTTTGTGACACTCATTGTGAATTAACTGCTGCACTTAACTGAATTCTGATTGTTTCTGAGTTTATTCACTGTCTATCAGAGCCTCATGGTGGCAAGAATTTCTCATGAGGTTTAAAGCAGTGATAAAGATTATTAGAGTCCTGAAATGCAACTGATCTCGAAATGATCTGTTGATGGATGTCTTTAGTGGACACTGACTCAGATATATTTGTAGATTGAATTCTTTCCCATTTGCTGTAACCAATAAGAGTGTACTATGTGACCCTATACTGGTTTTGATGAGATCCAAATTCCCATGCGGATCTCTATTTAGACTTCTCATGATTCAGTTTTTTCCATCTCTAGCTCTGTTCAATGTTTTGTTTGTTTGAGGCAGGGTGAACATGCTCATTTGGTGACCGTATTTGGCTTTATCTTGATTCACATACGAGCAGATCTATACATATATACATATATTTGCATTCAGAATGATACATATTCTGTATCCACTTCTGGAAATCAACGAGTACCAAGCTGCAACAACATGATTTATGTAATTAATATTTCTTGAAAGGAAGAGCATGACTGCATGAAATTCTTGTTCTCTCGGCAAAGAACAAGAGCTCGGGTCTGGGTGTAGCAAGAATGCTTGGTATAAATAATTCAATATTGACTCTTTTATATGATATGGTGAAAATCATCAATGTGTGTACATATTCTATGATACTTTGTTTAATCACTACCTCCTCCATGCATTGGCTTTTTTCAGCTGATGAACAAGGATAATGATGAGAAAAGGCTTTAAAAGTGGATACACAATCATGGAGAAGGGAAGTGTCCATATAATTCAGAGATGGTTCTTCAGGATTAAGACTTAAAAAGGGAAAATATTGAGACGTCCACTACTATGGTAACTGGATTAAGGTATGAAATAACCTTTTTGCTATCTCTCATTATGTGTTGAAGTTTGTTATTAGTCTCTTGTTGCTTCTTGAGTTTCAAAGGTAAATCGACACTGATCTTACTTTCTTAAATAGGGTCCATCATGGTTCCCTTGAGAGTGTATAGTACATTATGTGAAACTTTAGCTCTGCTACTACGTAGTTAATTGATACAGTAGAAATACTGTGATCAATGACTATTGTCCCGTAGCTTTAACTGCAAGGGAATTTATTCTATTTTCATGTAATACCATATCACTTTTTAGTTTTAACTATGTGAGATTGCACTTTAATTCTGAACTAGATGTATATATGAGTAATCATCTCATCTAAAAACATAAGCTGATAGAGATGAGAAACATTAAATTTTTATTATTCCTTACACACCCCTGCACATGCATGCGATACTTCTATTTGTGAAGCCTAGCACGTGAAACTGTTTCCACAATTGGTTGGTTGTGGATCCTGGCGAAACCTCTTGTTTAGTTTGAGCTGTGATGTCATATGCACTGTGATGCAAGGAGACGGACACGGTGATACGAACATGACACAGACACGGCAACATATTTTTTCACTATTTTGCTCTAGACAAGTGTCCGACACAACATTGTACGGTGGTTTTTTTTAGAACGGGTATCATATAGCATATGCATGATCACCTTAGCTAAAATCGTAGGCTATTGCAAAAAAGACATTCAGTTTTTATATTTTCAAGAGTATCCTAATCTCCAGTGTTCCGACCATTTGACCTAATGTGCAAGATTCAGTCTTTCTTGAAATTAATCTGCAGACTGCTTCGTGGCTGGAAAAATCGATGTTTGCTTTGCCAGCTAGTTTTGATTGCTCATGCTATGCCTTGCGATCCATAATATGGTAATTTTGTTGTATGATTATGGGGACCTACTTAGTCATTTAATCAAGTAAAATGGCCTAAAACAAATATTTAATAAAATAGTCAGAATAAACTACTTGTGCCACTGCTAGCAAATAATTGTTGGGAGTACGATTCTTTTTATGTGTTTTTTATGGGTAATTACACTCACATACCTTGAGATTTAGCCTAATAATAGAAATATATCTTATAAAAAAATTTCCTATATATCTATTAAGTGGTTGGACGGATTTTGGTAACATTTGTTCGATAAAGCCTTCTTTTATTTATATTCTTTAATAGAAAAATCAAGAATAATATGTGAAAGTATTATTTATTGTTAAGATTCTCTAACGACAAGTAGAATTTAGGATTCAAGGTGTCTTTATATAATTTTCCAAACCTCAGGTAGGATTGTATGGTTTGTCTAAATTTCAGGGTATGTTATTGTAATTATCACTCTATTTATATCGTAGGGAAACACTGTTGTGATGTCATTTCTCTTTCCTATCTTTTTTTTTTCTTTTGAATTTTTTCTCTTTCCTATCTTAATTCATGATTGTTGATTGTACCTTGGTTTTAAGGATTCATAGTGGAACTCTGGGCAAGGAATAAAAGAGAATCAGTTCACATCAAAGAGTAGAAAACATTTTTCATGTTTTCTTTTTTTTTTTTGCTGATAATAGAGTAGGGCCTTTCTATTTAAATGAAAATAAAAATAGGGAGATTTCTAGTAGTAGCAGATTTCGAAGCTTTGGATCACACACGTATGAGTCATATGATTCAAATTTTATCATATTTTGCATTGTTTTCCTCAAAGTTAGCTATAAAAATATAATACAATGTGAACTTTTAAATACATGCTCCAAATTTGGTGCATTATCCATGGTTGTAAAGATACGTAGTTTTAGTGAGGGAGATGGAGTGATAAAAATTATTTATGATCTACAAACGCTTCTAAAAAATAATGTTGTGTCTTGTCTTGTTGGACACTGTGTGCGACACCTTTGTGGTGATAAATATTGAATAAAATTTGTGTTGTCGTGTCAGTGTCTATGGATCACAGAAATTGATCAATGTCACTTGCCTAAGGGTACTTTCCTGTTCAATTATGCCGGTTCTTTCTAATGAAAACTTTTAACTAAAACAATCTAATAAACACTACATAGATCATTAGTAAAATGTGATATTTTATAATTATGAAGGTTTGGTGGATGATAAATTATTTGGTCGTTAGGTGCGTTTTCGTTTCCTATACGGTCTTTTATTTCATTTCCTAAAAAAAATGCATATAAAATGCCTTGATTCTTCTAGTTAGGGCTTTTAATATTTGAGTGGATTAATTTAGAGGAATTAGAGAGTTTTGAAATAGAAGCTGCTAAAAGTTGTTAACATTCTTATCGAAAATCTAGAAGCTATTAAAGGATATGGCCAGCAGGGATACTATTGGTTTATCTTTATTTCTTCACTAAATCTCTTTGGTCATTATTTTATTTGGAAAAAATTACACAATTCATCCATTAACTTTTTTAAGTTAGGATTTTAGGGATATTACTTTCAAAAATTAGATAATTCATTTTTTGATTTTAAATTTTTTGGAAATTATAGACAATTTTCGTCAGAAATTCAATTATTTTACTTGAAATTGTCACACGGTCTGCACGTGAGTTTATCTTCCTATGAGAGTGAATTTTGTCAGACATTTTTGGTGTGTCTCAAGTGACAATTTAAGGTAAAAAATTGAATCTCCAACAAAAATTGTCTCTAGACTCTAAAGGATGAATTATCCAATTTTTGAAAATAATGTCTCTAAAAACCCCAATTCATGAAAGTTTATGGATGAATTTTGGGATTTTCCCTTTTATTTATCTCTAATAATGTCTGACTTTCGTTTGTTGAAGAATACTGTCAGCTAGTCATTTTATCTCCACGGGATAGGTTTTAGACTTTAGGTTTAAATTGTATTTTTTCAAAACCTTTTAAATCCCATAGCTCGTATAAAACAAGACTGAAAAGTTTTAATAAATTATACGTTGTAATAACGCATTATGGCACATGAATTGAGAAATGAAGATTTGGTAGGTTTCTTCTCAAATCCCAAACTGAAGAAAAGAAAAATTGATTTAGATTTCAGAGTTCAGATAGAATAAAAAGGGAGTAGGTAGCATTTTAGTAATATAAAATAAAAATAATCAGATGGCCCACATTATGTGTGCATTTGAAAGCTTATACAAATTACAGCTATTCTGATTTCTTCTTCATGGCACAGTTTTAGGAGGACGCACGTGTGACTGTGTAGATGCATCTACCATTCAAATTTGACAAGTAGGTGAGAAGACTCTCTGGTGGAAATATCCAACATCACCATCTCTATCTCCTTAGTGAAAACTTTACATGGTAATGTACTAATATCATCTCTCTTTTTTTCAGTCAGAAGTTATGGATTTGTTTGTTAAAAGTAATATTTGAGGGTTATGCAAGTATGAAAAAGATACAAGTATTTTAGTATTTAATCCATGTAAGACAGTTAACACCTTTACATCTAAAAATCTTGAAAGGTTGAATTTAAATGTAGAAAACATTTTCGCTTTGAGCCTAATTTACCCCACATTATAATTGTCAAGAATTACCACACTATGAAAAGGGTAAATGTACGGGTTGTTTATTTATTTTCTTGACTGCACATAAAGTCAGTGGAGGTAATATAATTTTTTATTTTCCACTTTTGCTGAAATTAAAGTAACACGTTTTTGGGGAGAAAATGTGGACTCTCTGCACACATAGCTTTATGTTCCTATTTAATAATAGTTTACCTTTGTTATTTTCTTGCTACCTAAAGCTTCGTATATAATAATGAATACTAAGTCTTGTTCATTTGACAAAATAAATAAACAAGTAATAAAAAAAGCACTGTTGGGTTGGAGAAGCGATATGAATAATATGTCCAAATTCAATAATTGTATTGCATTTGTTTGTACTAATTATTCTTGACCAAGCTGGTGTACAATAGAACCAAATAAGTTGCGAAAAAGATGACCAAATCCTAATTTTTTATTGCACATATACCTGATACACTGTCGCTATTTGATACATACTTGTTCGTAAAGCAAATGAAAAATAATGTTTGAACTTTGACCACATGTAATATGAATGAAATAGCAATTTCTTTTGCTTTAGTTTTTTGGCTGGGAAGTTTAATTATGATGCATGAAATTTTTTAAAAATACTATCGTATAGTACCGTATGAGTTAGATATTATTTTAGACACTTATATCGAACAATTATTTAGTAATAATTATTTTTCTAAAAAAATTGTGTCATCATGTTTCAGTATTTGTGCCTCTACATCACAAATTTTGAATAATTAAATGTTAGGTGAAAGTTACGAAGGTGGCATTTCTGAGTTATAACTGCCATATATACATTTTTTTTGGTAGAAAAAAGTTTAAGTGAGTTCAACGCGGATCCACTACCAGGACATGCCCTATAAGGTTCCAGAACTCTTTAAAAAGATTCTTACAAGTTGCACACCAACAAGACCGTCACGTCAACATAAGGATTTGAACTTGTGTCATCTTATAAGTACGAATTCGTTTCTTATCGATTGTTAACTCTTATTTTTAAGTTCGTGTGAAGGCCCTTCAAAAGTAGCTCAGCCAATAAAACCAAAGTACGCCACTAGAAACCTAAAAATACTTTATTATGCTTATCCTAAGTGATATTTAAATTTGGCCTAACTTTAATGTGTTCGATGGCATTTTCAAGATACACACATGTTCTGTACATCATAATTCCATATGGCCGACGGTTCCAACTTAAAAAAAATAAAAATAAAAATAAAAATAATTGGATAGCGCCTAATGAATGAGCGTAAGAATTTGCATTTATTGATTGTGAATGATTGAGATATGAACACGTAGTAGTTCTACTATATTTGGAATAATCAATTATACTAGCTTGTAACCTTTGCGTTGCATTGAGAAATTAATTTATAACTATAAATTTAATATATTACTATTAATTATAGTTTATATATTAACAGCTTGAATATATATCACAAATTGAACAGATTTTTTTTTATAAATTAATATATATATTTTCTGCATAAAAAATCTATTTATAAAATATATATTATTAAATAAATTGAATCATATTTTCTTATATAATTATTAAAAATACATATAAATAATTAACTCATAATTTGGAACACACACCAAAAATAGTTCTTTTTATAAAATAATTATACTCTATATATATGAAAAAACTCATTTTAAATATATAAAAATAGTAATATGATATGATTTTGTATTTGTAATAGAGAGAATATATTGATATATATATATATATATATATATATATATATATATATATATATATATATATATATATATATAATTTTTTTTAAATCATGCACAATCAATATAAAAATTGAATATTATATCTAAACTATAAATAGTTTTAAGCTCCCCTTCAATCATATATATATATATATATTAGCATTTAAATGTAAAGTTCATAATAATTAGCAAAGCTTATTAAAATTTACTTAAAATTATGTCTTGAATGAAATTTTCAATATCAATATTATATACAATAGTTATATAATTCTATAATTAAATAAGAGTTAAATTTTTTTAAAATATAAACCAATATATGGAATGTCTACAAAAATCACAATTAATGAACTTAATTATAGAAACAATCTACATGGAAAAATGAACTTATTTTAACTAATCCAACTCATTAACACATAAGTATGTTTTCTAAAACATATCACTCATTCATTTTCATGTATATATATATATATGATTTTGGATGCTTGACAATTTAAGAACATAAATTATTACGCCATAAAAGGAAAAAGAAAATCTAAAGATATGTCGAATTATGAAATGTCATCGACTTTTTCCACGGTTTCTGGACCGCGTGTAGGGTCTCTTGCATGTTAGTGATAGATTTGAGAGGTTCACTGTGCAAATTAATAAGTTAAAAAACTTATAGATTTTACAGGGAGTTATATGGGATAATTTCATTTTCCGTCCCTGAATTATAGATCATTATTAGATTTTGTCTTTTCAAGTTCAAAACTATCATATTGTATCCTTAAGTTTCTAAATTTTATTAATGTTTGTCCTTCCGTTAATTAACTAACGAAAATTGTTTTGGCGCGTATTTATCTACCTAACCGCCTTTCTTCTTCAAAAAAGCTTTAAAGTCAGTTACTAAACCCTACAGTGCAAAGGCCCGAACAATTGGGGTGATTTCTGTAATTATAGTTTTTTCAATTAGGTAACTTTATAATTAATTTTTCTTCAAAAGATGGGTTTCACCAAGTTTGACTTGTGGGGTAGTGCTGTGGTTTGGGGTTGGCAGTTGTAGGTTGAATGCGGGGACAGAGCCACTTGTTGGGAGGCAAACTTTCAAGCATGGCTGCCGGCCTGCCTGCAAGTGGCTTGATTTTATTAGTCGTATTGAAAATAAAATGCTTGCGTGTTTTCTGAAAATTAAGTTTTAACGCACAATAAAAGCACGACTTCGACAATGTTCGTTCTTTATGAATTTAGTTGAGCAATTTAATGACGACTTTAATATTTTGGACCATATAATTAAGATTTGGGATAAGATAAAGCTAGTTAAAGTTTGAAAACGCGATTTTATTGTACCAATTTACGGTTCTTGAATTGAATTCGTGATAGGTTAATAGTGTGGAACAATGTGAATAGGCTTCATAATTCTTATGCCACTCAATGTATGAGAGTTTTGTTTGGAAAATTAGGTGATAAGCACGATATGTCATGGTAGATATTACGTAGAAAAATAGAAAGAGATACCATTTTTTTGTTTTAAATATTGAAAAATCTAGATGTCATATATCAATTGCATTAACTCTATAATGGTATCAGAACGCAATAAAAATTATTTATTGGACAAAAGTAAAAATGAGGGGTTGAGGAGAAATTTCTCGTACCTATATTTTGTGAAGATTTGAAGCGGTTTGTTTGACTGATTTTTTTTTTTTTAAATAATACTTAAGTTTGACATATCTTGTGAGGTTATAAGATTTTCGAAATTTAAAAGATGACAGAGCTTGTTGGAAAATGATCTTTTAAAAGTTTGGTGATAAAGTAAGATTGTCAAACTTATAAGTTAGTCCGTCATTTCACACTCAATAGTGGGATAGTTCTACTAAAATCTTATGCAAGTAGCTTTTAATCTATCAAATGCGGATATGATGGTGAACATGATATGTTATGGATAAGGTGACATGGATTTATTTCGACAATTTGTACTAGAGAAGTCTCCGACATAGGTGCTTGATACGATATCGGACATGATACAACATAGTAGAATATGATTTTTAGAAATATCTGTACATTATAAGTCCTAACTCACTAATATAATATTTGGAAATGATATGGTATACTTTATTCACATTCTAAAACATCTCAACTCCAGCAACTTATTAAAAAGCTTATAATTCACCCAAACAGCACTCAATTCAATGGTTTTGTATAGTAATTCTAAATATAATATGAACACAAATCAAGAACATGAATGGAAATTAACCCAAAGTGGCAGTTTTCCTAATTAGTGAAACTAAAGTGCATTAATATTAATCTCAAAGAGTCAAATGAAATTGCAACTAGGAAAATGTAACTAGAGAAATATCTGCATATATGAAAACTCATTACTCATATACAAGTTCGAATTTTTGAATTTTTGAGTATGCAACTACCATTTGTAGGAAGAGTTTTACATTCTCGTGGTCCGGCTGAATGTATTTTATTATTAGTTAAGAGAGTTTTACAACTTAATTATCCGACTTGGTTCGAATCATATAAATACAATTTTAAAAAAATCCAATCACACCATCTTTTAAGTTATGGACTTCCTTCTAACCATTGATCAAATGAGACTTAAATACTTAAAATTATATAAGACGATTATCAACTCTCATGCTCATTAGCTGGCAAATTGCCATGAAGACATTTTCTTGAAGAAAAGTTATACTTGGCTCTTTTAATCATTGAACAATTATTTAATCATCTGTTTTTTTTATATATCTATTAAAAATCTATTATCGGAAGGTCAAGAAAGAGTACACGCGTCACTCTTTAACACCTGGTGTGCGGGGTCGAAATTTCCCACATATATAACGTACAAAAAATATCCTTTTGAAAAGAAAAATCATTTCCTAATTTGTAAAGAAAATGAAGTATTAACTGTCAATGAGGATTGAGGGGGTAGGTGAGCACAATTCCTTAGGACTGGCCGGTGGGAGTGACGGCCTTAATTTTGAGGATTTGATTACAAATATTTTATTTTGTGCTTAATTGGTGATGCATTTTGCAGATTCCAACTACTCCATGTATTTACCAAATGTAAATTTTCACGATTTTATTATGGTATATGATTTCTGTAAATAATTAAAATATGCTTATAAAGTTAATGTTAATAGTTTAAAGAAAATTTTAAATCCACTATCTTAGGTTTGATGCTATAGCAAAATTATTCTTACTTAAGTTTCATTATTCATTTTAAAAAAAGAAATTGAATTACTGGACTTTTTAGATTGTGTGGATATCACTACAATCCAACTAAGCTAATCTCGGGAACTGTTGGAGAAGTGATTCATCTCTTACACAGCTTTTTTTCAACTGCTATTTTTTAGTGTTCTAGGTTACATAATTTTCTATCAAAATAAAGAAACTTTGGTAGCAAGATTCTTCTGTCCGTGGGGGGCATAAACTGTTGAATTCCAAAAAATATAAGTGTTAGTTGGACATAATAATCAAAAATAAGTTTCATTAATTGATGACTTCTTTATGTTGCAAATGGGTCAGAAAGAGACCACCTACTCACATCACATATTACACATGTACTATGCTTGTAGTGGCCTGGATTTCATCTTTCAATCATATATGTTCATATAGTTTACCTAGTGAAACGGCAATGAACATAGAAATTTTTTATATTTATCATCAATTTCCTATACTTTTCTGCATTTATTCCACTTTAAAAAGTTTACATTATATAAATAGAAAAACCCACTTTTTTATTCGGGTTTTACATGTATTTTAATGCAATCGACAAATGAAAGAATCATTGGGGTCTAGTTCAATCGCTACTAAATATTACTCAAGTGTAGAGGTCTAATTTAAATAAAATACGCCTAATTTAATAGTTCGACAATATGTTAGATTAATGAAGAATTTAGGTTTTGGGTAATTTAATAGCAACACATTTTTCATTGCCATGACATAAAAGGTCACCTATACATGCCTTTATACCTTAATGATACAGTTTGGATGAAAGCACCAGTACGAAATACAAATCAAAGAAACATTACATGGAGAGAATATTTTGATTATTCAAATTTCACAAGAAACAAAAGAAAAAAATAAGAGTCACAATTTTTCCTTTTGGCCCCATATTTGGAGGACATTACCATTTTACGCCCCCACAAAAAATAAAATTACTAAATTTGACCCCGCAAATTTACGAACTTGTTAGCAGAGCATTTGCATGTTCTTGCACAACTTTCCAGGCCAAGATGACGTGCCTGTTCTCTGTCAGACTCGCTCCAACAGCAAATCGCATCACGTAAACGCCGCCAATCACTGCATGGGTCATGTAAATCTTCCCCGATTCGTTGATTGTCTCCAGCAATTTCGCGTTGAAATTGTTCGTCGCCTCCTCCTGAGAAACGATCTGGTGGTTTCCGCCGATTTCCACCGGCGAAATGCGGAAGCACACGGTGGCGAAGTTTCTCGGCACCACGACCTCGAATCGTTTGTCCATTCCGACGAGTCCTTCGAAGTTCTTCGCCATTTTGATGTGGCTGCGGAGGAACTTCCTCAGATTCGCGACGCCGTAGCTGCGGAGGACGAGCCAGAGTTTCAGAGATCTGAAGCGACGGCTGAGAGTGATTTGCCAGTCTTTGTAATCGACAACTTGTTTGGTTTCTGAGGCTTTGTTTCGGAGATATTCTGGATATGTCGATAGAGCTTTGACTAGGGCGCTGGGATCTTTGACCCAGAGGCAGCAGCAATCGAGCGTTGTTAGAAACCATTTGTGTGCGTTGAAGCTGAATGAATGGGCTTTTTCTACGCCGTCGAGGAAATGGCGGTACTCGGGCAAAATGCAGGCGCTGCCGGCGTAGGCGGCGTCGACGTGGACCCAGACACCGTACTCCTCCGCTACCGCGCAGAGCGGCGAGAGAGGATCCACGGCGGTGGACGACGTCGTACCAATGGTAGCGCAGAGGAACAAGGGATACAATCCGGCTTCAACGTCGGACTCGATTTGTGCGCGGAAGGCGTCTCCTGTAAGCCCGAACTCGGTGGCTCTCGTGGTGGCGACGGCGCGGAAATTGTTTGGGTTGATTCCAGCGATCTGCGCTGCTTTCTGCAATGCGGAGTGAGTCTGGTCGGATCCGTACACGACCAACTTGTTGATATTCTCTCTCCCAATCTTCTTCAGCATCTGATCCCTGGAGGCGACCAAAGTACACAGAATCGCCTCACATGTGGTGCCCTGCAAAACCCCTCCGCCGCCGCCGGAAAACAGGAAATCCGATGGGAGCTCAAGCATTTTACCGAGCCAATCCATGACGATGCTCTCCAGCTCGGTGGCGGCCGGCGACGACATCCAGTTGAATCCAACAATGTTAAACCCAGTACTCAAAATTTCTCCAAGAAATCCCGCAATACTTCCACTGGACGGGAAGTATGCAAAATAATTCGGGCTCTGCCAGTGCGTTATTCCAGGAACAATATCCTTCTGAACATCTTTCAGAATATCTTCAATAGGTTCCGGGTCGTATGGAGCTGATTCAGGCAAGCGTTTCTTCAGATACCCAGGTTCTACTTGACTACGAACAGGATATTTCTCGACATTCTTGTAATAATCAGCAAGAAAATCAATCACCATATGACCCTGTCTTCTGAACTCTTCTGGGTCCAGAGGTTTCATGGTTCCGGCGAACCCATTTTCAGATTTCTGATTCTGAAGGCTTCCCATGGATTTTAATTTGAAGGGTTTTTTTTTCAGATTTTGTGATGGAAAGTTTCAGTTGATATGACTATATGAGTTGGAAAAACTGGAGAAGAGTTGAGAGTTTGAGTTTTTCCGGGTTTATGATTTGATATTGGATGCACGTAATATATATATAGTAAGATTCTAAGAGAGGAGGCTCTATAAAGAGGTGGTAGATGGGCAAGTTGGTTTTATGTAGACTAGAGTGGGTTGTTGGTGAGCATTTGTCACGTTCATTCTTCTCTTTTTTTTTTTTTTTGCACGAAAAAAATAGTATTTTTTTTATTAATTTTGTTTTTGGTATTAATTATTAGTTCTCTTTTAGGGCTCCGAAAATCAGATCAAATCTACTGGTATTTTTTTTATTTTATTTTATTAATTGGATACATAATTGTCCTTTAATCACACTTGTTTTTTAAATATTTACCATTCAATCATATTATAATCTAATAAAGCTCAAGTACAATTCAATCAATTACAAGCTTGTTGAATAACTCATCCTATACGGAGAAATACATGCCAATAAACTATACAACAAACTATAACTAAAGACTAATACTTCTATACAGAAGGCTAATGCCCACAGTCGTAGAACTCGAACCCATAACCTCGAAGTTATGGAGCCTCCTTTTTGCCGCTCGATCAAGGGATCTCGGTCCTTTAATCACACTTAGGAGTTAACTGCACTACATCGTATTATGCAGTCGACTATCCAAGTACTATATTTACATTGGTAAAATAGAGTATAACTCATGATCAGTGATCACTTTAGATATAGAATTGGACAATCGCAAAAAAATATACGATAACGATAAAAATTTAAAATTTTCTTACTCTATTAACTGTTTTAATCGTATTTGTAACTTTAATAGTATTCTAATCATTCAGTTGAACAGATTCAATCATTGACAAATGTACTATTCTTATTATATCCCACGAAAAATATAAATACACGCTACTTGATCAATTATATCAGTTTAGTGAATGTTTCATAGTACAAATAGCTACAAAAACAATTTAAGTAATTATCACTATTACGCAACTGATATATGTATTTTAATATAATTTTAGTGTATATATAAATTAAGAATGACGACAAGCGAATCAAGGAAATCGAGTTTGATAAAGTTTGAATTTGAATTGTCTGGTCTTCACACGGTTTAAAGGCAACATACTTTAATTTTTCAAAAATATATAATAATACAATTTTAGTTATGTTGAATGGGGTAAGCATTTAGAAACCATTTTCCCGGAAGGAAGCTTCAAGAGTTTGGGCCTACGAGACAAATTAATCTTTGGGCAAATTATATAAGGTCCCACAAATTGCCTTATTTATACATAGGTTCTTTTTGTTTTGTTTTTTACATCTTAGTCTCTTGAACAGTCTATCTTTAGTCAGTTCTGTTAATTTTCTGGTACTGTTATGTTTGTCTCATCGAGACGATGAATTTGGACTATAAATTTGTCTGATTCAGTGAAGAAACAAGAAAGTTACAAGCCTAAGAAATTTTCTTTCAATTGTGTGTATAGTTCAAATTTTCCGTTTCTTTACCAAATCGGACAAATTTATATTCCAAATTCAATTTCTCGATGAGACGAGCACAATAGTACCAGAAAATAATGGAATTGATTAACGGCTGACCGATCAAGAGACTATGATGTAAAAAATGAAACAGATGAGACCTATATATAAATATAGCAATATGCGGGGACTCCTATGTAATTTGCCCATTACTTTTGGGTACCACGTATCATATTGCCAACTATTCATAAATAATAATTAATTAATATACTACTTGCAATAAATAAAATAAATGGTGATTAAAGAAAGATTAAAAGAGTAACGCCCATCTCTAGAGTTATTGAACTCTACAATATTCTGGCAATTTCCTATGACCTAATTTAAACTAAGTATTTAAGAATTGATCATAATGTGAGATGAAAATTATATATATATATATATATATATATATATATATATATATATATGAAAATGAATGAGTGAGATGTTTTAGGAAACATGCTTATGTGTTAATGAGTTGGATTAGTTCAAATTAGTTTATGTGTTAATGAGTTGGATTAGTTCAAATTAGTTCATTTTTCCATGTAGATTATTTCTATAATTATGTTCATTAATTGTGATTTTCATAACTTACATATATATTTAATTGTCATTCCATATATTGGTTTATATTAAAAAAATTGTAACTCCTATTTAATTATAGAATTATATAACTACTTTATATAACATTGATATTGAAAATTTCATTCAAGAAATAATTTTAAATAAAGTTTAATATGCTTTGCTAATTATTATGAACTTTATACTTAAATGCTATATATATATATATATATATATATATATATGATTGAGGGGAGCTTAAAATTATTTATAGTTTAGATATAATATTTAATTCGTACATGTAAGCATAGTATAGAAGAATTACTATTCACAAAATATTAACAATATTTGGGTAAAAGATTATTTAGTTCTAAAATTAATATTTTTTTTATTTTGTATTCTTTTTATCTATCATGTAATTGTATTTTCAAAAAATTTTTTAATTATTTGTGGGGTCACATAATTATGTATATTTTTTTTGAATATAAGTTTAATTAAATTTTATTATTACCTTAATATTATAAAATAAATAAATAGTTGGTTTTTTTTAGAAAAGATCTCTAAATACACGTGTTTCATTTCCATTTTGCGGTGGAAAAATTATATTTAATTTCAATGTGAATAAATTTATTAAGTTATTACATATAAATATTAATATTGCCATAATATAAAGGAAATTTCAATAATGAAATGAATATTATTGTTAATTAATAATAAATTATTCAACAAAAAATAATACCAAGTATACAAGAGATTCCAATAATTATTTATATGGTCTATTATTAAATATTTTCTATATTTTAATTATTATTTTAATATTTTTATATTGATTGTGTGCGTGATTTTAAAAAAAGAACTATATATATATAAATATATTCCCTCTATTACAAATACAATATCATATCATATTACTATTTTTATATATTTAAAATGAGTTTTTTCATATATATAGAGTATAATTATTTTAAAAAGAATTATTTTAGTGTGTGTTTCAAATTATGAGTTAATTATTTATATGTATTGTTAATAATTATATAAGAAAATATGATTCAGTTTATTTAATAATATATATTTTACAAATAGATTTTTCCATGCAACGTAGAGAGTATATATATCAATTTATAAAAAAAACTCTGTTAAATTTGTGATATATATTCAAGTTGTTAATATATAAACTATAATTAATATTAATATATTAAATTTATAATTATAAATTAATTTTCCGATGCAACGCATGTGTTAAAAGCTAGTTAGAATCTAAAACTAAAGATGTGTATTAAATGAACTTCATATTATTTAAAATTTCCATTATTAATGAGAGATTAATTAGGGAACGTGCAGGAGATTTCATTTGGGATTAAAATCTTTATTTTGAGTTGAAATTTGTTCCCCACTAAGGACATACAAGTTGACCTGGAATTTTTTAATCTAACATTGGAGGTGGTTCATCCAATAAAAGGGTATATAAAAAAATAAAAGAGGTTTTTTTTTCTTGAGTTTTCCATGAAATTGTAGTTATGTAAAACGTGGATCATAGGAGATGAGTCATTAAAAAAGCTAGTAAATATGACACAGATGGGTGTGTGATATAAATTAAAATATTATTAATAATATATAAATTTAGATAATATAAATAAAATTTTATTTATGATAATAGTAATTATTTTTAATATATTTATAAAATTTATAACATGTCAAAAAGTAATTTTTAAAGAAATAAGTAAAAAATTTAAATTATTGGGAAATTTAATTAGAAACAGAGAGAAAGAGGAAAGAGAAATAAAAAGAAGAGAGAAAAAAGAATGTGGAAAAAGTGCATAGAAGGGAGAGAAAAATATTGAAATTAATTAGTTACTAGAAATAATCCGGTGCCAAGGCACGGGATACAACTTCAAAATAGATGATTAAAATTATTTTCATTTATTTAAAAATTATAAGTTGATAAAATCTAAATCATAACTAATTCATTATTTATTAATCAACTAACAAATATTTAATTGATTAAAAGATTAATTCTTGTCCCATAATGATAATAGTATTACAAAATATGAAATAATTACATTATTTTTTCAATATAAATTATAGTTGAATTTATCATAAATAAAATTGTAAAATATTTTGCATTTAGTATTAGAAAATGGTACAAATAAATTTGAATTCAAATTTTACCAATCACGTATAGTAGAGATAGATGAATATTTTAAATTATTTTAATTTGAATTTGTAGGATAATAGTTGTTAAAAAAGATAATGACCTTATCGTAACTAGTTTTATTAAATATTATCTTGACAAAAAGTAGAATGCAAAAATTCCATGCATATCCATCCAGGCGTGAAAAATTAGATTCTTTTAGAAAAAAATAACCGTAAATATTTGAGTCTTGTAACCATAAATCTCAAAATATTTGTTATACTATTATATATATATATATATATATATATATATATATATATATATATATATATATATATATTGTATTTAAACTAGCATATATCTATATATTATCTTTAGATTTCTTTAGATAAAAAATAGCGTAAATATTTGAGTCTTGTAACCATAAATCTCTAAATATTTGTGTATTTAAACTATCATATATCTATACATTATCTCTGGATTCTTTTAGATAACATCCATAATAAATGGTATTTTAAAATAGTATTTATCTAGTGGCAAAACATTATCTTTGGATTCTTTTAGATAATATCCATAATAAATGGTATTTAAAATAGTATTGATCTAATGGCATAACAGAATTCATTGAGGCTATCCATGTGGACGCTTAGGTGGATAGCCTCAAGGGTTCTGAATTATTATAAATAGATTAAATAACAGTCCCAATATAGTAAGAAACAAAAGGTAGTCACTCTAAATGGAAATAGAATTATTAAATAGTATAGATATCTTATTGACTTGCCTTTGAGAGGGCGTCGATTAGACACATCTCTAATGATAAGTATTAAAAATATTTTGCGTTATCGTATTCGTGTTATATCTGTATTCACATATCAGTCTCCATTTACTACAAGTGAAACAATATGAATACATTTGCTATTGAGTATACGTATTATATTGAAAAATGAAATATAATATAAGAATTTTTTTAGATTTTAAATCGTACTTATATTTTTCAGTAGTTGAATTGATTCTTTAAAATGTAAAATTACTTTTAAAATAATAATGGAGTGTCAGAAGACTCAGAAAATCCTAACATAATCTTTCTATGTATCTTTTTTTTTTTTTTGGGTGGAAATAATCTTTCTATGTATCTATAAAAGCACAAGTCTAATAATTTGATTTAATGAAAATTTAATAATATTAGGATTTTATAGTTGAGTGATTTAATAGGAATTTGATTCACCCTATAAGATCTGTTTTAGAGTTATGCTTAATTAAAACCTATATCTATCTATAAGTTTAATGTAAATATATAATTATATAAATAATAAATTAATTTAATGAAGATTTAATAATACTAGGACTATATAATTAAATAATTTGATAGGAATATGATTTATTCTATAAATTTTATTTTGGAATCTACTTAGTTATAACCTATACATGTTAATTGAAATGTAAATTCGAATAAGTGTCGAATATATAAAACATCTTGTAATCACTATATTTGAAAATTGAACGAGAATTACATGTTCTCGGTCATTTCAATTTTAAAAATATTTAATTAATGAATAAAATAACTGACTTGAAAACTTTAAAAGTATAGAAAATATTTATATAATTAGAACCTCAATCAATATATAAAATGAGCTATCAATTAGGATTTATAATAGTTATTATATCAATATGATAAATAGTTTTTATATAAAATTATTAATCTTTTTTATTTCATATGTTCATCTTTTTATAAGTATGGAATATGTTTGTTATTAATATTAAAAAAAAGCAAATAATGTTAGTTGAGGCACAAAGCACTTGCTTTTTACTAGTAACACCGCAATCCATGAAAGATTTCAGGCTCTATAGTCCACACATATTATTTTTGTTTTAATTGTAAACAAATATTGATTTAAAGTTGCAATTAGTTTGAGAAGCTCCCTAAATAACCCAAATATCCCAAGATTACAAGTTTACAACTTACAGTTTAGAAATTACCAGAAGGGCCATTTATCAGCCCAAATAAAAGGGCCATTATCCAGAAATGGGCTGCAATCAAGTAGCGCATTAGCATATTCAAAAAGACTAAGATGATGTTTGTAAATGTTATTATTATTATTATTTTTTTTTAAAAAAAAAAAAAAAGAATATTATTGTTTTTGAAAAAGTTAAAAGTTGAAAAAAAATAGTAAAAGTTGGAAGTGTAAAAAAAAGTGATTAAGTGCTGGGAAAAAACGAAGTTGAGAAGTAATTTTAATACTCTTGATAACTTCCATTTATTTACAAAAATAATCTAGAAACCAAAAGCTCGGGCATATCCTTCGTTGATTCAATTTTCTAGTTTATTTCTGCTTAAATTTAGCAAAAGTTGTGAGTATTTGGCAATTCAAATTTTTTTTTAAAAAAAAGAACTTCTCAGTGTTTACAAACAATCCATAATTTTCAAAACCATAAAAGAAACTGCAAATTGGAACAAATATATAGTTGATTAAAGATTCAGCAAACTTCTTTTGCAGAATTATAAGTCAAGCCATTGTGGCATTGCAGAATTAATTATTATACTACTGGCAATTAATAAATGGTGATTAAAAAAAAAGAATAACGCCCATCTCTGGAGTTATTGAACTCTACGATCTTACCAATTGTAGGTGACTAACATTACTTATAACTTAAAATAATGTCATGTGTCCGTATAGATATATATTACTAAAATAGTTAATCTTATCCTTTAATATTTTTAAGACTATAATTCATTATTTTTAGACAAAAATATTTTATTAAAAAATTAATTGAAAATTTACATTATATTAAGATGCCTTTTAATTAAACGTATTTACTAAAAAGTAAACTAATTATTAAGTCAACATTATTATTATGATGTGAGATAAATATAATTATATAATAATATTTTATAATAAATGCTATTAATAATAATGATAACATATAATAAATAATAATAATAATCCATATAGAACAACACTCGTTTTTTGATTCAACTTATATACATACTTTATGCATGTTAAATTTAACGTTAAATTTAACGACATGATTAGTGATCAATTTTTCTTAATATAAAATAAATATATTATAATCTTAGATACTTTATGTTATTATTGATCTTAGATACATAGTTATGGACAAATTAATTTTAATTATTCAATTAGCATATAACTAAATGATATAATTTTATATTTAACTTTAAATCAATATATATTATTGATTTTATTTAATTTTTCAAGCAGGTATTTTTATGAAATATTTACATAATTTAATGAATATAAATAAATTTGTTAATTAAAATAAATAATTATGTCATGTAATTCAGATCTAATAATTATAATATATTTTTAGAATTTTAATGGTTATATAATGTATCTTTAGGAAAAAAAATATAAAAAATTTATAGAAATAATTAACTATATGCAATATGAATGTCATTTTACTCCTTACATTATTTAGGAATAAAGAAAATTAAAAAAAAATTACAAAAACTCACCAATTTATTGAAATTTATCATTTTATTTTTGAGTTTAAATTTTGAAGATATAGTGTGAATAGGTGGATACTTAAAGAAAACTAAGAAAATATTTTTTAATTTTAAGAAAAATTAAACGGCTAAAATTATATGCATTAGATCTAACGGTTAGAATGATAGGTGACTAATATTAGTCACCTACAATTGAGACTAATGATAGAACTCCCCATTTCAATTGGCCTAATTTAAACTAAGTATTTCAGAATTGATCATAATGTGAGATGACAATTAGAATCTAAAACTAAAGATGTGTATTAAATGAACTTTATATTAATTAAAATTTCTATTATTAATGAGAGATTAATTAGGGAACGTGCACGAGAATTGGGATTAGTTTTTTTTTTTTTTTTTGAAGTTTTCCATGAAATGGCAATGAATATGTATGAGAAGTAGACAATTTATATTACATTGAAAGATAATATAAGATTTTTTGGGTTTTTAAACTGTAATACTACATTTTTTTAGTTGAATCCATTATTTAAGATGTAAAATTATCTTTTCAAATTGACATGGCATAATATCAAATGTACACATGTCATGATCTTAAGAATCATGCATAATGCTGTGTAGGCCAACTTAGCTCGGTCTTGTGGTCAGTCATATTAATTGGAATGGGATCTAAATGAGAGAGGTTGATAGGTTTACGATCTGACATTTACCCACTTGAGAATCCAAAACCAGAGAGGTCAAAAGGTGGTGAGGTCGGTAGGTTTGTGACCTTGACCTTCACCCTCCTCATTGTGCAAGTCCAGAAAGGTCAAACGGTGGTGAGGTCGGTATGTTTGTGACCTTGACCTTCACCCTCCTCATTGTGCAAGTCCAGCAAGGTCGAAAGGCGGTGACGTTGATAGGTTTATGACCTTGACTTTCACCCTCCTCATTGCCAAGTCTAGGAAGGTCGAAAAGTGGTGAGATCGATAGGTTTATGATATTGACTTTCACCCTCCTCAGTGTCAAGTCTAGAGAGGTCGAAAGGTGGTGCGATCAATAGGTTTAGAACCTTGACTTCACCCACCTGAGACCCCAAGATGGGTTGAATGGTGTGGCAGGGTTAGTAGGTTTATGACCTTGGCCTTCACCATCATCTGTCGATTGAATCCAAAATCCTATCAAATCATGGGGCGGTCCTAGAATAGCTGTCGGAGTAGTAAATGCAAATAGCATAGCAACCGTATTCACTGGACCAATCTGACACCACTTACTTTATTGAGGTCGAGATCAATGCATTAAATGTTCACCTAAAACATATAGTTGTATGTGTTCTTGGTACTTTTATAAATAATCCCCGCATTTATAGTGATAACCTGATAGGTAAGCATATTAAAATCTCTCGAGCTCTTGTTGAGTTATTTATAGTCAAAGATCCCCTCTATAAATTCAAGTAATAGTTCGAAAAATATCAGCATCAAATTCCGACCTCATCGTAAATGATAATGATATTTTTACGAATTTAAATTCAAGACTTCTAGATTACGTTGTGGAGTGTCAGAGACATTATTATACGGATTGACAGTAGAAGACAAAAACTATTAACTTTACAAGACTGAACACTGAGTTGAATTTAATTTTATGTACAAAGAGTGAAATTATAAATTGTTAAAGTTATGTCACTCTTTCTTATTGCCGGAGTGGGCTCTGGACATTTCAGATAAAATCCTAACATAATAATAACAACTAAAGTAACCCAAAAATCCAGGAAAGATTTCTGGCTCTATAGTGCACAACTCCACACTCCACACATATTATTTTTCGTAATGGTTAACAAAAATTGATTTAAAGTTACAATTAATTCGGGAAGCTCCCTATTTCCTAAATAGCCCAAATATCCCAAGATTGAAGTTTATAAGTTATCAAAGGGACCATTTATCAGCCCAAACAAAAGGGCTATTATCCAGAAATGGGCTGCAATCAATAGCCTTTGCCGCGCACCAGCATATTCAAAAAGACTACAATGGTGTTTGCAAACTTTCCTACTTTTGAAAAAATCAAAGTAGAAGCTAAAGTTTGAAAAAAGTGGGGTAGTAAAGGCCGAGGCCTGAGAGGATTTGGAAAAAGAAAAAGGTAAAAAATAAATGATTCATTGTTTGGACAAAAAAAAAAAAGCTAAGAAGTACTTTTACTGATCTTGAGAAACTTTCATTTATCTACCAAAATAACCTAGAAACCAAAAGCTCTGGCATATCCGTAGGTAATTCAAGCTTCTAGTAAAAAAACACTTTTTCTGAGAGCTTTCAATCCATAATTTTCAAAACCGCACAAGAAACTGCAAATTGGAACAAATATATAGTTGATTAAAGATTCAGCAAACTTCTTTTGCAGAATTAATCAAGCCATTGTGGCATTGTTAGTTCATCTAACATTCTTACACAGAGTTCTGAACATAATTATCCTCCTACAGACATAAACTAAGATCTACTTGTTTTTGCAACATTAATGTACAAAAGTTTCCCCCATAAATCAAAATATTATTTTTCTCAAACAGCAAACAAGGATCCAAGACCATAACTCTCCTGCATTTCAACAACACTTTTTTCGTGCAATTCTGCTGTAGGCGAAGGGATATCCTCCGGATCCCGAGTCGGCTTCATCCATCTCCCGTGATGATTTTGCACCAAACCCTTATTAGCCAGTTGATACCAACTATGAGGGATTCTCAACTCATCTACAAGCATATCACAATCTTTATTCACTAACGCCACATCCCTCTTAGCATCACCGCGAAAACCCGAATCGCTACTATGAAAACCGTCCACCAAATGTAGATACGTCTCCAACATGTGAAATCCCACCAAATTTAACCCCTTTTTAAGATAAGGAGACGATCTCACATCCAATTTCAGCTCCACGCCTACGTGCGTGTAAATCCACTCCAACGTGCCTGTTATGTCATCAAATCTTTGTAAACTCTCGTTAAACACTATACCGGGCATTCTTGGCACCACATCTTGTTTAAGTGTGACGCGTAATGTTTTGACGCCCATTTGGTAAAGTTCGTCTCTGAAAGCTATGTTTCCTACACGAGGGGAAGCAAAAGACACGACACTGACAGGTAGGTTTGGGAAGTTTTTCTTGGCTTCATAGGCGTTTAGTAGGCCCAATGCGCCGCCTAGGCTATGACCCGTTATGGTTAGGCTCACTTGTTCACCTTGCTTTTGGTAAAAATCTATTAATTTTTGTATTTCTCTCATAACTTGTTCCGATGCACTATACTTGTTGTACCTAGTGAAGTCGCTTTTAGAAGTGTATATGCTTAGGAAACCATGTTCGACTTTCGAGTCACCTTCACCAATGGGCTCCAGTTTTCTCTGCATATTGTCGTACCACTCCGACGGTGCCACCGTTCCCCTCCACGCGACGACGATGTCCCGCCGCCCGATTCTCTTGGATTCTTGATCATCGCTTACGGCGACAAAACCCATCCAATTGGAATCCTTACTCCACGTATCGACAAGATGTGATCTTTCGAGCCATTGGGGCAAGTCGATGTGGGACATTGCGTATATGTATTTAGTGACTTTATACCCGCTTTTGCTCAGTGACAATTTGTCGAACAGCTTGCGGCTGTTGTACCTGCAGCTGCCGCAGTACTCAGAGAAGGCGTCGAAATCGAATGCGTCATAGGTTGCCTGGGCGAATTCGCCGTATTTGATGATCTCCCGTCTCAGCCATGGGTGGAGAGGATCGAGAAGGTCGTCCCAATCGCTGCAACCGTGGATTTCGCTCCATTTTTCTGAAATTTCTTCTTTAGGGGACATCGTCGGAGTGTTGTGCTTCTCTTCAAAGCTCACGACGTTCAAATTTTCGCGGTGGAGCTTCTTCTGGAGTGTGGTCTCGATGTGAAGATTCAGCATGTTTGATAGGGACTCTGCAATTTTGATGGCCCTGTTGGACTGTTTCTGATGTGGGTTTTTGCCGATTGTGAAATCTTGGTAGGCGAGAGTGGTGGCCGGAAGCCGGTTTTTGTGGGCGGTTGAGGTGGGCCGGTGGTGCTGATGGGGCTGGATTGCATTGTTGGCGGCCATTTTGAGAGCTTTCTGTTGGGAGTTAGAAAAGAACAGGAAGTAATTATATATAGGTGAAGTTGTAATTGTATGAGCGTGTTAGATTTGACGTAGACAATATTTCAAAAGTTATTATAAGATTATAATTGGTTTGACATAGACAAGATTTCAAGTACTATACTATTTAATATTTATGTCATAGGATGTGGTTAGATTTTGAAGTTTGAACATTGACCGGGACCAATATCACGGGTTGGTACGAGGAACTAACTATGAAGCTTCGAGTTCATTTATTTATACGATCATAGAGATATGATATAATAAAATATAGTAATATCAATTTTTTTAATATTTTGTATTATATTAATATCAGATATCAGTATCCGTATTCGATTATTATATACCAAAAAAATATGGTACTGCATGATAAAATTAATATAAAAAAAAGCAATTAATTCGATACATGTAAAGGCTTGGCTATAACTTTTAATTTGAGATTTAATACTTTTTTTTTAATATAAAGTTTATTTTGATTACTATATATATAATATGATTTTATAATTGAAGCTGCCAGGGCCCATGTGAGCTCCGCCTGAGAAGATGCACAGGTTTAAAATATTTTTGTATGAAAAATGTTTAAAATGTTAATTAACATTTTTGTACGGGAAAAATCACTTTTGACTAGAAAAAGTGAAAAACCATATCTAAAGAACAAATTAATGTTCCATATTAGGTAGCCGAATTTCTTAGAGTTGAATTGGTAACTAAATTTCATACAAAAATAAAAAAGTCAACATAGGTTGCTTTTCAAAAATAAATCATTAATATTGTGAAGGCCACTCATTCCCTATGGTTCAAAATTCAAATTATAATTGGTTTCAGGAGAATAATATCAGTCACCTACAATAACTGGCTAATGGTAGAATTCTCTCAACTAAATTTCAATTGTACTTGTAAAAAAACTAAGACAAAAAAAAGTAAAAAGAAAATATATTTCATATGGGCTTATCCCATTTATTTGGGGCCTAACCCATACTCCAATGTTTAACTTGTCAGCCCACTGTGATGGGCCAGGCAGAAAAAGCCTTCAGAGGGCCAAGTTACCCTATGGCCTAGTCGTAGGTTTAATGTTAGTTGTGGGGACTAGATTTAGTCACATGTCAACTATTCCTAAGCAAACACTGTAAATAACACCATGGGAAAGACAACTTGTATGCTCCACTCCAAATATTTTCAATTTATTATTGATCTAAAAATATTTGTTCCTGAATTGGATCTAATTCATAGAAAGTCGATGAACTTAGAGCAGTGAAGTCCGTAGGTTAGAGTCTTAGCTCCTGGTCTAAGACCCGAGCAGATTCATCCCATTAAATTTTGCAACACAATTGCAATACTTATTGTACTATTTGACTAGTATGAATGAAAAGAGAGTATAAATAAAAAATTATTATACAAAATAAAATACAGAGAGAGAGCTCAACAAGTAATAATTACCTTAGAGATTGTAACAGTTAAAAGAACATGAAGGGTTTGCTTTCTCTGAAGAACACAAATCCCAAATTCACACACCAAATTCTTGAAACAATATTTAGCACAGAAGACAAGACAAAAACCCCACAACACCCTACTCTTTCCTATGAACAAATTGTTCTCTAACATCAAATTACACCACCATTTCTAAGGCAATACATTACAAACATCATCAGACTGGTAATAAATAACCAACATCAAAATAATCAACAAAATAGACAACAATCATTCATCAAGCCATAGAACCTGTTCTTCTTGAAACATGAGATAAAGCATCTTCAAACTGATCCTCATCACCCTTCTCATAGCTCAAGCAAGGTGGAATATACGACTTGAAAATAACTTCCATATTCGGAGTTTCTTTCAGTTCCCTACAAGCAACATCGAGAGCTGTGGTCTGGAAAAACCGAGAGAATTTGTTTTGACAAACGAAGAGAAAGATGAAGGACAAAATGACAAGAGGAATCACAAGCGGGCTGTAGTGGAATAACTTTGCTGAGAAATAGCCCAACATTGTTACTTGATAGAGGATTAATGATGCCATCATGCGTATGTAAATGTGGGGCCACATTTTCCCGTAGGTCTCATACTTAGGAACGAGAACTTTTAGTACCTGTTCATAAAAAAAATTTAAAAATATTGAGTTACTTTATTTATGGAAAGTTACAGCTAGATCCAGTGGCATAGCTAGAATTTTTTTTCATCGAGAACAATTAAAGTATAATATACAACACGCATAATTTTTTTTTCTTATTTATATTTTGACAAGTGAATCTAACTCTCCGCCTGCTCGACATGACATGTATACACGTTTTTCTATCTCCTTCCCATCTATTTATAATGTTAATTTTTTTTAATTGACAATGTCAATTGATTTAATCCAACAATAGAGGTTAATCCTCAAGAGTATTCAACTCTACAAGATTATAAAATATTCAAATAACTTCTAATTTATTTAAATTGACAATGTCTATTGATTTGATCCAACAACAAAGGTTGATTCTCAAATTCATTCAGCTCTATAAGATTATAAAATGTTCAAATAATTTCTAGAATTAGGTAGGGTTTGATTATTCAATGAAATTAGGTCATAGATGGAGAAAACTTGAATTTAGTCATTGTTAAGAGAAATCCAGAAGTCTTTTAATTTTTTTTTACCTGAAATAAATTTGACTATTTATTATCAAAGAATAAATTCATTTAATTTTTTTTCTTATTTGTTTTGTGACAAGTGAATCAACATTTATTTATGTAGGTTTTAGTTTAAGTTAAAAAATTTGTCTATTTCCTTTTTATCTTAGGACCTCTCCATATGTAACTTTATAAATTTTTTGTGGTGTCAAAAAATAGAATTTCCCTTTCAAAATCAAGAAAAATAAACTTTTCTCTACATATTTAATGTATAAACTAGTAATTTTGGCACACTCGATGCGTATGCAAAATATAAATACCTTATTAATAATATATTAAATTTTAATATTCTAAAATTATAAATATTTTTATTAATTTTTTTCATGATTTTTAATTTAAGTTATTTTAGTATTTATATAAAATAAAATTTAGTGGTTATAAGATAAATAAATAGAATTAATTGTGAAAATCTGAATAATAAGAGAGAGAAAAATGTGAGAATGAAAGAGAGAAATAAAAGGTATGTGGAGAGGGATGAAGAGAGAAAAAAGAGTAAAATTTAATAATAAAAAAAAATTAAAAATTGACACAACAAAATAAAAGCTTGACCAAAGGTAGTTACTTTAGGGGAAGATGCATTATTAAATAGTATAAATAAGAGTTTTATTAAGTAAAAGGAGTCAATTGAAAATCCTGACCATAAGGTGGTTACGACACTGTTGGTAGTGCATGCTAGGGGCACTAGCCGCACTACTTTCTTTACATTTCATGGTGCCAGTGGCGGAGCCAAAAAATTTCTTCAGGCAGTCATTCTAGTATAAATTGTTAGCCTCTTATTTTATAAGGATAATTACAAAATACCCCTGAGGTTAGTTTTTTTTTTTTTTTTTTGAAAAAAGCTTTGAAACCTTGAAATATTACAAATACTTCCTGGTCAACTGAAACCTTACAAATACACACTTGAAACATAAAAATATATACATAATACCCCTGAAAAACTTTATAAATACCTCCTCAAAGGGATATGCGTAAAATTACAAGATTTCATTGTATTTTCCATGAACAACATAAACCTTAGGAGAATTTTCATAACTGACCATATTTTTTAATGACTCAATAACTTATATTTAATTTAATAATATAAAATAAAAATCTTTGATTTTGTAATATATTTTTTAATACACATGAACCCATTCTATATACATTTATGACTTTGTGAGGGGTCAATTGAACAATTATAACATTAAAACTAAACACAATACCTAATATATATATATATATATATATATATTAAAACTAAACACAATACCTAATTAATACATTTTATATATATTTTCAAAAATTGAGGAAGGTCAATTGCACCCCTCAACTCTATGTGGCTTTGCCAGTGGCTAGATCCCCTTGAAAGGGATGGATCCAGGATTAACTTAAATATTTAAATGTGTGTTGGTGGTTGGGTGGGGAGGTAAACCGTAGTACACCTAGTTCTGTCTTAGGTAAGGGAAATTACATTTACATCCATTAGGCATTTTAACTATAACAATTAGCTCAATGAGATAATTACAATTAAACTCCCTGGTGTTAAGCCCATGCAAATCCAGACCCCTTCAGGTATGAAATATTACATCTACACCCATAAAGTAGTTTGCAAACGGTTGTTAGTTTGAAGGGGTGTATATGTAATTGTCCATACCTCAAGGGTGCTACCTGTAATTATTCCTACTTTATATGTGTATAACTTCTATTAAAATTTAGGGATAAAGATCTTTTCCCATCCGAACTATGACGAGTTTTGCACTTTATCATCTAAATTTTTTTTCTTTGCAATTTGCCTCCTGAACTATAAGAATTTTTGTAATTTGCCATCTCTAATGAAAATATTCCACCGGAAAAGTTGTATCGTGTCATATGAAAAACATAATTTTACGTTATATTGCTCTCCTTAATATCTCAAAAATAAATCCTCAATCAATTTCAGAAAATATGGAGTTTTTATCACCCAATTAGAATAACGGCGATTTTGATAGATTATTTTTAAATATTCAATTGGATAATAAGAACTCCAAGTTTTCTGAAATTAATTGAGAGTTTATTTTTGATAATAAGTAAAGAACAGTAATACAACGTGGACGTATGTTTCTCATATGACACGACGCAATTTTCCGGTGAAATATTTTCGTCGGAGATGAAAAATTACAAAAAAATTTATAGTTCAAGAGGCAAAATGCAAAGAAAAAAAATTTAGATGGTAAAGTGCAAAAGTGGCTATAGTTCGGATGGGAAAAAATCATTATCCCTAAAATTTAATATTTTGCATCCCAGGTGGATAGAATGTCCCTTATGTGTTGTATCAGTTCAATCTCGCCATGTTGAAAAAACATCCATATCTCTGTCTCTAAGTAATAGTATGTAAATGAACTTCTGAAAGTGAAAGAATATTGAGCCAACTTTTTACAAAATATGAGAAAAGACAATATACAAGAATTGGAAAAACGGATAATAGTAAGGAATATTAACCTGATTCCTTAGTACGAGCCATCCCAACCCAAAGTAGACGACACCAAATGGAATAATTAGAGGTGATATGACTGAGTAGGAAAGAGTAATTGAAATTATGAGCATGTCGGCAGGAATTCTAGTTGCATAACCAAGATCTCCAGGAGCCCAAGCTTCTTTGACGTCGGCTTCAGTCTTACACAAATACTTCTTCTTCAAGTGAAATATTATTAGAGGAACTAATCTTGATAACTCAAGCCCGTATCCAACAAAGAACCTGAACAAGCAAATTAAAAATTACTGTCAATTTTCCTTTTTTTTTTTTTTTTAAAGAGGATGCATAAGGAAATTTTCTACTGATTATAATAACCATCAAGAACTTTTACTTTATTATTATTATTACGAATAATAACAAAAAAATCCCTTGAAGTTTGGCTGTTTTACGAAAAATACCCTCAAACTTTGAAAATTACAAAAACCACCCTGAGTCAACGATTTTCTGTTATTTTGAGGGTATTTTTCGTTATAATTTGCCAAACCTTAGGGGGTATTCATAATTGTTCCTTATTATTATAAAGAAAAAATCAGAAAAAAAAGGAGGTGGGGTGTAATTAACAATCTTACTTCAAGGCCACAAAAGTCAAGAAAAAAGTGGCGCTTCCAGGGAGGCTTCTAGCTAGCAAATCAACTGTAGAATCGGGATTTTTCTGAATCTTCTTCAACGCAGTGAAAAGGGTCGAACCAATCGTAACACCAATAAACACATTAAGGACCGAAAAGTAAAAGTACTTTCCAGAAGTAGCCCTTTGTGCATGGCTCTCAGACGGTATGCCCTCAGCTTTTGATAAAAACAACAAGAATGTCGGCAACAAAGCCAAAAACACTATAAGTGCAAGCTGAGGCAAGTAAGCTTCCAACACAGTCTTAACTGCAGGTATATCCACAACGGGTTTCAAAAACGGGAGAAGCTTCTTTAAATTATCAAGAGTAGTCAATGCAGAAACGAACCCAATTGGAATCATGTAAAAGAAAATGGTTAAGAACACTAAGAAATAGATTAAATTTTGCCGGATTTGTCTCTGGTAGAATTTTTTGGATAGATTTGTCCAGATTATCTGGCGGGGTTCTGGAGCATCAAGGACCGTCCATCTGTCGACCATCTTATCATGCAGACTTTGTGAAGCAGAAGCTGCAGTTAGCCTGTTGTTGAAAAATATAATGGCTGCACACTGCTGTCTGTCTTTTAGAGTGATTTTTTGCTCGGCTTCTAGTTTTGGGATTAGTTCTTTTATTTTTTCATCGTAGTATTCTATTGCATCGACTTTTTGACCACAAAGACCGAGAAATCCGGTTTTGGTAGTTGGTCTCGTTCCTTCTGGAGTAGCTGTTTGTTTGGATTCAGCATATATGGCTTCTGCTCGTATAAGCTTCTTCTTGTATCCTTCCAACTCTTCGTATATTTTGTTCACCTGATATATCATATATGTAAAGAAAATATGTGAAGCTACAAGTCAGTTCCTATTTAAAAGTTAAGGTAGAGCACATATCCATAATACAAAATTCTTGTATGAGGGTGTTTGCAAGAACTTCTGCTTTTGGAGAAGTTAAAGTAGAGGCTAAAGTAGGGAATAGTAAAAGAGTCGGGAGAATATGATGAAAGGTACAAAAACACTTTTAAATAACACAAAAAATAACCTAGAAGCTGAAAAAAGCACCTCCAAAGTGCATCTAGGGTCTAGCTTCTAACTTATTTAAAGCTTTTTTCTCCAAAAAGCTAGGTGTAACAAAAGCAATGGCCTTTTAAGCTTTTATTCTCCAAAAACTGAATACACACACACAAACACATAGTAGAGGGGCAATGTTGTAACAATAACTGACAACAAATACAAAACAAAATCAGTTAAATGTAGGGCCAATTACGAATATACCCCCCCCCCCCACCCCCACCCCCCAAAGAGGTTTATGTCTATTACCGAAAACACCCTGAAACCTTGAATCCCTACAGATAACCTCCTAAGGTTTGCAAAACATACATCGTATGCCTTGAAACCTTAAAACATTACAAATACCCCAAGAACCCGTTTATTTGTAGAGTAAAATATTTAAATTGATAATCACATTTCTGGTTATCACATTAACAGTTATCTGATTACATAGCTAATGTTTGGTTCATCTAATATATAATGGGAAAGGGAATAAGTTACATTCCTTATTCATGTTTAGCTTGTGCATTATTAACATTGAATTTAATTCATATGTGGGAAAAAAGACTTTTATATCCTCATATATACATAAATTCATTAGAAGGGTATAACAAAAAGTTAAAAATCAATGGAATGAGTAAATAATATTATAGTAAAGTTTGATATTATTATTTCAATTTTATAGACGTTAATTCTTTTATTAATTTATGTTATTATCTTAATTTCTCTTAATTATTTAATAACTTTTTTTCATATATTTTTCAATTACGTAATTAAAAGAAGATTCAGGCTATTTATTTTTTATCATCCAAGTAATAAAAAATGCATTAAATATTGAATATTTTCAATGGATTTAGACACTAGAAATACACTTGAACTTATTGAAAACACACAATGTAAAAATAATTCGTTAATATTAAATAAACAGAAAAAAGTTCAAACAGAGATAAGCAAATTAATTGAAATGCTTTGCATTCATAAATTTCGTGAAGTTGAGTTTTAAGTCTTAAAATTAAGTTGTAATATTTTTTATGAGAAAGATGAATAAAGGAGAAAATGTCTTGAATATAAAGAGAGAGATTGATATTTGTTAGGATAGAGAGATGTATAGAAGAGAGACGGGGGTTAGAAAAGTAAAGAAAAATTTAGTTGGTAATTAAATTGAAGATTACTTGGTTAAGTTATCACAATACCACATAAAATTAGGGATTGTGATACCCACCCAAATTACCACTTTTAGGGAATCTGATTACTTTATTTAATTTAAATATCTTACCAAACATTGTTATTTAATATTTGGTAATCTAATAACCAATTCAGATAACTTAACCTTGCAAATAAACAGGTCCCAAAAGTCAACGAAAATCAACAATTTTCCATTAGTTTTTGGGAGGTATTCGTAATGTTTTGCAAACCTCTACCTAAATTTCGTAATGTTTCGAAGTGTGAGTATAAACATCATAAAATTCGGGGTGGGTGGGGGGGTGGGTGGGGTACCCGTAAGGTAGTTTAAGGGTGGTTTCAGAGTTTAGACCTAACTTCGGGAGGGTTTCGTAATTATTTCTTAAATATACCTTCTTATTGTCTGTGATAATCATTGATCGATAGAAGGTATCTGGATAGATAGCTTTAAAATACGAGTCGACTTGTTCCTTTCTCGTTTGACCCTCAGGAACCGGAGGTATATCTCGAACAAGCACAGCGAATTGTTCATTCTTGACCTCAGGCGACATAAGGGCTGCAGCCCTCAAACCAACAACATGTTTGTATGCCTTATATAAGAGGCAATATGTGACAATCGATACCCAATAGGTACCTGCCATAAATGCCCACAGTCGAGGACTGTTTTCCTGTTATCAAGAAAATCCCCCATCAAACAATACATTCTTGGATAATATAATGATTATTCAAGAATGAATATAAATGAGTTTTAGTACTGACTTCAAGATGACCCATAGATAGTTTGTCTATTTCATCAAAGGTTCCTTTGCTTGTGCTGTTAGCATCGTGAATTAGTGCATGAGCAGTATAAGAAACGGGCAACAGTACGGGCAGAAGGAAAAGGCCGGACAAAACAAGTATACCCACAACTGCACGAAACGACGAGGTTATTATAAGATGGAATAACATGAAAGTCCTACACACTGATAAAGATAAGATTTTGGAATGATGAGAACGAAAGACTTGCGGAAATTCATCACACAGCATTATGATATGTATAAAAACAAAGATCAAAATGAAGGAATAACTATGAAAAACTCACTGAGTCAAGATTAACACATTCAAACCTTGAAAATTACAAAAACTACCCTGAGTCAACGATTCTCCACGATTTCCCCTTATTTTGAGGCTGTTTTTTGTTATGATTTGCCAATCCTCAGGGAGCTTTTCGTAATTTTTGAGGTTTCATGGTGTTTTTGATAAACGGCATAAACTGCAGGGAATATTCGTAATTGACCCTAAAGTGAATAATAAATTAACAAAACTTAAAAACTCCGAGTCAAGATTAACAAATGGTGTGAAATTTCTCAGGCTTCTGCAAGTCTTGAAATGAATATGCACAAAAAAAAAAAAAAAAATTGAAACATAAACTCGTTTCTTCGTCACCTGTTCTTAATACACAATTTTTTTTTCTGTCATTAAGCCTCAAATTTCAGTTATGATTGCAGAAAATTCACAATAAGGATTCATGAGAGCATTAGCCATTAAACTATTCCGCCCCGAACTGTCACGGACCGTAAGATTGAATTTTTAACAAATCTATCCAAATAGGGAAAACATTCCAAAAAACAGAAGATTCAGCAAAACTATTAACTAATTAATAAATACTAACAAGTACAGCAAACTGGAGAAAACCCATAAACAATTACACTTCAAAGAAAAGTACCAGTAGTGAGGAAAACGAAATACACAGCAGTATCAACGCCGGAGACTCTGATAACGTCGGCTTCAGTTGAGGCGAGGGCTTCCCGGATCCAAGCAAACGGGTTTCGCGAAACCCGGAAACCCTCATACGGATCCAAGCCTTTGAGAATCCGATTCGGGTAGTAAATAACGTTGTTACCGGGTTTCCGTTGGAGCCATGTGAAGAGAAACATGAACACCAAGAATATCACAAACGACGTCCCTAACGACGTCAGAAACGAACTGAAATCCATGGCTTCTTCTTCTTCTTCTTCTCAGAATATCTTTGAAGGTTCCCGCGGGGGGGTGGGGGGGTGGGGGGGGGGGGGGTGGTTGGGTGATGGTAATGGTAATGGCAAAGCTGGGAGCTGGAAACGGGAACTAGTAGCCGTTAGGGGGCATTGAAAGAAGGAAAGTAGCCGCTGAGAGAAGCTGAAAGGGACAAGAGATTAAAGAGGAAATTACAACTGTTCATTACTGAATCTATTCCAGAAAAAATATCAGGGAAACGAAAAAGATACTTTTGTTTGATTGATTGAAGGTGGAGGAGCTGGCACTCATTGGATGTGATTGTGGGCTGAACTGTAAATTATTTTGTCTCTTTTCTTTAATTCTTTTGTAAGAAATTGTCTGAATGGATAATGGATATCTGTCTTTTCCTTCTTTTTCTTGGCCTTGGTTTGCTGATTTCTCTCTGCTTTTGATGCAGGAAAAAAAAAAAAAAAGAAAGAAAAAAAGAGTTTTCTGTGTGATTAGTGAAGTAAGGCGGGTTATGAGGAAATAGAGTTGAAAGGGTGACTTTTTTTGTTGCTTCGAAATTACTAAATAGCCCCTTCTATAATTAGGATTAATCTACTTATTTAAGAGCTTTCTTGTTTTTCATTTTATTAGTTTAATCCACTCCGTGTCTGAAATAACTATAATTTATAACTTAGATAGATTTAGAAAATTACATAAACATACTTCGTTAAATGAGTTTTATTATATTTGCTAAGTTTTCGAATAAATTTGAGAGACATTCATTTGATAAAATTGAGCTTATTTTCATGCTTAACTAAAAAAATAGAAATATATCGTTAGTATACTCTTTTTCGTTAAGATTTCTAAGGAAAATTGGATCTCGGGAATATTTGGGGCTACTAGATTGCTTGTCTTTTAAGTTTTAAGCACACTGCACGTCGGCCAAGATTTGATAACAAAGATTGAAGATGCGGTGTTGGGTAAGAAAAATTAATTTGTTGGTCGTGCTAATAATTATACAATGGGGTGGGACCACTTGTTAGGTGTGTGAAATTGATTATGATTGCTTGAAATTCTTTGTATTTCTATATTGTGTTATTTTTGCGTGACGAATATTAAGATAGATCTTTAATTTTGATCTTGATATGTTAGTCAAAACAAGCTAAGTATATTTTTAATCAATTAGAAAAAAATAAGAACAAGCTTAGAAAATTGTTATGAGCATATATACAAAATTGGCCCTTTATTTTCAATTGGAACGAAGTTTCTTAAAAAGAGATTAAATTGAGTTTAATTACATACTTGAAATGGCAAGTTGGTGATAAAAATCCTCTTCTTTTTTGGTTCTTAAATCAATTTATATTGATCGAGTGGTCGGATCACTTAGTTATAAAAACTCTGCCTATCAATAACAACAATATTTCTATAGAAACTCCAACTAACTTTTTTTATTAAATTAGTATAATACCGAACTCATAAAAATGAAAAATGGGGCTAGATATCAAATCAGGCAATCATCATCACAATTGAATAATCCTAGCTACTCATAAATAAAAGATCAAAAGGCTTTCATATGGAAAGTTGAAACTATATTATACTCATTAGGGGGGATCCTCTCCTTTTCAAGCTTTAAAACTAAGATTTGTTTATTTTTATATTTATTTTTCATGTCGGTAGGCATTAATTAATGCTATTTGTATCTGATACAAAAGGATAAGAATGGGAAACGTCTATATTTTAGCGGCTACCAGCACTGATTCGTGGAACTTAGATGTCCACACATGCATGGATCAATAATTTATTAAGGAACTTATCACAATTATCGAAATTTTGAAAAAGAATAGCCTTTATATTCAAAGTTCAGACTATTGGAAAAAGAAAGCTTATCATAAACTGGATTATTTTGATAATCCAAAGTGTTAATTGTTACGTGGTAGCCAGGAAGCATTTATAGATATTTAAACTCTGCCGACACAGACAGACAGACAGACAGACAGGTAGGCTCCCACTTTCAATATCAGCAACTTGACTCAAACAATTAAAATTGGACTTCTTATACTAGTTACTATAGCAGAACAAAACCCTAATCCTCAAATTTCAGTTCATTTTTCACTCATTTCAGCGTTTTTCCTCAAAACTTTTTGACAACCACTTAACAATTTGGGATGACATCTGTTTTAATTTATATTTTCCTATGTAACGCAATGTGGACCAAAAATATAAAATTTTCATACTTTTTTCAGATAACTTGTGCAGTGTGGGTCCAGAAAACCAAATCACCTGCACATAGGGCAAACGGGTAAACATTCGACAGTTACTATTTTATTTTATTTATCCGGGTTGAATTGATACGAGATGGTTTTTAGATAACTTGTGCAGTGTGGGTCCAGAAAACCAAATCATCCAAAAAAAGTCACATGTGCCCAACTACAAAATTTTGGACCATTTTTAGATGTTGACCTGCGTACCTGTAATAATAATGACCACTCAAACAGCCGGGACAAGGACAACAACACTTCGGTTTTTAGATAATATATTTTGTATATTTTTTTTTCAAATAAATGGATACGGTACCCAAATCCGATGTATACAAGAAATTTCCTTTCTTTTTCTTTTTCCTATCTTTCCCATAATCATCTCTATCTTTTCTAACCATTCTCACGCAACAATAACCTGTGAAGCATTCACCGAACGTTGGGAAAGGATGTTAATAGAATTTCTCTTAACTAATGAAATACATCTTAGATGCAAAAGTACACAGTTCACACATGCATAGTTCCAAGTTCAAATTCCTCCAAAACTTGGACAATGTGAGGGTTTCTTCTCCGTCGTCTTCTTCCCTCCGATAGTACAACATAATAACCATCCTATACAAGATTGTACAATACAGTCAGCTCAGTCGAGCCAACGATCTTACAGACAGCCTCAGATTATGACCGTTATATCATTTTCCTAGGCCTCATCTGAATAGGAGCAAAAAAAATTGACATTCTTGGATTTGCAGAGTTAAGAGTTAGGTCAAAGATTACAACAACGAGGCCGACCCTTCATTAAGTTGTCCCATAAACAGATCATCTGTCTTGGGGATTGGTAGTGTGCAGTGTGATAGTCTTCCATGCAGCCGTATTGACAATATTTCCAGCTATGAGAATACTGGACGTGTCTCGTGCTGTTGAACTGCTCGACCCACATACCCATGCTCACATCCTCCATTTTAAATAGCTGCAAAGTTGGGGGTTTCTTAGTGGCTGTTTGCAAAAACTTCTGCTTTTGAAGAAGTTAAAGCAGAAGCAAAAGTTGTAAAAAGTTGGAGTCATAAAAGTGGAGTGCTTGGAGAAGAAAGTTGAGAAGCACTTTTACTACTCTCAAGAAACCTTCAATTATTTACGAAAATAACCTAGAAGGTAGAAGTTGAAGCCAAAAGCAGGTCTTGAGGAACTTCTAGCTTCTACCTTATTTCTGCTTAAAATAAGTTGAAGCTGATTTTTCTAACACTCTCAAAGTGCTGGAAAAAAAAGCAAAAAGCACAGAAGCGTTTTTTCTCTAGACTTTGCGAACACTACCTTAGTAACATAACAAGCAAAGATTGTAATTCCCAGAATAATATAGAAGCAAAACAAGATATATATATACCCGTAAGCTATGATTTGTATGTTGAGATACAATATACTCAGCAATATCACTTGATATGATATATCCAGGCCCATTTGCATAAGGGGGATAAATTTCCTCAGGCCACTCCTGCAGGCAAGAGAACCACAATTTTGGGTAAAACCTGAATAGTAGCACAAATTTAGATCAATTTTCATTCTTAGACAAGGAAAGCTATTAACCTCATAAGAGACGGCCCATTTTCCGGTCCTGAGGGGTCTGTGCAAGAGGTTTAGATTGCCCAAATACAGAGACCTTCCGAGAGGCACGCCTTCAATATCTTTTAAGATTGTTTCGACCCTAATAAAAGTATCATCATCACATTTCATAATGTAATCCGCCGTTACATTTCGGACCTACAGTGAAGATGTAAAAGCTGAAAATATTGATCACATTGAGAGAATGAGCAAATCAATAAGAAGAGTGAGAAATAAGGTTGAACATACCCCAAACTCAGAGATGGCAACAGTTTTGAGAACTACAAGCTCATAACGATCCATAAACGGCAAAATCTCTACATCACCAAAGTAAGCTGCTTCCTTCTTCAAGATTGCATTCACCTCACTCCTTGTATTCTACAAATAAAATTCTTTAGATGGTTAAAATTCAGCATAGATTATTCATTTACTAGTAAAAGTAACTTAGTGAAGAAATAGCAACCAGCAAGTTGGAGATCATTAAATTAGTTCAAAACCCATTTAGGCTTTAGCTATCAGAACATATCTGCTAGTACATAATACAGAATAGAAATTTAAACAACTAAAACAAGTAAATTCATGCAAGAGTCAGGAAGTTTAGTTTCCCTTCCAATAATGAGCTTTTACTCAGGGAGGGAGTTGCAATTGAAAGAAAAAGCTGGCTTACAAGTGCAACAAAGAACCGAACAGCTACTTTAGAGGTTTTGACTGGTAAAGATTGCATCCATGTCTTTCTTACTGCCATGCGCTCAGCAAAGTGATTGGTGGCAGAAAGAACCCCAACGAAGAGCTGAACACGACTTTGAGGTATGGGATCAGATTTCCACTTCTCAGAGAAATCTAATACTCTTTGAGGTGAGAAACTTGGATGAGAAGTTGGCAGAGAGGTAGCGTATACTGACTGAACATCTACATCACCTTTGACTGCCAAACCTGTTGCATCCTCCAGTGTAAACCCCTGAATAAATAAATCAGTAACAATGAGCTTTTTGAGAGATCCCGAAAAGTAGAATCCACCAATAGATTAGAGAAGTATAGCAAATAAATTACTTTTAAAGAATATATGTAATCAAGAATTGAAAATGTCATGCAGGAATAAGAAAGGGTTAGTTATCTTCAAGAAGCAAAAGTTCAATGACTTAACAACAAAAGAACTTTGATGCAGGACTATCCAATTCCTAGCAACCAGAACTTTGCATGTCAGCACAGAAACAATGCTCAGACTTAGAAACAATAGCAGGACCTAAATAAACTATTACATAATAGAACCAAATTGAGATTGCAAGTAACTTACCATTCGATATGGAAATGATGTTACGTGACGACCACCAGCATTTATATGATATCCATCAACTCCAGCACGTATAGTGAGGACAAACATCCGTCCTTCTTGAAAGGGAAATGGCCAGGTCACTTCTGGTTTTTTTGCACGTCCGATAAACCGATCAAACCATGAAAATATTTTGGACTCTTTTGTATCTATGGCATCACTACGCATCCATTTCTCACATCGCCTGTATCCATCAACTGCAAGAATAACAAATCAGACTTTTCATAAGATAAACCAGGATAACAACTACATTAAATGTTTTCACAGAGAAACGCAAAATTACAGAAGCTAATAATACGAGGCTATCCTGTCATTTAAGAATGAAAATATCACATAAGGGAAGCAGCAGGAATAATTCTTATGGGACCTCAGAATAATTCTGGATCATTTGGGAACAAGTCAAGCATAGCATAATATAGATTCTGGAAAACAGAACTGTCACTATATCAGATGGAGGTGCAAACAGAGCATATACAACTACTCATTTTCTACTATATCAGCAAATATATAAAGAAAATGAAGGCACCACCACAAGTAGTGATGAAACCTAGCCCGAAGGTCACTGTCTTAATTCTCCAGATAATACCACAATTTTTAACACATAATTTGTTATAAAAGTCGATCCATTTTAAGCAAACCAACAAAAAAGGTTCACTTTTCATCAGAGAATCAACCATAAAAGGAGAAGGTAGAATATTGGGGTTCCATGTTGTAGCTGCTCCATAACTAAAATACCATTGAATTCCTGAAAGTCCTCACCAGTATGTTTGTATCAGCACATGCAGGCTTAAGCGATCATCATGATACTGAAAAAACTAATATTTTGAAAACAATTGAAGTCAAACAAAATAAGAACGCGACCAGAATCTTACCCAGCACATCATCATCACTTCTGGATGGTAAACCATCACATCTCTGAGCTGTTCCCCACTGCATTCTATAACATGTATTATGCTCAATCACTTGTTGATGGCTCCAATCGCCTCTTAACCTAGGATTCAAATGCAAAATCTTTGGCGGATCCTCCCCATGCACAGCCTTCAATCCTTGCAGTTCAACCATAAACTGTGACACTAAAACCAATCCACCATCAGCCCTTAACTTAGCAAGCTGTGGCACATATTCCTGGTGAGCATTGCGTGGAGTTCCAATCACAGTGATGGAAGAACCAGCTGCAAGACCACATGGAAGGAACATAACAAAATCCCCCTTGACCAATTCTTCTCGATCCATTGAAACCCATGAAGGACACGACTCTGGCTTCCCTTCAAGAATGGTACTCATGTCAATCTCCTTTTCATCATCATACTTATTTGCTTCTTCCCAAGCCTTCAAACCTAAGGCCCAAGCCTCATCTGCCATTTTTTCCAGCACAGACAAGTTTCTGGTCCTATTCATTCGCCTGAATATTTCAGCAGTTATTCGACCATACTGCAGTGTTGTAGGCTTTGTTGGAAGACGGCGAGTACTCTTCTCTTGTGAATCACCTTCTATAGGCTTTACAGGAGCGTCTTGATTTTCATTATTTTGTAATATTCTGTGGAATCCATCAGAACTGACGTGAGATTTAGTTATCCTTGTGTCAACTTCATCCCCGAGAGCAAATCCATCATCACCACTTAAAACTGCTGCACTCTCCAAAAAGTCAGGGAACTTGAAGAAAATAAGAATCAAATATAAGGCAGCTGCACCAAACAAGAAGTATGATAATCTGAACCTCCTTGCAGTTGGGGACTCACCTTTCAACCTCTTCATCCTCAAAAGCCTAGTAAAACAGAACTCCTAAGCAAAAGATGAAATCTCACTCCAACCCATGCGTCAGAAACTCAATCGGAATCCAAGTACAAAACGCATATGTCTCTAGAGAATCCAAACTCCCGACTAGAACACAACCACCTCTATACAAATCAATTCACCAAGAGTATCTCAATCATAAACTCTAGTAAACACACCTTCATAAAAGCCTAGAATTCACGATATTAGCAGAAAACTAGTATCGAATATAAGATCACTGGCACCCGATGCATAAACTTCAGGCTGATTAAAAATTAGGCATCAAGGCATTGAGGAAACCCTTTTTCCCAGCCATTCAACTAATTCCATCCGCATTTGTTACGAATGTATGAATGCCGGTAATTCCTACTACTTTCGCCAATGAAAACTGCAAAATCAAACGTACCCAACGGCAAAAACTATCAGAAAGGGCTGGAAAAAATCCAAAACGCAGCAGCAGATCGATGTTGATGGAAATCCGGATGAGTTCCCAAAAAGCCCTAACTTTTGCAGTAAGATAAGGAAAAACAAAAAGCAAAGTCTCGTACAAAATTATTATACTATAATTCTGATTTGGCTTTAAGGTGTTGGGAATCTGGAGATGGAAGTGGTGGCTGAGCCTGAATTATTATTAACAAAAAGATGAAATGTAGCGCCAAACAATAAAAATATTCTATTCTAATATTGTTTTATATAAACAAGGAAAAAAAGGAGTTGGAGGCATTCTTCGTGAAAAATAAAGAACAGTGGAGTCCCGCGAAAATGTGGAAACTGCATATTGCCCCCTGATTTTCCTGCATTATATATTTTGCCCCGCGATTCCCTATGTCATGCCATCATCCCCAGATGCTAAATGATGGGGTTTCAGTCTATGAAATACAAACAGTTAGATTCGGATACAGCGATACCGACACGACATGACACAGATTTATTTTGATATTTTACACTAGAAAAGTATCCGATATAGTATCGGACACGATACGACATAACAGTATAAGATTTTTAAATGTGTACATGCATTATAGGTTTCAGTTTTTAATAGAAGTTCTAGTTAAACATGACAAGACAATAAGAAAAGGAAAGTAACATAAATAGATGACAAATATTTATGAGTGAGCTATAAATATAAATGAGGAATATTATTATGCATATCATTTTATTTTTTTTGTGAACTTATGCATATCATTATACTATATATGATATATTCAAATAATACTCAAGTTAAATTATAGTTTTATTTAAACAAGTATTAAGGATTGTATAATAAATTTAAAGTTAAGAACAATGTAAATACACATAAAAAGGTGTGTTGATAAAAAAAAAAGTTGGGTCAAAAAGTAAAATATTATTTATAGAGATGGTTTATTTTTGCTGAAAGTGCCCAAAGTGAGCTACTATAATGAGCGATAAATAAGAGTAATTTAATTATATATATGTTTTTACTTTAGACCCCTAAATTAGACTATATAACAACATCAAATATTGGGTTAGGCGCAAGATACTCATAGGTTGAGTTGTTTAAAGTGGATCGCAAATGTGTATAAATAAATATGTTGAACCATTAAATATTGACTGATAAAATGGCCTACAAAGTAAGAATTATTATACTATTTCCTAGCATAATATAATAATGTACTATTTCGTCAAATATTGATTAAATTTACCTATAATAAATGTTTTGTATGTGTCACTAAACAATTTAATATGATTATACTCAACAATAACTAATATTTAGAAAATTCGTAATACCTAATTTTAGTTTGACGAACATGAATAAAATGTATATTAATTTCAAAGCTTTAAACAAACATTAAATTGTATATAAAAATAAAGGGGCGGTCTTCTGATTGTAGATAGTACAGGGGTGAAAGTGCAATTAAATGCGGAAAGTAGGTGCTGTATGCAAAGTCGTGGCGCATATACTGGTGTAAACCACAGTACCACACCAAATTTTTTTTTTAAAACAGTACCAGTACCGAGAAATATTCCCATTTTACCCCTCTTCTCTTCTTTTTTAGGTATTCCACTCACATTATATGCTCTCTGTTCTCTCTCTATCTTCAATTCAGTAAGCTGGGGCACACTCTGCGTGTGTCGTTTCTTCCTTCTGGAACTTTCTCAGTGAAGCGGAGAAGAAAGAGCGAAACAAACTCCGATAGAAAATGGGTGCGAGCAGCGATCCGAATCAAGACGGGTCGGACGAGCAGCAGCGTCGCTCCGAGATCTACACATACGAAGCTCCATGGCACATCTACGCCATGAATTGGAGTGTTCGCAAGGACAAGAAGTACAGACTCGCCATCGCCAGCCTCCTCGAGCAGTTCCCAAACCGTGTGGAAATTGTTCAGCTCGACGACTCAACCGGAGAGATCCGCCCCGACCCGGCCCTCTCGTTCGACCACCCATACCCGCCGACGAAGCTCATATTCATACCCGATAAGGAATGCCAGCGCCCCGATTTACTCGCATCGTCCTCCGATTTCTTGCGGCTGTGGCAAATCTCCGACACTGACAACGGTCGGCGCGTGGAGCTCAAGAGCTTGTTGAATAATAACCGCAACAGCGAGTTTTCCGGGCCGTTGACTTCGTTTGACTGGAACGAAGCTGAGCCGAGGAGGATTGGGACCTCCAGTATTGATACGACTTGTACGATTTGGGATATTGAGAAGGAGATGGTGGATACGCAGCTGATTGCTCACGATAAGGAGGTTTACGATATCGCCTGGGGCGGTGTTGGGGTTTTTGCTTCAGTTTCTGCTGACGGTTCGGTTAGGGTTTTCGACCTTCGAGATAAGGAGCATTCAACGATTATTTACGAGAGTTCAGAGCCGGATACGCCCTTGGTAAGGCTCGGTTGGAATAAGCAGGATCCTAGATACATGGCTACTATTATAATGGATAGTAGCAAAGTTGTGGTGCTGGATATACGTTTTCCTACTTTGCCTGTAGTGGAGTTGCAGAGGCATCAGGCTAGTGTGAACGCCATTGCATGGGCCCCTCACAGTTCTTGCCACATTTGCACTGCTGGTGATGATTCACAGGCTTTAATATGGGATCTTTCTTCTATGGGACAGCCGGTGGAGGGCGGATTGGATCCAATTCTGGCATATACTGCTGGGGCGGAGATTGAGCAGCTACAGTGGTCATCTTCCCAGCCTGATTGGGTCGCTATTGCCTTTTCAAATAAGCTACAGATTCTGAGGGTATGAGTAGAGATTGATTCTGTTTGTGAATTTGTGGTACTTTACTGACCATCCACAGCTTGACCTTAGTTGTTGAACGAGATTGTTTTATTTAATACAAACTCGGCACTGTTCAGTTTGTTTAAATGTTTGAATTCTAGTTGCAGTTCCTTGCTAGGTTAAATAGGGAAAAAGGGAAACTGCTCAATTCTGTTGTTTCTCATTTATGTCAATGATGATTATTTCCCTCATGGCTTGTTTTGCCATTGCCAAGATAATTTGTGCTGTCCTATATCAACTTTTTATGGATTACTTGTACCGTTGCCCTTTTTTTAATGTTGCGGTGCAAGTTTCTAGATTGAATTCTGTTTGCACAAGAGAGGAAGTAGTTCAGACGAACATGCATTTCTTTACACTTGTTTGTTATGGTAGAAGGATGCTTACACTGCAGCATAAACACAAAAAGTGCAGAACAAGTACTTCCGCTCGCAAGCTTCGAATTCTTTCTTTCAAAAACTTCTATTACCTATGTGGTCTAAATTCTAAATTGTCACAATCTTGTATACAATTCTAAATCTCAAATGCATACCTTTAAATAAGATCCCCATGCTTGTGGGGGTTTGGATCAGTTCTAATTCCAGTGATGCCCCCAAAGCAAATTCTTAGCCACACCTTGAAAATTCATATTGGATTCTTATTACTGATAAATGAATTAAATTTTGAAACCCACAACTGCATTGAATTCAGAAAGTTCCTTGCAGAATCTCTAAAGGATTCCCTTAAGTTACAAAGCTACTAGATTACATCAGTTGTACCACCAGTCAAGCCCTCTTGTGGGCCTGACAATGAGATAACTGAAAATTTTTGTCAGGATGAATGATGGTTTGCCGCCAAGACTCAAATCTCCTTGGTGTTTGAGGTGGCTCAGCCTTTTGAAGGTGTGATGTGGATTAATCAGTTCAAGAGTGCTCGGTTGATTGCTTAACAGTGGCTGAATATGTTTGTAAGTTAACCTGTAGTTTTCTCTGTTAGTTATGAATTATTCAGCTCGACTATGCCTTTAGGCACTAAGTATATATAATAATTGCATAAGCATAGAACTTTTTGTGAACAAGGTCATCCGTGCTCTCTACCTTAACACTTAACAGCATAATTCTGTGCATGAGTAAATCATAGGCATTCTTGAATCATCTTGATTTTAAGCAATACACAGATAATAGTATCCAGCTTATTAGCATAATCTAAATAGCTAGAATTCTTGGGCATGGAAATTGCCCTATCCATTGATGTCTTTCAAAGATAACTATCTGAACCAAATGATCTTGTGTCTGGATGAGAATATTGATCTAGGAAAGAAAAAAATTGAAGGGCTACACACACCTACATGTTCTGATGGCTTTTATGCTTTAAATAGAATGTGTTCATAGTTTATGAGTACTGAAACTATGGAGGACAGTGAATTGTATAAAATTGATATACCTCATTCGGGAAATTGTTGGCTTGCCGATTTTGTTTTTGTGTACCAAATTGTTATACTGTTATTATATTCTGTGCGATGCAATGGTGCTTCACATTTCTCGGGTCTCAGAAAATGAGCATGCCAAGCAAAATCAATTTCATGAAGCTATCTACGGAGTCTGATAACTCGCTTATCATGCTATTAATGAGCTTGTCCGCTGCTTTAAGTAGTTCCAGTCTTCCTGACAATGTTCGGAATGTTAATTTTCTCTATATGTTTGTTATTACTTTATAAAGATCTCTAGATATAACATGGAACCATCAGAATGGAAATGAACTGCTGGAGGGCCTCTTCTCATGCTGGTTTAGGTTGGAAAGTTTCAGTGTAGGATCAGCATTGATTATACATGGTCTGTTGCTTGAGCATTGTAAAATCACAAAAAAAATATGTGATTCTTAAATGGAAAATCAGGTTTATCCTTTAATTTCAGGAAAAAAACGAGTTGAAATCTTTTTTTTTCTTTCTTGTGTGTGTGTGTGTGTGTGGCTCTTTTAGCAATGTCATTTGCACCTAAATCCTTGCTTACTGGACAAAGTGGAGACCATACCAGCAATTGTATGCTCAATATGAAATTGGCATGGTTATTGCTCCTACTTAAGCTATATATATTTGAAAATTACTTGAGCTATATTGGATTATACAAAAAGGCAAGAACGATATGGCACACTACTCATAAAAAAGGATTTTGGGGGAGTTTTTAACCCAGAATTTGATTGAAGTGTGTTCACTGTGAGGTGTGCTTCGTATGGTACAACGTACAAACTTATAACTGTACAAAACGAACAAAACCAAGTAAAAAATATAGCATCTCGAAATTAATACATCACAAATGAAAACTTCGCAGGTATAATAAACGTCAAAGCACCTTAAAATAACTAATGCAAAAGGAACTTAATGATTTAGTTACTTATTCACATTTACAAGGGTTGTATTGGTAACAAACAACAATTTAAAAAATATATATATATTGGTAACAGACAATCATCCAGCAAGTTCAACGTTAATTAATATCTTACAGTTGAAAAATAAGAAAGGAAAAACTTCAAATGGTAAAAAAAGACCGAATGATAAAAGTCGTCACATATCATATTTAAAGACGCGCCTTCAGGGTAAAATTAGAAGTAATAATACACGTTTTCAACAGACTCTTTTAGTTAGTAGTTCGTTCACTCTATCCTCTAAAATCTCACTCTGCTTAAACCCAAGTAAACTTTCCTATACTGATTCACTGAACACCCAAAGATTCAGTATCTTCATTCTCTTCCATCTTCAATCTTGTCGCTGTTGACGTTTCCTAGGCGAAATTTCTTTTCCTGAACAAATGGTGTCTCTCTCACCTTCTTGGTGTTATCAAGGTAATGTGCGTATTCACTGAACTATGCTTTTTTCGGCGTCCGTATTCGAGGATTTTACGATTTTCTTTCTATTATTTCAGATGGAGGATTGCGGAGGATGGGCTCTATGGATGCCGTTCTTACCAAGAAGTTCTTTACCAAGGTTGGTTTTTTTGGGTGACTATCATAGGTTATTTTTCTGGTGTGGGGTTGCGAATGTATGAGAATTGTTCATGTTTTTATGTGGATTCGAGAATCATCTCATCTATTGTGGACAATTTTAGCAGAAATAGTTTTTGAATTCTACAATCCTTTTCTGGAAATATGATTTTAGCCATGCGATTCTGAAGTTACTTAGGTCATTAAGTTTATGAAACTCAAAACACAGCATATAAAGATAACATATGCGTGTAGAATTGATTCAATTATGTGTTGAACTGTTTATCTTAACTTATAGGCTTGGTGTGTGCAGATACCTATTTCTTGTCCTCTTCCTCTATCAACATCAAAGTACAAAAGGGGTCCTTTGCTTCCTCACATAAAGTGTGAGAAAAAAGATGACGGCAGCAATTTTAAGGAAGTGTCAGTTGAGCGTGCGCCCTACCATAGCTACATGGACTCTACTTCAGGACAGCTTGAGCCAGCTTCTGGTGCACGTGCAGCTATTCCAGGGGAAGATTATTGGCCAGAAGGCACATCGAGTCGAGTAAGAGCTGCAAGAGCTCCTGAACCGACTGGTGAGTCAACTGGAAAACCGTCTTTTGGTAAAAATCCCGGAAGTAGGAGGAAAAAGAACAGGTCTGCAGCTTCTGCTTCTGCTTCTTCTGAAACGAATGTGGTTGTGGTGGAAGATGAATCTCAATATGATTCATCCGACGACGAACATAAAGAGCTTTCATCATCTGAGTATGTTGTTTATCAGACAAACGATGAGGATGAAGATCTGGCTGGCTATGATTTGGACAAGAGAATTGGAAATCCTCACTCATTTATTGATCCAAAAATTAAAAAGCCGATTGAAGAGACACTTACGAGTGAAGAACTTTGGTGGAACTGGAGAAAGCCCGAGAAGGAACAGTGGTCGAGATGGCAAAGAAGACGACCTGATGTTGAGACGGTATAGTGTTTGCAAACTCTAAAAAAACACTTTTTTTTTTTGCTTTTCTTTCAGCACTTGGGGGAGGGGGCGGGGGGGGGGGGGGGGGGGTGTTGTTTTGGAAAACCAGCTACTGCTTATTTTTAGCAGAAGTAAGGTAGGAGCTAGAAGCACCTAAAGACCTGCTTCTGGCTTCAACTTCTACCTTCTACCTTCTAGGTTACTTTTGTAAATACATGGAAGTTTCTTTAGTTTAATAAAAGTGCTTTTCAACTTCCAAGGACTCATCACTTTTACTACACAAGCTGTTTACATCTTTAACTTCTACATTAGCTTCTCCAAAAGCAGTAGTGTTTGCAAACATTCACTATGTTTGGTTATAGGATTTTAAGAGGGGGGATAAGGAAATGAGGAAAAGTATAGTTGGTGTTTGGCTAATGAAAATAGGAAGGAAAATAAAAGAAAAATCCCCTTTCCCCACAAAATGGTGAGAAAACCAGGAAAGGTCACAATTACATTTTCACGACTCATTTTTGTTCTTATCCATCACTCAATTCACTCCTATTAATCATTTTAAATCTAAATTCATCACTCAATTCTCTCCTATTATCCAATTGTCACCATATCTTCTCAATATAGAGAATCATTGTTCTTATTAACAACCAAACAAGTTTCAGGTTTTGGTTTTCTTATAGTTTTGTTCTTTTCTGTAGTGTTTTCTTTCCTTAGAAAAATCATAGAACAGAAATAGAGTTATGGTAAAAAAAGAAAACCAGAAACGCAATAATAATATTGTGCTGAAATTGTCCTTCTAATATGGTCTTATATGGTGACATCAAAATGACTATTGAGTATTGATGGCTTATTAAGAAAAATCAAAAAATATCAGAGAATGTTATTCATACTTAGAGCAAAGCCCCAACTAATTTTTTTTTTCCCCTCCTTCAGCTAGTAACTTTATAATAATTAACACGAATACATTTTGCTTCGTTTCTTGTAGGTGTTCCTCAAAGCTATGGCAGAGACGGGCCAAGTAAAGCTTTATGGTGACGAGCCGACACTTACAGAATGTGCTCTTTTTAGAGCTAGACGACATCTTTATAAAGATGAAAGGTCAAACATTTCTTTAACCAAACCTTACAAGCATTTTTACAATTGTGTTTGGAGTTATAAATTATGGTATGATTTAATAGGCTTGAAGCAGAACATGATAAACTTGAAAGAATCGGCCCTCTTGCATACTATTCCGAATGGGTTTCAGCTTGGAAAAAAGACACTTCAAAAGAAGCTGTGCAGAAGCATTTTGAAGAGACTGGTGAAGATGAAAACACACAATTAATTGAAATGTTCATGCATCAAACTGACAGAGAATACAGAATTATGATGGGAACTGATATTCGTATTAAGCGGGACCCACTTGCAATGAGAATGAGAGAGGATCAAATAAAGCAAAGTATATTCTTCTCTTTATCTCTTTCCTTTTTTTTTCTTTTTATAATCTTGAATTTTTCTTTACATATTTTTGTTATCATATTTGCAGTATGGGGTGGAGATCCTGTTTATCCAACTATAAACTATATTCAGGATCCAAATGAGGTGATTGATTATCGTGGTGCGGATTTTCATGAACCTACTCCAAACATGCTTGATTATCTTAAAGAGGTTTGGGATATTAAATTGCTTAATTATATCTTTTTTTCTTTTATTTGTGTTTTTTTGCTAATAATACATGCAAAAAAAAAATAAAAAAAAATTGTCAGCATGGAAAAGTTATAACGAGAGAGGAGCTGGACCAAATCCTGGGTAAAGAGAAGACAGAAGATGTCGAGGTAAGAGAAAAATGATTTATCTAATCTTTTATTACTTATTTTTTATTATTTATTGTTGGTTTTCGACATTTGTAATATATTGTTCTAAGTGTTTCTCTCTCTTTTGCAGCAAACGTCAGATATGGATGACGCGATGGCACGAGCTGTTGACATAGGAGAAAATGATGTGAGATTCTTGTGTCAAATTTGTTAATTTACTTTTAGGGTTAATTAGGTATACCCCCACCAGAAAATATGGAAGTTGCAGTTTCTACCCTTGAGTTTAACTGTAATTTTCAAAGCTAGAGGGGTACAAACTGTAATTTACTTCAGGGTTAATTACGTCCACACTCACGTACTTTGTATCCTTGAATCGTGATTAGTTAACTGTAATTTTCAAAAATAGAGGGTACAAATGGTAATTTTCGTATTTCCCAGTGGATATACATGTAATAAACCCTTACTTCTCATGAATTACAATAAATAGGATGAAGGAGAGGAAAGTGAGGCTGAAGCCGATGGTGAAGAGGACGAGAAAGTGACGGGCAATTGGAGTATTTTGAAAAGCAATCCAGTTGAAAAATCGAAACCAAAGGTGATTTAGTATTATTATTAATATTATTTTTTTTACAAGCCTGTAGGAGTGATTAATTTGATCATTTATTTACATTTTATTCGCAGGCGAAGCCTAAAAAGGATAACAGCATGTCTCTGGGAGAAGCCATAGATGATTCAGAGAACTTAACAGACTTTCTTTTGGATTTTGAAGCAGAAGAGTAATAATATTCAGGTAATATTGATGGATTGGGAAAATGAGATATATATTGTCTGATCTCCTTCTTATTGTAACTCATTTCATGGGTAAGATAATTCATACTAGCCTACTAGGAAACATGTTGATTGATACTGAATGTACATAGATTATTTTCTTTGAGCTAAATTTATGAGTTGTGCAATAAAAACTATTTGCATAACTTTTTTGGACTGTGATATTTGCTAACGGCTCAGAAGGTGGCAAGTTTGGCCCATTATGTAGCCCGTTTACAGACGCCATATCCGACCTTATAATAAAAAGGCCTAAATAGGATCTATATCGCTCGAAATTAGGCCCAAATTGTGTGTTTGGCCATTATATGGTGGTGTTTTTAAACTCTACTATTTAGAGTTAGAAAAGTGAAGAGTAGTAAAAGCAATGATAGTTTGGAAATAAAAGTGAAAAGCAGAAAGGAAAAAAAAAAAAAGAGGCCTGTGGCCCTGTGGGACTTGCCTAAGCAACATAACAGCATATTTGACCGAATACTTGCTACTTGAAGATTGTTTTGTGCCTTAATTACTTCTAAAGCATGTTTAATTTATGTTGTTTGAAAACACTAATTATTCTCCTTAAGTGGGTCCCTCTTTTCTCATTTAGCTTCTTAGCCATCGTCCTCCATTAACACATTATCTAATACACTTTTTTCCACAGGCCTACACTATCCACATGATGCCTTTCAAATCTTAGAAAGTGCTTCACAAGTGATTTTCTCAGAAAAGACAATCCTCTTTTGCACAAGCATACATGTGTGCGTTATAAATATTTGAAATAATTACGAAAAGTTCTCTCAAGTTTGCTCCATTTACGAAAAAACACTCTGAAGTGCGTAAACACTCTGAAGTTTGGCCGACGGACAGTAACATGGCATTGTTACCGCCCATTAACTAGACGGAAATGCTGATGTCGGCACATAAGTTTTTCTGAATTCCTGTTTTACATTTTTCTACAAAATAGAATCCCAACTCCAAAAAAGTGTTAGGCTGAAGTCAATCAAACAATGTGCACAATTTTGAATTTCAACTGTGCAGAAAAGGGTAAACAAAAATCCTGACGTGTTAGAAAAAGATGGAGCATATCAATAAGTATTGGAAAAGAACTTTTACCCTACCTTAATGCAATAAAAATGAACATCATGACAATGCCAAATATTCATAACTTCAAGAAGAGTAGCTATTATCCTACCATAAGGGTACTACTCTTGCATTAAAACAGATCAAAGGAGGATACGTTGTCATAATTACATTAAACATAGCTTCTACATAAATTATAATGCTTCAGGTTAGAACAAACAGAATTTTCTTGTCTATTAGAGTTGGATACAGTTCTAACATTACAAATGGAAACATTAACTGGTAATAAAATAGGTTCAGAAATCTAGAGTCCCCACAGATGGTATGCCAGTAGTCATATTCCTTGCCTCCTGCCGACTCCCATATCCATCACAACTCCCATTTTGTTGGGGCAAACTCTCTGGCGAAACTGAGTTGAAAAGTTGCAACCCTTGTTTCCCCATCTCCTGAACCTCTTCAGGTGACAGAATCTTTATACACCACACACTGTTCACAAATTCCCTGCAAAATTATGAGAAAACATAATAAGTGCTGTGGATAAAGAAAAAAAGAGGGATGTAATGGTAATTTCAGAAACATGAGGGGGTTTTATGTAATTAGAGTTAACCTCAGAGAGTGTAATTGTAATTCGGATTTATATTATATTTGGGATTCAAAACTTAAGAAGAGGGCTTGTTGTTAATGCTATTATGAGTATGGAGAAACTTACTGCCAGGGGTCATCCCCAAGGAGAAGAACGTCATTTTCTCTGTCCACAAATAGAAGCTGCCAGCCTGATCTCATGGGATCTTCCAATTGGCCTTCAAGCCCAAACATCTGAGCAAGCTCACTACGCAGCTCGTTGTAGCTGCTAAACTTGGTCATGTCCAGTGACCTCCCAAATGATCCCGACTTATAAACCTGCCAATAATAGCAATACACATTTTAATTCCGATTTTCACAGTTATATGCTACAGAAATGGTCATTTGCTGTATTTACCTTAACAAAGGCTTGGTTGGGTGGATTTGCATTGCCCCCATTATCAGACGACATGAGAAAAGTCGATTCATCCATACAACTACTTGAAGTCACAGTGGGATTGAGCGAGTAATCAGCACCAGAGGTAGTCATGTAGCTGGAAGAAGCAAATGCCATATTCCCGTTATCACTACTATGCTGCATGAGAAGGGAGGATGAGTCTATATTAACCCCGAATAGAAAGTGGTTTTGTGGATCACTACTTCCTTCTTGCTCTATCAAGCATTCTCTACCGGGAAATGGAGGCAGAGAAATGGGATTTGTGTTTGATAGTCCTAATTGATGATCAAAACGGGGTGAAATGGTCTGTTGTGACACACCACAAGAAAGAACAGGGTCGAGAGAGACCCGTTTTGTGGGCCAGCCATCTTGGGAGACTTGCTGAGGATCAATACCATGATGTTGCATCGGATTAGAGTGTTGATGCTGCTGCTGATGGATTTGTACATTGTTGAACGAGTTTTGGTGGAGCATTTGCTGCTGGTGAAGAAGGTTAGAGTGGTTTTGGAGAAAGGGTATTGACGAGTGAGGAATAGGTTGTGGTTGTTGGAATTGCATCTGGTGCTGCATAGCTGCCATAGATTGGTAAATGTCATTTTGCATGCCCGACATTGAGGGGCCGATTCTTGGCTGCATCATCCACGGGGTGGCGACCCCCATTCCTTGGTTCAGAGATTGCATTCCGTCTCCATGCAGCCACATCGGGGGAGAATTTGATCCCATGCCGTCAGCCTTCATACCTAAGTGCAATAATAGATACAAATTAGGGAAATTTGCATTGACCATTACTTTAGGTTTTCGTGTAGTTACAAATTAGTTCCTTTTGCTTCAAAAATTACCCCCCCCCCCCCCCCCCCCCAAAAAAAAAAAAAAAAAAGATTTCATTCATGCACAATTACACAATCTGTGAAATCATGGTAGAAAGAGGTTTTGGCTGGTGTAGGCAAGGATTTAGACCGTATGGACTCTAACCTTGACGAGATTAGTGTGAACATAACCAGAATCTGAGAAAGGTTTTACAAGAATAAGGAACTTTAGGGGTATTCTGTAATTTTTTTAAACAAGAGGGACTAGTTTATAGTTTTACCTAACCTGAGAGAGAGAGAGAGAGTCTTACCAGTGTAGGAGGGCAGACCAGGTGGCCATGGTCGTTTGAGTCTTAGAGGAAAGAGTGATGGATACATGGGAAATGTCGTTAAAGGCTCGATTTCCCAAAGAGACACTCTCGGCTGCCTTTCTCCAGCTGTTGATTCATCCCAACCAACCTGCATCAAACAATCAAAAATTTTAAAAAGAAAATAATTTTTAAGCATTTTCATAATTATAATTACAAAAGGCAAAGTAGTGGGATTTTTTTCATTATAATTACAAAAGGCAAAGTAGCTCAAACTAAAGCAAGAAGTGAGAAAGTTGACTTTGAGAAAGAAGGGCAACTATTTAGATTAGTTTCTTAGTAAAGGCGCGTTAGCGCATCCGTTTTCTTGCTCGTTAGCGGCTTTAGTTTTCAATAAAGGACGTTTAGGCTTTTCTAATAAGATAGAAAGGGCTTTTTCATCAGGATGGGCAGGGCTGGTTTGGAACCCTATATATACAATATATAGAAAGGCCTTTCCTTTCAAATGACAACTGCCCCTTCTTGCTGCGAGGGCGTTGCACGAAACCAAACCGCCCCCCGCCCGATCAAGTACCAGTTGCTTCGCTGGTAGGCCCACTTAGGTTAGGGGGCATTGTCCCTCAGTTCTTACCAACCTCCGGTGTGTAATCGAAAAAAACTAGGAAACGTAGAGCATATTGCGTACCTTAACTGAACGCCAGTGTGAATTAGGCCATCTAACAGGATCTGAGTCACTTATGCCAGTTATCGTCCCCATATATCTGGAAACAAACACAGTTCGTGAGCCTTATAGAAAATCAGTAATAATTGCATCTCTTGTTATAAAAAGGAAACAAAAATGAGCATCATTATTAGATTTTGCCGCCCTTTTAAGTGTCAAACTCACCGACGAACACTAGATTCTTCAGTTTCAAACAGCATCCTAAAGCGCATACCAACAGATACTCGAGTGTGATATACTGCTTTGATGTATTTGGCCAGAGGTATGACAAATTCTGAAGGGCAAGCCCTGAATTAAGACATTATGTTAGAGGGAATCAGGAAATAGTGAACTTGCAGGCTTTGGTCATTATTGAGGAGGATAATTCTTACCTGGGATTATAAAAAATGGTGAAACGGCTATTTGTTGAAGCTGCATGAGCAGCGGCAGCTAGCAGCCCAATATGCATACTATCACTCGATAAAACTGAGGATGGCATCACATTTTGTGCCCTATTTGCACGCCGTATGCCAAGAAGCATTTGATTCTTTTCATTCCTAATTCATTAATGTAGAAAACCTAAGGGTCAATTACGAATACCCCTGAGGTTTACACCATTTATGAAAAACACCCTGAAACCATGAAGCGTTACGAAATAGTCCTTGAGGTTTGCAAACCATAACAAATACCCTCCTCAAACTGACAGAAAATCGTTCATAATCAACTCAGGGTGTTTTTTTGTAATTTTCAACATTTGAGAGTGTTTTCTGTAAAATGGAAAAACCTTGCACAAGCGGGGGGTGGGGGTCATAATTATTCCAAAAAATTAATTGCATACCATATGAAAAGGACTGAATCACCAGCAACAAGTCTTTTTGCACTCACGAAAACACTCCACCCTGTTGTGAGAAGATGCCTCTTTGGCTGACCTAAAATAAGGATAAAGATTTGATATTTTTCAGAATTATGTATGTGAAATTTTCCATTATCCACTTATTTTTCCTAAAATGAATAGCTCACCACGAAATATATGTCTGAATTTCCACTCATTGTTATGAAGATCTCTGGCAATCAACTCTTGACATGGAGGTTGCTGGGAAAAGTCCTGTAAGAGGGTGTTTTTTGTAATTTTCAAGATTTGAGAGTGTTTTTAATTAATGGTGCAAACCTCAGGGGGGTTATTTGTAATTGACCCAAATTTTAAATTAATAACAAGAAAAGAAAATTTACCAATGGAGGAAACACTTTTTCGGCTGCACGACGTGGAACTGAAAATCCACCATGAGTACTTGTGTCACTTGCAGTCAAAGTCTTGCAGAAGTAATTTGTTGGCTGTTTACTGGCAGCACCCAAATCTGCTGGAATGAAAGAAACCTCCTTCTGCTCTTGCTGCGAAAGAGCCAACAAATTCTTATAATTTTTTTCTGAAAAAAACAAAAGAAAAATGTAATAGATATGGAAAACCAAATTAAATGAAGGTTGAGTAGACATACAGGGCTCAATGGTTGCAAGGTCATTTTAGCATACACCTCATCGGTTTCTATGTCAGCCTGATTAAACAAAAATGTAAGCTTCTTGCTACGAAATATAAGCAAGATTAATATAAATAAAATAAAAAATCGCGATAATTTACATGCATCGTGACGTTATGAAGCTGGCAAATGAGTTGAGGAGGCAAGTTTGGGTAATTAGGTATCTGAGTATCGATTTCCTTGTTTGTAGATACAGCAATCTGTCAAGTATGCATGGAGAAACTATAAGCTTAATATCAATTTCTGTTTATAAGCTAAGTTTAAAGAAGGCTAGAAGTAAACCTGCTCGCTGTGGCCCTGAGGAAAATACACCACCTGACTTCTAATAGATGGTAGAGAAACAAGAGGACCAGCGCAAGCATGCCAAAGTTCAGAATTTAAGCAGTTATTTTCTCCTGATAATCAAATTCCAAAAAGAGTATTAGTTTACAAACACTGATAAATATTCAAGAATTGGCTAAATTTCCCATTTTCTTTTCTGGGGAATCATAACAATAATGATCCGATACGAGAGATAGTTACGATGGCAAGAAAATTACTTAATTTCGAGATTTGCAGCCTTGGAAAGAAAATAATAATAATGAGAAAAAAATTGAAATGGCCATCTCAATTCTCACTAGAAAACGTCAATCTCATAGTTGTGGAACTGAAGAAAATTACCAAATGAAAAGTTTTACCTTCAGGAGATTGCTGATTTAAGCCTGAAGGGGAGAGATTCATTTTGCAGGTTCAAACAGTAGAATACTGTAGCAGCAAATAACTACAAAAACAACCAAATGAATCATCAAAATACTTCCAACAGGTAATTCACCAAGGAAAAACTAAAGAATTGCAGCTTCTTGTACCTCCTGCAGCTTATTCTCTGAAATAGTTCACCAAACTTTCAATGCATGAAGTGATTTTACTTGCAACACTCTTCCTTCCACCAATACACCACCACTATGTGAAACTTAAGAGAAATTACAGAAAATTAAAGCCTGCGCATGAAGAACGTTAACCAAAAGCCTATTCCACAATAAACTACGAACAATTTCAGCATCATCGACTCTTGATCTTCGTCGCCAATCACCCCCAAATTCTGAAAAATGCGATTAAGAAAATCACAAGCTCAACTCATAACCACCACATTTCAGCTCCAAAAACAAGCTCCAATTTAATTTTTGAAGGAAAAAAAAAAGGAAACTTTTCAAACCCAGGTAATTCGGGTTCAACAAAGTTCAGCTCAAACCCCCCAAAAAAATATCAAAACGCACGAACTCTACAACCCTTTCCAGATCTCAGCTCATGAATGAACCAACATTCTGAGAATCTTCTCAGGCCCCGAATATTTCTTTAACGAAATTCAACTAGTTTCCTCTCAGAATTAAGCAAATGACAAACCCATTTCGCCTCAAGCACAGATTCTCACACACAAGACTGTAAAATCAACTCCACTGATAAATGCGCGTGATACAAAACCACTGAGCATTAGGCAAAAACGTTCATACTTTTTACAGTATATAAGAAAAAGGCTTTTATAAGAAGGTGCTTGTAGTGCAAATGATGAAACTGGGTTTATACAGTTTTCCCTCTGCGAATATATACATCTACCACTGTGCAGGAGTATTATAGTGTCGGAAGCAGTAGCAGACTATGTTCCCCATTCTCTCTCTATATTTCAGTTTTTCTCTCTCCTCTGCGCTTCAATCAGTCAATATTCAATACTCAATACAACCTTTTACGTTTTCTCTCTCAGATGTCATTCTTAATTGAAGCCATTGTAGAGAGAGAAAGTGTGTCAGAGCTTATGCTTTTCCTTGAGAGAGAGAGACAGAGTGTGGTGGAAGAAGTGTACCGTGCAATAATTAGACCTTTCGGACAATGAAAATTACGATTATACCCTTCTTCGCTTGAAGTGGGCCTCACGAGATTAAATTACAATTAAATAAAGGCCAAGTGAGGTGGGGCCTTACGAGATTAGGATTAGTTGTTGGGTTTTATTGTAATTTTTTTTGAATGAAAAGGACCCGACATTTATGGGCCATGGGGCATTGACAGACCAACAAGCAACTTTATATTAATGCTAGCAATTTTTTTATTAATTTTATTTTTGGCAATTAAATAAATTCTGGATATTTTAACTTAAGGTAGATAAGAGATGGATCTTACTTAAAATTCTTCTAAGTCCTTTGTTTATTGAATAATTGGAAATGATTGATGGTTTCTATAAGAAATGAGAAAAATACTTTTAGGTTTTAACCATAGATTTGCTCCGGTAACCACCGGATAGGCAGATTACTAATTCCAATGTAAAGGTTCGGATGTGTTTAACATTTTTTCACATTTTTTCTTTCTTTAATTAGACAACATTATGTCCAATTTCTCTAAATATTTGTAGTAATTGAATGAGCTGCAAAATTCAAGACTTCCACCAAAATACAAATACGGTTTTGGTCTAAATTGTCTAATAATGCGGCCATTTATTACATAAAAAATATAAAAGCTTGATTTGGCAAATTTAGTTTATGGGGTTGGGTAGTGGGTACATTTTCTTCCTAAAAAATCTATATTATATGTTATTTTGGATAATTCTTTTAGCCATTTGATTATTTGAAATTCAAAAGGAAAAATACATTAATCAAACCAAATTGGCAAGTCGAAATTCATAAGAAGAAAAAAATGAAATTTGTCCCGAATTCAACCATCGATTTAAAAGTTGCTGGACCGCCATAGTTTTGAGATTAACGGTGACGGTATTATTTGTTTCTTCTTTAAATTTATATTATTTAAAGTAAAGGTTGAATCTCGTCCCCTCATATAAAATCCTAATCTTGTACCTGAATTAAGCCACTTTTTACCTAAGTTGAATTTTGTATTTTTATATAGGTGCATAATCGAGCTGATGATTTCTGAAAACAATATAACTATTTGGGGCAAAATGATGGGAATAGAACATTTCCTAATGGGTCATCTCACTATAAATGAGACACATGCACTGTTCCCAGAAAAAAAAGAAAGTAATGCCAATACGGAGGTCCATCAAGTATGTACACCTAAAAATACGCACGGGATTATATCCTAGTCAATCATGTTTGGATGCTTTTAAAATTCTACTTAGTTGTATTGTGTGGTGTCGGATATTGTGTTGGATATTCATGTCGAAATTCTTTTTAGTATAAAATATCAAAAAAAATTAATGTCATTATTTCCGTGTCTGTGTTTTATAGATACTAGTATATATAAATACGAATAATTTTTCTATATAATAGTGGCATTGAAGTAGCCAACCCCATTACCAAACCAATTTGTGATTTATCATATTCAAATATGGACTATATTAATGCATAAATTCCATCACGATTTATGATTCATGAATTAAATTATACTTGTAAAATTGCATTTTGGTCCCACTAGATAAGTCGCTTTTCAATTTTACCCCACGCTTTATGCGGATTTCTATTTAGTCCCAGTATCTAAATTTAAGACAAATATATCATTCAAAAGCTAACTCTAGTTCGAAAACTAACGGAAAGGACCGTTAAGGGTATATAATTTCTTATTCTTAGACGGCATTTTCCGCCAGTTTTCTAACGTAACTTAATCTTGATATGATATTTCACATATGTCTTGAATTTAGGAATCTGCTCTGACTAATGGAACTAAAAATACAATTCGACCCATTTCTTTCACATTTTTGTAACTTGTGCAGAGATGATTTCTTTGAACTATAATGTTGAAGCACGTTTCTAGAAGCTATTTGGGCCCTCAATATGATATGGATCTGGGCCGGTTTTGATTAGGCCCAAATTTTGTATATGTTTTTGTGTGTCAGTCATATTTAACTTTAGAGTAAACAAAGAAGCCCGTCGAAACTTCAATTTATTTTATTTTATTTTTGAGGGCGAAGCTTATTATTAAGAAGGGCTCAGTAGGACATATATATCGCCATAACGGACTGAATTTTCTACTACACGAGATACTATACATCTCTTACTACACATTTCCGATGCCGTTTTCTCTCTCTTTAAAAATGCGTTTTTCTTTTTAATTATCAATCTGGACCTAATTAAATATTCGAGCAAAAACTTCTCCATCCAAAAAGAAAAAGAAAAAAAAAAGGTGTTGCAGAGAAAAGTTGATCAGATTTATGAATGAGTCCATTATGATGTAGAAGCTGCTAACAAACATTCTTGAAGCTTCAGTATTAAGTCTTTATGGAATATATAATTTAAGCATGCAGCAAGCTGCCGAGGATGCCAGCCTGTGGGACTAATTAACCAGCATAACCGCATATATATGTTCTTAGGTAGTTGAAGAATGTTTTGTGCCTTAATTAATTATTACTACTAAAGCATGTTTATATAATTATGCTGTTTGACAACACTAATTAATCTCCTGTAGTGGGCCCAGCTGGCCTCTTTTTTTCCTTCTCCTCCATTAATACATTATCTCGTACAGTACTTTTTTCCTCTGGCCTACACTATCTCACATGATTCCATCAAATCTTACAAAGTGCTTCACAACTGATTTTCTTAATCAGACAGAAAAATTCCACTCACCCATGCATACATGTGTGTAATATATACATACATATTGTCTATTAAGCTTAAATTGGACTCGACAGCTTAAGCTAAACGAGTTGAGAATATCGTTTTCAAAACCAACTTAAATATTTCATCTTCAAGTTCAACGTAAAAACCAACTTAAAGCTCACGATCCTTCAAATGGAAACGATTTTGCTCGAATTTATCTTGAGACTGACTTTACGAAGGATGTATGAGCTCAAATATGTCAACTCGAACTCGAGCCAGCTCGTCAGGCTCGCGAACATGCTAGAGTTTGTTTTACGATATGATGTATATGCATATGTCATATGTGTGTGTGATAATACAACTTGAAATACTATTAACATTATGAAGTCCTCATTTATGCATGTTAAGCCCCACCATATGCTGAACATTAGATGTGTTCGAGGATATGGTCCCATCAATAGCTTTGATTTTTTTTTCTTCAGCTCAATAATTTCTCGTGTATGTATGTATGTATATATATATATATATATGATATGTTATAATCTTGTAATGCCACGTGGCTAATCCCTCTCCATTCGTCTCAGCTAACTGAACGCAATTCCTATTATTGATAAACACTAAGTGTCCCCCTCGAAGGTAACGTTCGAGAAGATATTTCAAGAAGTAACACGAGATCTGCACCTCGCTAAGTTCCTCCTCGAATATGAGTACTCCTGCTCGACCATTTCCTCGAATTAATCACGTCTTAACTGTAGAATTGCCCAACCGTCAGTAACTTCCTACTACTCTAGTGACCCTAAAATCAAGGAATAACTAACCCAGTGAACCCACTCGCTTCAGGGTAACCGCCACATCCAGAACGTGGCCTATGCCATGTCCCACGATCCTGAGAATCTCTTATAAATACCCAGAAATTCAACTATACAAGGTACGCATACTTTAACATACTGAAACTCTGCCAAAATATCATCTAAAGTGTTCTTACACACATATCACCCTCTGATACCTGATTTAACTCAGTGGAGGATCAACGCTGGTTTAAACCCCAGCTTGATCTTAACATTAGAGTTCTTTATTGTTCTTAGCAGGTTAAAATCCACATTATCAACAGATCATTGTTGAATCGGAGAAGTCCCTTCCTTGAAGCTTCAAACCATTTTTCAACAACATCAATATCATTATTAAATGTTATTTGAAATATATGTACATTCTATCCAAATATATATATATATATATATATATATATATATATATATATATATATATCTTTTTTTTTTCACTACATGTGATGCGTGTTAAAATAAGGCTCCAATATTTCCATATATTTTTGTCTAAGTATTTCGGGAATTTCGATGGATTTCAATGATCCTTAATAATGAGGGTTAAGACCATTTATATAGATATGTTCTTAGTTCAAATCGTATTAGGGTTCGGAGTCTTCGTATGGTAAGATTTTATTGCTTTAATTTTCATTTATTTTATCTTTATTAAAGTAGGATTTTATTAGAGTCAAGTTCAACTTTAATAAGGATTCTTTATGTTTTATTAGGACCCAATCCAGGAATTAAGTATATTTTACAGGTTTTTACCTTATCGGGTCAGGCCTGAAATATGGGATACCATCACTATGTGTCTGAATTTTAAAATTCAGTTAAAAAAAAAAAAAGGATTAATTATCTAAATTCAAGAGCAATTATCTTATTATAGTATTTTTCTATCCAATTAATGGATACTCATTCTAAAATCTAGATTTCTTCACTAAATTAATATATATATATTTTTGGATTAATGAGGAATTGAGGACAATTTGGCTCCACATTTGGAGAGATGATTTAGAAATGATTAGAGAGGTCAGTTTTAAGACAACCTTGTTAAATCGTATGAAGTTTATAATTTTATAATTTTTGTTTATCTAATATGATATGTATGTTTGATCCTTTTTGTCACCTAAAACATGGTCAGGAAAAGGAGCAAATGAATTGTTTTTTTGTTTCCTTGCCTTGTTGAGTTGTTTCCATTCTATATATAATCATGTAGCGGCAAAACTAATCATCATGATATATAACATAAAACCTAATTGGTCAACCCTTAATTAGCAAACTTGAGTAGCAAAACTATTACACTAAGACCATCATTATATTCTTAAAGATGAAATCCACATATATTTTTTAAGAAATCCAACTTAATCGAGTCAAGTCGAGTCGAACTTGAATTCGAGCTAAAATTCAATTGCGATTGAGCTAGTTTAAGTTTGACTAGGCTCGTTTACACTTCATTATTCTTAATCATGCATCATTAATGTTCTCCCTTTAATAGATTCATTTGTCAAAAAGCTAGCTAGCGCATCATTTCCTTGATACACACCAACATGATTAACACCTGGGGCTCCACTAATCATTATATAATTTATTATTAATCTTAATTTATATTTAGTTAACTTTGATTGAGGATATGCTGATAACTTGAGTACAGATTAAACAATTAATTAAGTATTTATTTAATAAAGCTTTCGTGTCATTTCAAAGATTTATTTAACTTTCCAAGATTCTGCTATGGCACAAGTCGCAATCCAAAGACAAAAAAAAAAAAAAAGAAAAAGGGAAAAAGACAAATATTAATCGCCGTAATTCTTAGTCATTTGTCAAATCATTCTACAATAATAAATTTGAGAGATGTAATCACTAATCATATTGTATGCCGACAGATATAATTACCCGTCTTATTAGTTAGTGATCTTAATATATATTTTAATTTCACCCGCTAAGATATTTAATTTATTTTTTTTAAATTAATGATTCGGGTAATTCTATATTGAGGATCCTTAATCTAGTTTGGAACTTAGTCACAGTTAAAACTTCTCGCTCCTCCAGTGAATGTGTTTAATGGGGATATAATTTGAACTTTTCCCACAAACTCTATCTGTATTGCCAATTAAGCCACGCCATGTTGGTGCTAATATATTTAATGAAGGCTGAGAATTAAGTCAAAGATTATAGTGTCATTATCAATCTTAATTTCATTAAATTAAGGGAATAATATTGGATTTAACCTTATGAGGTTATGATCCCCTAATTAAATTAATCAAAGATAAGACACAAGGGGAAAAAGTCCCAAATATTCTGGTACTTCCCCACTTTCTAGACCAAACCACTGGAATGGGCCCTGGGGTTGCAGGGCTAAACATGTCCAATCAAACCATTCTACAGCCCACTATCGTGGGCCCATATGACGTCGGATCACATGAGTAAAAAGAGGTTTGGCAAAACATCACATGCAGAAATTGAGGACCGATGTATTGAATTGGGTTGATTACATTTTTCACCCTATAGATCGTGACTTCTTAAGTTAAACTATTACATTATAATATTCAAACTCTATACAATTTAATGGGAAAATTACCAATAACTACCCTATATAATATAAAATATTTGTATCTATTTTTTATTTTAAATTAATTTCTCATTAGTCTCCTCAGAAATTAAATCAAATTTATTTAACCCCTGGGCAGCATATATTTTATATTCGCGTATATTGAGATTGAAATAGGATAAAAATCGACTAATTCATTTCATAAAGTCCATAATACCCTAGATTTTATTATATATAAGATACAAAGCTTTTATTTTACATATTTTTAATTCATTATTCGCCTAGATCTTCCACTGATTTAAATATTGATTTAAGGATTTGACACGATTGGATTTCAAAATAGCGAGAGGGAAAATGAATTAGGAGTTTAGGTTTTACCGTATCAAATTTACAGTGCAGAATTTGGTATTTTTGCCCGTAATTGTAGCGATGATATTTTCGTGAATAGAGAGAAATAGGCGGTGTGATAATTATTCTATATCACAAAGAGACTTTATGACCGGAAGGTCCGAAATGAAATGAAACTTATGAATAAGACAGGTAAGCAATATAAATTAAACCCGAACTTTATCTTATATCTTAACTTTTCAAGCATAATTTTTTGCAAATGTTCACTATTAAAAGAAATGTGAATAATGTCTGGGACCAAATTGGTAATAAAATAAAAATTGGGTACGGTAGTATAACATAATAATAAAAAGGGCTGCTACGAGGAAAGTGTGAAAGGTTTGACGCCTACGCCCATGGTCATCGTTCAAAAAGAGCGACATAATATGTAGGGCCAGTCGGCGAAGAAATCTAGATTTAGCAGAATTTAAGGTGGGACCCAGAAATCTGAGAGGTGAGCTGTTCCAATTCCTTTTCTATAATGTATCACTTCCCCACCGTCCGCATTCTTTACAAATTGCACACAATTCTCCTAATCTGTACGTATATTGGGTGTATTTGTAATGTTATAATTAAGGATTTAATTAATATTACCTATATATTTTATTCATAAGTTGTCTAATATTTTTTGCTACACACGTGTTTCAACGATGTTATAATTACTGACAAAATACCAGATTATATTGTAAATTTGTTACGGTCAAACCTAAATATCTAATTAATTAATTTTCCCTCTCGTTGTTTTTGAATACCAATTGCGCCAAATTCCTAAATTGATACTCAAATTAGTGGAAGACATAGGTGAATTGTGAATTGAAAATGTGTAAAATGAAGGCTTTGTGTCTTTATATAATAAAATCAAGGAGTATTATGAACTTTATGAGGTAAATAAGTCGATTTTTGCCCTATTTCAGTCTCAATATCCATCGAGTGTAAAACAGTTGCTGTCCCAAGGAGTTAAATAATGAACTTTGTTTAATTTCGCAAGGGTAATTAGGAATTAATTTAACACAAGAAATGGATGCAAACATTCATATTACACAGGATGGTTGTTGGCTGTGGGCATTTCTCCCTTATAATTATTAAGATTCTAATTGTAATTGGATTTTTTATTTGAGATCTATATGTAATTAAACCTAAATTTAAATGCTTTAAGCCTGCGCTTATTGATTGACTTGAGGGTCATAAAATTAACTATGCGAACGTGAAATATATGATGAAGCACTATTGCTTCTGCTGCTAACAAATCATGCAGACACGTAATTTTTTCCATTGCATGAAAAGCAGAAAATTAAGAATGATAACACTTTTCAGTTTTACTTGGGAGATTATATATAAAAAATGTAATAATTATCACTACTATTTAGTAATTTCTAAATTCTATATTAGTTTACCAAGAAATCCATCAAAATCTTTATATATGTGACAGATTTCTCACAAAGTAGTGGAGATATGAGTGTTAGGTGTGAACGAGTGGCTCACGTACAATTCTGATAATCGTCCATTAATTTCATTGGATAGCTAGTAGTACCCGGCCTGTGCGTATTTGTGAGTACACACACATGTGTCCAGGAGTACGTACTGAAGCTGAAGCTGAATTATTGGGTAGAATTGCGACCTTCGACCAACCTCCTAAATTATCACTAGATATGAATGAAATGTGACACATACCGCCTGCAGTTCTAGTTACGTGTATTATCTTGGGGCCATTAATCCCTTAATTTCTATTCGAGACCCAAATAAATTAAACCTATATATTAATGTTTCTGAATTATTATTATTTTTAAAATAATTAAATTGGCCTGGCATCAACGTTTTATATATACACCTAAGATGTGATGAGGAAAATTTACAATATTCTTTCTTAAATCTCTAAATTTACTCTCTTTTTATTTTGAAGTTTATAAAAACCTGGCCTCTTAAGTTCTAAAAAACTAATTTCACAATGGATGTTAGAGTTTTAATTTTTCGGTTGGTCAATGTCAGTCTTTTCTCATTTGCTACTCAACAATTGTTTGTGTTTTGGGGATGTCCACGCTACTAGAATTGTCATTTTTCCAACAATCTAGCTGTTTAAATCAAGGTTAGCACAGTATAAAGTCCTATTAAAACCGTTCAAAGTCTTTATTTACTACACTTTCACAAATTCATCTATTCTTACAAGAAAAATCCTAAGTTTTATTGTTTTTGTTTTACATGAAATATATATGTTTATACTAAATTACTCTAACAGCCTCCACAGAAGGGCGTCCAAGGACGTGTGCAGGAAAAAGATAAGGCAGCGCAACAATAAATTGGAGAAAGAGTGGTCCATAACTCCATAACCAGCAAGTACGGAAACCGTACCAGAAATCCGTATCCCGTTTTCTTTTTGTTTTCCAAACAAGATCGAACAGTGCATGCCAAAAACTGACAATCACTTTACTAAAAGAGCCCACCAATCCCAAAACAAATTTCCATGATTGGGACTCGAATCATGTTAAGTGTTAACACTCACATTTAGTAAAAATTTAGCTTCATTTTTAAAGGATTTTCAGATTAGGGAATGCACTACAATATAACATCAATCTGATTACATTAAGCACTTTAATTCCCAAAAGTATTTGTAATCAACTTTGAATAATTTCTAATAATTATGTGATTGCTTTATTTTTTTCAATGTTGATATTATAAAGTTAAAAGAAAAAGGAGATGAGAAAAGGGATTTGAATTGGTCTATTTAGGGATATGTAAGGAAGTTCAATTTCAACAAGCTAGTGATAGAGCTAGCTAGGCAACTTGTGCACGTGTTGTGTCAACTTGTATCAATAAAATGGTAGTAATGGGAAGCTTTTGCTTTGTGGTTCCTATTTTTCCATTTTCCTTTCTTTGTGATCTATAGATATTTAAAAAAACTTGCATTTTTTTTTGGTTCACAAAAAAGGAAAACCTAATAATTCAAAGCGAAAAAGTCCTATATAGATCATCTGATTCAAACGAAAACTTAAAAAAACTTAACGGAAAGTTGTAAAATAACTAAACGTTAGCATCTACTTGGAAACAAATTAGAAAGTGACTAATGACAGGACTTATTGTTTGACAGAACTATAGTCGAAAAAATATCTCTATAATTTCTAATAGTAAAGAAAATTTTAGTGTATTTTTCTCTAAATAAAAAGATGCAAATATAATTATCCCTAATATATATTGATGCACGCAATAAATTTAGCATGAATGTGAAATCGTGGATGGAATTTATAGTACAATAATGTATTCCATATTTACATAGAAAAACTATTTATATTCTTCTTATATATACGTATAATTGTACGTACTTGATGGACCTCCCCACTGGCTATTGCTAGCTAAATATACCTACAAATCGTAGCCGGTCAATACCTACCTTTTTTTTTTTCCTTTTTCACTTTTTCCCCTAGAAACCCTAGAAACAGTGCATGTGTCTCATTTATAGCGAGTTGACTCATTAGAAAAAGTTCGTTCCACTCCCATCATTTGCCTCAAATACTTAATATTATTCGAAAAATTAATATCCACCTCCTAGGTAGCTAGCTTAAGCTTTATCCAAAATATTTAATTGCCAAAAAATAAAAAATGATTAAATTGCATTAATAAATAAAGATTCCTAGTTGGGCTGGCAATGGCCCATAACGATAGCAATCCAGCAGATCTTTTTCATTCGAAAAGAAAAAAAACCCAACAACTAATCCTAATCTCGTAAGGCCCACTTCACTTGGCATTTATTTATCACTGGCCCACGAGAGAAAATCAATCAATAAAAAGCGGAAAAGGGTATAATAGTAAATTAAAATTCTACGAAAGGTCTAATTATTGCATGGTCCACTGCTCCCACCACACACACTCTCTCTCTCTCTCTCTCGCTCGCTCTCTCAAGAAAAAAGCAAAAAAATCTGACAGTCACTTTCTCTCTCTACAAGGCTTCAATTAAAATTGACATCTGAGAAATATGTAAAAAGGTTGTATTGAATATTGACTGATTGGAGCAGAGGAGAGAGAAAACTGAGATACAGAGAGAGAGAGAGAGAGAGAGGATGAAGAACATAATATACTGCTACTTCTAACACTAAAATACTCCTATATACTGGTAGATATACATATTTGCAGATTGAGTGAGAGAGAGAGAGAGAGAGAGAGAGAGAGAATCTTTCTAAGCAGAGGGAAAACTGTATTAGTCCAGTTTCATCATTTCCATTACCAGCACTTCTTATAAAAAGCCTTTTTATCTTATTTACTATAAAAGCATACACGTTTGTGCCTAATGCTCAGTGGTTTTGCGCAAGCGCATGCATCAGTGGAGTTGATTCTATAGTCTTGCGTGTGAAAATCTGTACTTGGAATAGAAGACCCTTTGTGCTGATTGAGGCGAAAATGGGCTTCCCATATGCTTAATTACGAGACAAAGCAGTTCGGCCTTTGCGAAGAAAGCTCGGTGCTGCCTGGTAGCTTTGGATTATAAATGTGTAACTGTGTCTCGAATGTTGGTGGTTCTTTCATGAGATACGAGATCTGAAGTGGGTGAGAGAATTCGTGCCGTTTTGAGTTTTTTTTTTTCTTTTTTTTCTTTTCTTCCTATATATTTTTTTTGGCTGAACTTCAAAATTCTTGAACCCAATTTTGCTGGGTTTGAAAGCCTTCTTTTCCTTTTCGTGTTAATTGAGTTGGAGCTTATTTTTGAGCTGAAATGTGGTGGTTATTAGTTGAAAGCTTGTAAGTTTCTTAACGGCGTTTTTCACAATTTGGGAGGTGTTTGGTTCGAGGATTAACAACTGATGATGCTGAAATTTTCGGTAGTTTATAGTGGAATAGGCTTTGGTTGAAAGTTTTTTTGGAGGGAATTTTCTGTAATTTCTGGAAGTTTCACATAGTAGTGGTGTATTGTTGGAAGCAAGAGTATAGCAAGTTAAATCACTTCATGCATTGGAAATTTGGTGGATTATTCAGAGAATAAGCTGCAGGAGGTACATGATACTGTAGTTCTTTAGCTTTTTCTTGGGGGATTTTCATGTTGGCAGGATTCTGATGATTTAATTTGGATGTTTTTGTAGTTTTTTTCTGCTGAAAACCTTTTATTATTTGAATCTGCAAAAATGAAGCTCTCCCCTCAGCAGTCTCCTGAAGGTAAAAATTGATTGCTTTCTTTTTGTCTACTATGAGATCGACGTTTTGCAGTGAGATTTGAGATGGCCCTTTTCAAGTTATTATTTTTATTTTATAATTATGTTTCTTTCCAAGGAAGCAAATCTGCAAAAGAAGAATTGGGATTCCCTCTCTTCAAATTTCATACAATCTTTTCCTTTTTGGCCTTCGTTTTTTTATCTTTCTAAAAACTTAAAATTATAAAGTTCTTTTCTTACCAGGGTATCTTTCTACAATGTAACCAAAGAAAAAACAAAAATCTTTCTACATCATTTGTATGATTCCCAGCCTTCTTTTGAGTTATTATGTATCATAGCTTGAGATTTGTATATTATGTAAATTATAGTTCAGCAAAAAGGAAAAAGAAAGAAAGGGAATTTTGGACAATTTTTTAATCTTGAAGCATTGTTTGGAAATGAATAATCTTCTTGGATTTTGATTATCAGGAGAAAATAACTGCTTAAATTCTGAACTTTGGCATGCTTGTGCCGGTCCTCTTGTTTCTCTACCTTCTATTGGAAGTCATGTGGTGTATTTTCCTCAGGGCCACAGCGAGCAGGTTTACTTCTAGCCTTTCTTAAACTTAGCTTACGTTATCTGATCAAGTTTATTTATGTGTTCTTGAAAAAAAAACCTGTTTTCCACTATGAAACTAGTAAAGAAAAAATCATGATAAATTGTATTAAAACTCATAATTTCTTCATGCATACTTGACAGGTTGCTGTATCCACAAACAAGGAAATTGATGCTCAGATACCTAATTACCCAAGCTTGCCTCCTCAGCTCGTTTGCCAGCTTCATAACGTCACGATGCATGTAAGCCATCTTACGAAAAACACCCACAAACCTTGAAAATCACGGAAAACACCCTGAAGTTTGGCAAAAAGTAACAAAAACACCCTTAAACTAATGGAAAATCGCGGAATCAGGGTGATTTTTTTTATTTTTAAGGTTTCAGGGTGTTTTTCGAAAAAAGGATTAACCTCTGGGTGTTTTCCGCAATTATTCGTATATTAATCTTGCTGAAGTTTTGTAGCAATAAGCTTATATTTTGTGTAATCAGGCCGACATAGAGACTGATGAGGTGTATGCTCAAATGACCTTGCAACCACTCAACCCCGTATGCCACTCTACCTTAAATTAATTTGTGTTTTCCATATCTTTTACATTATTTTATTTTATTTTATTTTTTTGTTTTGTTGGATTTTTTGCAGCAAGAACAGAAGGAGGTTTCGTTCCTTCCTGCAGATTTGGGTGTGGGCAGCAAACAGCCAACAAATTACTTCTGCAAGACTTTGACTGCAAGTGACACAAGTACTCATGGTGGATTTTCAGTCCCACGCCGTGCTGCTGAAAAAGTGTTTCCACCATTGGTAAATTTATCCTTTTTGGATGTTATGAAATTTAAAACTATCCAGATTTATATTTTGTTGTCTGAGTGTGTTGTTATACACTTATACTATGTCTGTTTACAGGACTTTTCTGCGCAACCTCCATGTCAAGAGTTGATTGCTAGGGATCTTCATAACAATGAGTGGAAATTCAGACATATTTTTCGAGGTGAGTTCTTCATTTTAGAAAAAATGAAAAAGGTGGATGGAGGAAAAATGCAGACATATATTTTGTATCTTTTAATGTTTGAAGATGAAAACATTGTTTAATATTAATCTAATACTTCCAAATGTTTATCCTCATTTCAGGTCAGCCTAAGAGGCATCTTCTCACAACAGGGTGGAGCGTTTTCGTGAGTGCAAAAAGACTTGTAGCTGGCGATTCTGTCCTTTTCATATGGTAGGAGATTATTTCTCACTATATTGTGAAATCCATTTAAAATTTTCTTTTTCTAATTAACTCTTTTTTTTCTTTCCATTATTAATTAGGAATGAGAAGAACCAATTGTTTCTCGGCATACGACGTGCTAACAGGGCACAAACAGTGATGCCGTCATCAGTTTTATCGAGTGATAGTATGCATATTGGGCTGCTAGCTGCTGCTGCTCATGCAGCTTCAACAAATAGCCGTTTCACAATTTTTTATAATCCCAGGTATGAATTATCTTCCTAAATAATGATCGAAGTCTGCAAATTCAATATTTTCCTGATTCCCACTAGCATAATGTCTTAATACAGGGCTTGCCCTTCAGAATTTGTGATACCTCTGGCCAAATACATCAAAGCAGTATATCACACTCGAGTATCTGTCGGTATGCGCTTCAGGATGCTGTTTGAAACTGAAGAATCTAGTGTTCGTAGGTAAGTTTCACACTCGAAAGAGATGCAAAATCTAATTTTGATGCTCATTTTTGTTTCTGTGTTGATATTTTGAGATGCAGTAATTGCCTATAACTTTTTGTAAGGCTTCTGAAATATGTTTGTTTGCAGATATATGGGCACAATAACTGGCATAAGCGACTTGGATGTTGTTAGATGGCCTAATTCACACTGGCGTTCGGTTAAGGTACGCAACCTGTTAACAAATCTCACTACTTGCTTTTATAATTTATATAAATGCTTAAAATGGAACTTTTAAAAATTATTCACTCTTTGATGTAGGTTGGTTGGGATGAATCAACAGCTGGAGAAAGGCAGCCAAGAGTGTCTCTTTGGGAAATTGAGCCTTTAACAACATTTCCAATGTATCCATCACCCTTTCCTCTTAGACTCAAACGACCATGGCCACCAGGTCTCCCATCCTACACCGGTAAGACTCCAAACTCTCTCTCTCTCTCTCTCTCTCTCTCTCTATATATATATATATATATATATATATATATATATATATATATATATATATAATCTGATGTATTATTGGACTCAGGGATGAAGGCTGATGACATGGGATTAAATTCATCCCTGACGTGGTTGCGTGGAGACGGGATGCAATCTCTGAACCAAGGAATGGGAGTCGCCACCCCCTGGATGATGCAGCCAAGAATCGACCCCTCAATGTTGAGCATGCAAAATGACATTTACCAAGCTATGGCAGCTATGCAGCAGGACCAGATGCGAGCTGTCGATCCTTCGAAACAGATCCTTTCACCAATCATGCAATTCCAACAACCACAACCCATTCCCACCACCAGCAGAACTTCCGGAACATTTCCCCCTCAGATTTTACAGCAATCTCACTCTTCAACACCCTTTCTTCAAAATCAGTCTAATAACCTTCTTCACCAGCAAATGCTCCACCAAAACTCATTCAACAATGCACAAATCCAGCAGCATCAGCATCAACAGTCTAATCCCATGCAACATCGTGTTCTTGATCCTCAGCAGGTTTCGAATGTTCCACCAATGTTGTCCCAATTGTCCTCAAACTCTCGATCCCCATCTCAGACAATGCAACAATCAAATGCTAAACCAGTTGTTAGCAATATTAGTTCCCCTTTACACAGTTTGTTAGATGATTCATCCAACCTACTTAACGTGTCGAGATCCAGCAACTTGTTATCTTCTAATGGCTGGCCCACAAAACGGGTGGCTCTTGACCCTCTTCTTTCTGGTGGTATGTCACAACAGACTATTTCCTCCCACATCGATCATCAATTAGGACCATCAAACACAAATCCTGTTTCTTTGCCTCCATTTCCCGGTAGAGAATGCTTGATAGAGCAAGAAGGAAGTAGTGATCCACAAAACAATTTTCTTTTCGGGGTCAATATAGATTCGTCTTCCCTTCTTATGCAGAACGGAATAATGTCGAACCTTAAAGGAGTAGTTAGTAGTGATAGTGATAATGGGAATATGGGCTTTGGTTCTTCCAGCTACATGAGTAGCTCTGGCGCTGATTACTCACTCAATCCTACTGTGACTTCAACTAGTTGTGTGGACAACTCGGGTTTTCTGATCTCTTCTGATAATGGGGGAAATGCAAATCCACCCAACAGAACCTTTGTCAAGGTAAATACACTATATGACCTTTTTCTGGTACATTATATAATATATAGTAGTTGACCAGTATTAATATATGTATTTCTATTATTGACAGGTTTATAAGTCAGGGACGTTTGGGAGGTCACTTGATATGACCAAGTTTAGCAGCTACAATGAGCTGCGTAGTGAACTTGCTCAAATGTTTGGGCTTGAAGGTCAATTGGAAGACCCCTTGAGATCAGGCTGGCAGCTTGTATTTGTGGATAGAGAAAATGACGTTCTTCTCCTTGGCGACGACCCCTGGCAGTAAGTTCTCCATATAACTTAATATTCATAATTGAATAACAGCTACAACCCCGTGAGGCTATCTCTAATTACACAAAGCTCCCCTCTTGTTTCAGAAATTACAGTTGCACCCCTCATCTTTTCTTTTTTCGTAAACCATAGCACTCATTATGTTTTCTCATAATTTTGCAGAGAATTTGTGAACAGTGTCTGGTGTATAAAGATTCTGTCTCCTGAAGAAGTTCAGGAAATGGGAAAACGAGGGTTGGAACTTTTGAACTCGGTTCCTCTACAGAGGTTGCCCCAACAAAATGGGAGTTGTGATGGCTATGGGAGCAGGCAAGAAGCCAGGAATATTGGTGCCGGTATACCATCCGTTGGGACTCTTGATTTCTGAGACTACTTTTTTACCAGTTAATGTCTCTGCTTGTAATATTTTAGCAATATTGTCCAACTCTGGTAGGCAAGAACAGTTCTTTTTCTTATAACTTTAAGCACTTATATAGAAGCTATGTTAATGTAATTATGATAGTGTATCCTCCTTTGATTTGTTTTTTAGTGCAAGAGTACTGCCCATATTGTAGGGTACTAGAATCAGTGAAATAGATACACTAGTTCTTGTTGTCGATCTATTTGAAACTGTTGAACTTTTAAATGTTGGACATTGTCATGGTGTCAAATGTTAATTTATATTTTAGGGCAATCTGTTGATTTGACTTAATGGTCTGCCACTTTTTTGGAGTTGACATTTTATTTTGTGAAAAGGAAAACCTTTTTTTGTCTTTTTTTTTTCTTTGAGGCATTTGCAACAGTAGGCTCTCCGCTCTTGTTCATTGTCACAACTCACAGTAAGAGAAGATTTCACTTGAATAATTTGGCCACGGCCCACGGGTTGACACAAGAGAGAATTCTTGGGTGATATAAGAGATAAGTCTATGAAAACAAACCTTGAGGTTTTAAAAAATTACAAAAACATATCCTATCAAAGAATTTTTATTATTGGGACATTCATTCGATAAAACATAATTTATTTTTTATTTTTAACAGAAAAAACAAGAAGAAAATACTCTTTCATTAAGGTTCTCCACCAACACTTAGAATTTAGGGTATATTTCTATAATTTTTCAAACTTTATGATATGTTTGCATAATTAGAAATGTAATTTTTCAAACTTTATGATATGTTTGCATAATTAGAAATCTCAAGGTATGTGAATGTAATTATCCCTCTGATAAAATATTCCAATTTCATATATAACTCACTATCGGTTTATGGAAAAGGAAAGGGATAATTATACTTACACCCCCCTGACTTAGGGGTAAATACAACTAGACCCTCGGTACTATTGGAAATTACAGATAGATCCTCTAACCCTAACAAAAACCGTAAAAACTGAACGAAAAGTTGTGAAATGACTAAATTATCCATAACATTTTTGTTATAGTGTTTACTATACATGAAATGAGCGAAGTGAGTAAGTTATTGTTAGGTTAATAGAACATTAGAATCTACATAAAAATAAGAAAATTACTAACAATAGGACCTAAGTGTTAGATAAAGCCATAGTTGAGAGGGTGTCTCTATAATTTCCAATAGTACAGAAAGTCTAGCTGTATTTACCCCTAAGTCGAGGGAGTGTAAGTGTAATTATCCCAAAAGGAAAAAATAAAAAAGTAATCTTGATTGTTTTAAGTCTTAAGTAAGTTCGCAGGTTAGGAAATCCTGATAGTGAGTTTCAACTTTTGATTATTAACCCACTCCGAAGTATCACCAGCAACAAGATGTTTGAAATCAGCATTGCAAAATAGTGACCAGATATATAACAAAAAAGTGCAGTCACTACACCTGACTATACAGGGTGTAAATGAAGGCATGTAGTATATAATTTGCACAATTCTGCAATCCCATCCAAAAGTCTTCAAATTCTTTACAGTCAAATGGATACAAAACCATACAGGACACTCTACTCCAATGGTAATAACTCAACAGATGCAAACTATTCAAGTTATGACCAACCACAGCATACAAAAGGAGATGAAGGAATTCGACCCGTTTGTCGAATATACTCAGCTTGTGTAGAAGTTTTTTCAGCCTGCCTATTTTTCCGAGCTTCAGCTTTCTCTCGTTTTTCCTCTGATTTTTGCCTTGCCATTGCTATCTTCTTTACCATCTTTGCTTGTGCATGTGCTCTCATTTGCTCTATTTGGGCCTGAAACAAAGTCAATTTTCAATTTAAGAGTCTTTTTTTTTTATATATATATAACATATATATGTGCAGAAGATAGATGCCACATTTTCTAGGGTTAATTACAATAAGACCCCCTCAACTATGGCCTAAATACAGCAAGAAACCCTGAGGTTTGGGTAATTACAGCTGGACCCCCTGCATTTAATGAAGTTCAAAACCCTAACAAAAATGGGTGAACTATCCATTATAGCGCCAACAGTGAAAAAAAAGGGTTAATTACAGCTAGCCCCCGGACTATGGCTTAAATACAGCAAAACCCCCTGAGGTTTGGGTAATTACAGCTATACCTCTATTTTTCTCATTTCAGCTTCCAGCTTTGCTTTTTGCTGACTCTCCCATGCCTGTATTCTTATTTCTTCTCGTTTAAACCTGAAAAAATATCCTCAATCAAGATTTGCTTAAAACATTAATTAGTAGATCAAGAAATATCCATAACAAAACCCACCTAGCAGCATGCTTAGACTTCTCAGCTTCTTCCCATGCAGCAGCACGTTTCGCATACTCAATCTGCTCAAGCTCATCTCCATCCACATTTTCTTTTCCTGAAACACTTTTTTCCTTCTCATCTTTACTTGCCCAGGCAGCAATATTCATCTTACCAAGCTGGACACCTAGAGCAACAATCTCCCTTCTAGTTTTGAGTTTTAGTTCTTGCTGAGACAAATCTTTTTTACCATTTTCAGACAAATTTTGATTTGAACTGCCGATGGGCTGTTCTGTGGGTGTCGGGGCCGGCTCTCCTCTTCGAGGTGTTGAAGGTATAGATGAAGTAGGGCTACGAATTGGAGTTGTTGAACTCACTGGAGTGGCACTTCTAGAAGGTTCTTGACTTGGAATTGGAGTCATTTCTGTTCCCATGTCTCTCATTGACACCGATCTTATGGCAGGCACTCCTGCATTATTGCCCACAAAGTTAAAATTGAATCTTTAAAATGTGGGACGATAAGCAAATTTAGCTATAGTGGGTCATGTATCCACCAAATTATAAATCCCATTTTACCAATTTAACACAAAATTGTGCACAATAATGAAGAGGGTTGATCCTCAATCCACAAGATTGGATGGAATTTAAATCTTTATGAACAAACAAGGAAAATTAATCAAGAATGTAATCAAGAATCACCTGTGGATGATTCTTCTGTGACACTCTTAGTGCAATCACCATCAACCTCTTCCAAATCCTTACTCTCAGGGCACATGTCAATCAACGAATTCGACTCATTTGATGCAAAAGCAAACTTTGCAGGTTGACAAAAGTCAACCCTTTTGACTGACGGCTTATTTTCGTTCTCTGGGGCCACTCTCACCATATTCGATTGTCGGTTTGTTTGGTTTTGTGGAATTGTTTTCTTTGAAAAATTGGATTGAACGTTCTGCCTGTTCATAATCCACTTCTCAGCATCGTTCCATTTGGACGACATCGGTCTCGAGAAGGATCTTGCTACAGAATGAGGCAGTGATCTTTCCCCTTTATGGAATTCGAAGCTTGATGTGCTATCATAATCGAGATTTTCATCTTCATTTGTTCTAATTGGGTGTACTGAACTAGAATTACCATTATCACCTTTCGGAACAAGCTGCATTCTAAAGCGGCCCCCATCCTTTTGCTGCAATGAATTTGCATCACCTTGGCTTGCTTCTGGTACAGCACTATCAGATTTAATTGTAAGAGCTTCTAAACTTGAAGCTGCAAGAATAAACAAATGGCAGTTCAAATTACAGGCCTATATCATTATACTCAGGTTTGAAGAATTCTCAAGTGATGTCCCCAAATTAGTGGCAATTATTGCTGTTAGGAATAAAGACACATGTTTTATACTAATTATTTCATAAACTATTGGGAACTATTTCTGAGTCAATAACAGCATTTAAGAGCATGTTTTACAGTATTTAAAATTAATAAATAGCATCTGACTTCAAGATGGTGGTTTAAGGCAATAAATGGAGAAGGGGGTCAAAATCGTCAAACCTTCCTCGCCAAAATCTCCATTTGGGTCTGCCAACAAGCTGTTCTTGACAAACTCGGAATCCTCCATCCTAGCAGGAGATGTTCTTGAAGAATTACTGTTTGATCCGTCTTTTTTCTTCTGATGGAGTGGTCCTATAAGCTTCATTCTCAACTTACTCGGAGATATGATCCCAGTCTAAATTAAGCCAAAAAAATAAAATAAAATAGTTAGATAAAAAAATCTAAACAGCCCACCAAAGAAAATCTCAAAATAATTCGAGCTTCTCTCTTAATCAAGAGAAAACGCATCTAAATAATCATAGTCAAGTTTGATTTTTTTTCTTTCATGGAAAAAACAAGAATCCCATAACCAAGCAATTGGTTTGCTCAGATCAGAGAAGGTTCTGACCAAAAAAATAAAATCAGAGAAGGTTGATTCCATCAATGAAACCCATTTGAGATAAACATACCAAGATCATAAAAAAGAAGAAAAACAAGGGCTCTCTGAAAACGGAAAAGACAAATGCATGTATACATGCGAAAAGACCAAAGCTAAGGGAATCATATTAGGCTCATAAAAAGAAGGAAAACAATACCTGGTCTTTGTGTATCCTCTCGTACTCCATAAGATCCTTTCTCTACTGTAACCTCTATCTATCTCTCTCACACACAGTCACGCACTCGCACAACAAAATCTCGACTAGAAGTCTAGAGAGAGAGAGTGTGTGTGTGTTAAGACTTAAGAAGAAGCCAGAGCTCTTTAAGGACACAGCTCTGCTAATCTGATGTCTGAAAACGAGAGAGAGAGAGAGAGAGAGAGAGAGAGAGAGAGTGAAATTAAGTTGGTGACAAAAAAAAAAAAAAAGGATTGCCGATCTTTTACCGAGTTGTTGACCGTCTACTCGGCGATTAAAATTTTATGACGTATTTCCTTCTTTGACCTCAATAAAATTTTGTTTGGTCAATCAAGTCCTTTCCTTGCATATTCTTTTTCTCAACTTTTTTCTTTCTTTAATTTGCTGTTTTTCGTATTTGTAATTGATATTAGAGAGAAATTTATGGTACTATTTAACAATATTTTTTTTCATAATTTCTTTTAGGCTATGTAAACCTAACAGGTGGTGATTATTAATTGATTTGACTAAGTCTTTGTTGTAATTTATTTTATTTTTTTTCTTTTCTTCTTCCTTTAATATGTACTATGTACTACCCCTCAGGTGAAATCATGTAAATGTGAGCAAACATTTTACCCACGAAAATGATTGGACCAAAGAAATGACCCTTAGAGTATTTTCTATTTGAGCGGGAAAGAAAGTAATGAGTAATGAGAGAATCTAACAACACTATGAGTCTATGCTACGGCACCAGCAATGAATGATAAAAATCCAAACTTCAAATTTAACAAAGTTGAAATTCTGTCGTATTCAATCTATGAAATTTGAATACGTGACATGGATATGACACGATACAGTGATACGGATTTTTTTTAATATTTTATACTAAATAAATGTTTGATATATATATCTGAAACAATAGGATATAATTTTTAAAAATGTCCGTACATTATACTATTCAACCAATTACAAAAAGAAAAGGAAATTATAAAACTTTAGAGTTTGTTTTTCACAATTATTGTCACAGCTAAGCCGTAATGAGTAATTATGACTTTATTTCTACTAAAAAAAGTAATTATGACTTATTATCTGACCATTCTGTCTTTTTAACAGAATTAGACCAAATCCATACTATCAAAGTAGCTAATTTAAACTTTATTTCTTTACTTGCTAATTTAACAAATAAGATCTTAGTATATTAGGATAATGACAATTACACTTTCTCAACTTATGGATAAATACAGCTACACCTCCTCAACTATCGAAAATTATAGATAAATCCTCTAACTCTAACAGAAATATAAAAAATTTAACATAAAATTATTAAATTATTAAATTACCCATAATATTTATATTATTGAAGAAATCGAATTAAAGAATCCACAAAAAAAGGAACAAAAGAATCCCATGGAGAAGGATTTTAGAAATCCGCTCTCGTAACCTCAATCAATCCCACAGCGGACTAAGAATTGTTTAGTTTAAGAGAAGATAGATGCATGTTATACATAAAATGGGCGAATTAATTAAGTTGTTGTCCAGTTAATAGAACGTTAACATCTATTTAGAAACAAGAAATTGACTAACGGCATAACCTAAGTGTTAGACACAACCATAGTCAAGAGAATATTCTGTAATTTCTCTCAAGTCGAGGGGTATAAATATAATTATCTTTGTTCACATTATTTAATTTGGTTACGAGCCAATCAATGGTTTTGGAAAATCATTATAGTTTTAAAATTACTATTTTATTTCCCTTTATGAAAAAGAGGAACCCAATTATCCATTGTTTGACACACTTTTTGGTGCATGGGTCCAAATGACTTTTATTCACCTTCTACTATCAATGGTTTTTAAAAGGTGTCCGAAAATTGTTGACTGAATTTCAAACCAGATTAATTCAGAAATTGGGGTTTACCAGCTCAGAAATGAGAAAACACAATTGAAAAGTATTCAAAAAAAATTGACACTTCTACTTAATTTTGACGGAAGTGGACAACTTTTCGATGTTGAAAAGGACCAGAAAATATATTGCTTTTTCAGCACCAACAAGTAACAACCAATACTACCTATTTTAGGTTCAATTTTTTGGAATTATATGAAAAAATCATGTGATCCGCGATCTTTTTTTAATTACCTAATTGGTTTGTGATTTTATTTTGGGATAATTATATTTACGCCCAGCAATTTAGAAAAAAAATACAGCAAAACTTCTTTAACTATTGAAAATTATAAAGATATTTTTTTTGTTTTCAAATAGACGCTAATATTTTATTAACTTAATAACCGATCAATCACTCTACTCATTTTGCATATAACAAACACTATGACGGAAATATTATGTGTAATTTAACAATTTTGTGAATTTTCGTTAATTTGTTTTAATGTAATTTGAAGTTGAAAAGTGAAGAAGTAATAGTTCAAAAATGGAATGGAGTAAAGCGAGGGAAGTTGTGTTGGTTCAAATGGAAAAGAGGGGTTGGTTTAATCATTGGGTTCTGAGAACTGAAAAAATTACTTTATTTACATGTGAGTGAGTAGTTGGGATTTATCTGATTTTGTTTACTTATTTCAGAAGTTATCTACTAAAATGGTACATAGACTTTGCAGGCCTATATATAAAATTGAACAAGACAACCAAATTTCATATTATCTCTCTCTCTCCCTTTTTTTTCTTTCTGAAAATATTAATTAAGCTCAAGAAAAGTATTCCCACTTGCCAGAGTTTCTCAAAATACCCATTAGTATCTTTAATAGTTACATAAATATATTAATTTATATCTGAAAATGAAATTAAATCAGCCAAACATACTCCCAATCAAATAAAAGGTATGTGTAAGTGTCGAATAGTTGCTGAATTCTATAATGTGATTGGTGAGTTTCCAACGTATGATGGAGTATATATATTAATATTATTATTATTTATATATATTATGTTTATTTAATACTATATATGATTTTAAGGAGGATGGCACAAAGTCTTATGCTAATTCCACGGTAGAAAGTTTGGTCAATACCTGATCCCATTATGATACAGACCCTAAAATCACTCCCCTCTTTCCATATGTTGCTTTTAACTCACAAAACTTGATGAACTCATTAAACAACTTATTCTTCTTATCCCTTACTTTTTGATAATTACATTGACAGAACCTCAACTTAGAAAAAAATAGTACTACCTTTCTATTATTAGAAATTATAGAACATCCTTTCGACTATAATTCTGTCTAACACTTAGGTCCCGCAGTTAGTCATTTTATTATTTCAAAATGGATACTAACGTTTTATCAACTGGACAACAACTTAATCACTTTGCTCATTTTATGTAAAGCAAACACTATAACAAATATATTATAGGTAATTTAAATATTTTATAACTTTTCGTTAAGTTTTATTAGGTTTTCGTTAGGCTAAGATTATTTATTTGTAATTTCCAATAGTATAAAGGGTATTGGAATTAAATAGCCAATCTAAATCTACTTTTTCAATCATTTCTTGAGTTGTACAATCATAATTGAACAAGGCATCCAAAGTACTACGAGATTTTCGTATAAGTAGGGTGGGCCTCTTAATAGGCCTTTGGGCAACACTCGAAAGTGTACGATCTCCATTTTTTGATGCTATAGATACAAAGAATAATGCTAGTTGTTTACCTAAAAAAAAAGAATAATGCTAGTTTTTTTTTTGGGGTATTAAATAGCTTGCTTTTATACTTTTTATGCTATGATGAATTATTATTTTGATATTAACATAAAAGTTATGCCCATGTGATCACGTAAATCGATACAATAATTACCTAGCTAGCTAATTTAGAATTTTGATTTGAATAAGACACAATTAGATGATTTAGATGGCGATTACACGTGCGTAGTCACGTGATAATATTGGAAACTAATCCGCTATAATATTAACTAACTAGACATGCACATATAAGTTTCCAATGACTTTTTGGTCTAGCGGTGTGGAGGAAGTTCCGTAATCATAAAAGTTATGTATTCTATTTTGTATAGAAATAATGAGTTTTTTATATAAAAGTGTTGGTTATATAATTCGTTGGCATGTTCGGATTTTATACCCTTAGAAGAAAAGACATGCACATACAAGTCTACCAAGCACTATTCATCTATAAACACAGATACGGACACAATACAATACGGATATGGTGACACATATTTTTTTAAATATTTTACACTAGAGAAGTATTCGATACAATATCGAATATGACACGACACAACAAAATCAGATTTTTAAAAATATCTGTGCATCATAACCACCCATTCATGAATTAAAAGACTTACTACCTTTTCTTTTATCGATTTAATATTAATTCAATTCTTTTAGGCTCAAAACCCTAGAATATGCTCCCATACTCTCACTATCACTCTAAACAACAAATTAATAACAATATCATCCAATTAACTTTATTATAGTCCCTAATTAGGCTCAACGCCCTAGGGGGTAATCAAGGGCACCACTTTCTCATTATTACCCTTTTTTTTTCCTTTTCATGTAGCTTACAATTAAGAACTTTTTTTAATATATAATTCATTTTTAGCTAATATTCTTGATTTTGAATATGAGACAACCCATTTAAATTTTATATATAGTTAGCTATCTCACTCTTTAAAATGTCTACAATTTAGTTAAGGACTAATCACTATAACCGCGGATCTTTATCGATATCGTGATAAAGAAACCACTAATGAGTCCAAAACATTCTTTCCATGGATAGACCATTTTATAATAAGTGCATGGGGGTAGGGTGGGGTTTAATTGGACTATATATGTATGGATTTTGGAACTACATTCACATGGAGTGTTGTTTGTCAGTGGCCCATTGTCCTCAATTTTGGTCTGTAACGTATGGCTTCACATTTGTCTCCTTGGCTAATGTTTGACCATTACATCATAATTTTTTCTTACATATTTATGATCATGATATCGATAGAAGAATGGATTTGGATTCTCTAATTAATGTGCATCTCCGACCATTGCCTCCACATTTGTCGAACAGACGTGTAATCTTGAACATTAAATCGACGGTTAGTTTTAGATTTTTTATTTGGAGTAATAATATAATAATTAGGTTATTATTTATATTGATAGTGTTTAAAATGTCAGTCTCATCTATTTTTAGTTCAACAATTACTAGATATTACTCTCGGCATAGAATTTTGGAGTTCGACTCTTTAAAATGACATTTCTGTATCGCCATCCGGTCATGGCAAAATACAGGGGTTTTAAAATACAGAGATTTCTACAAAGTAGGAACAATTCAATGCAGGATATATCTAAAACTGCACAGTACTTTCCTGTGCGTTTAGTCACTATTGTGCCCGTACAGAATCAGAAAATTGAATTATCTCCAAAATGCAAGAAATCTGATTTATTGGGAACGTGGAACCACTTCTTTTTTATATTACAATACCCTTATCATCTTCTTAAAAATAATAAATTTGTTCACGCACGACGCACAAAATTGTTTGGACATATATAAATTTAGTCCACATCTATATTTAATTGGTGAACCACAACCATATATATAAATAAATAATATATAAAAGGGATTGTTGTTTTATCTTCAAAATCTATATAAAAGCTTATCTTTAAAAAAAAAAAGATAAAAATTATTTCTTATTATATTTTGAAAATTAAATACGATGCAATGAAATGTCTACATTTCTGCCTAATTGAAGAATTGACCAAACTTAAATTTGAACATTTGAAAAAAAGGTATAGAACTTTGTTATGATAGTTCACATGCTTTGACTGAGAATTGAGATTGGCGTGGTGTCTATGTGTTTTCTTTTATGGGTCCTGCCTTCAAATATATAGCTTTTTTTTCACCTACCCTTTCGAAGTTTTTTGGAAATGGCCGTCTTTTCCTCCGTTCCCACTTCCCATTATTATAGGGACAAGGGGAGGGAGAGAGAATCTTTTGAGTTTAGAATTCGAGATCTTTGATTGAGTTAGTATATTGCGAAACATGTCTCGTTAAATCAGTATTCGAAATTTCGGATTAAGTTAATATAGTATTTAATCGTTAAGCTATGCCACTCAACTCTGCCGGAGAGAGATATATGTTTAAACTTTAAAGTTTAAACTATGCCGTTCTTTTTGTGGATCTTTCTGGAGTGAATTTGGGCCAATAACAGCAAGCCCAATCTATATTTTAGCTTCACAAGACTACTATCTTGAATTGGGCCAATGAATAATCTGAATTGGGAACAATTCTCTTTCCTTTTCCATTCTCTCATCACCCATTATTAAACTACTACTCTACTAGTTTGCTTTTCACTACTCGTAAATTTAATAAACACAAAACAAACTTATATTCATCTAAGATATTTAATTAATAATTTTACATTATCGTTTTAAATATGTTGTGTAGTCATCGAGTGCGTCTAACCGATTAGGAACCAATCAATGAGCACAAGTTTTCTTAGACTCTAAAACTATGATGCCGAAATATGGATACCCACAAAATTTAATAGCTATCCGATACAGTATCTGATATTATACAAAATTATATACAATTATACAAATATTTGATACGGTATCCGATATTATTCGATAGACATTTTTTTTTTTTTAAATGATTATATAATATAGATCTTAAATAATTTTTTTCTCTTTTTTTTTTCTATTTAATTTTTTTTCTGAACTCGAATATTACTGAGATGGCGAGATTCAATTGAAGGCCATATATCCTCCCAACATATTTGATCTAGTTACAAGTCATCTTAAATAATCATTCACATAATTAACAAAGGTGAATCTCAATACCTTATTTTACATGACAAAATTGCGGAAAAACAAATGATCCAAGAACATCAAGATATACCCTTCATCTCTCACTAAATTCTTGCACAAAAGGGTATGTTCCATTGTTTTTCTCCACATCATTTTCCAACATCCTATGCTGAGGAAAAAACCCAACAGTAGTACTCATCACACTCTCACCACTCACATACACCACTCTGAAAACATCGTACTTAATATCCAGAGCGAAACCATCGAGGTAAGGAAGAACTGTTCTTCGATAATCCGAGGTTAATATGTACGTATAGCAATGTTGAAGAGATTTCCACACGAATAGGTTAGCTATTTGCGGCAGGCTTTGAGATCTCAGGCAAACTCCGGCGGTTGCGCCACCCATCTTGCGGAACCGATCTTTCAAAATGGCCAAACACGAGTAACAAACGCTATTTTCCTTGGAGTCGTCATCGTTGACGGAGGAGAGGGTGGCGGAGCTCAGGGAAATGATGTCGCCGGTGAAGAATTTCGCCGCCGGAGAGCCGTCTCGTGATTCTCCGGCGTATGCGTCGAAGAAGCTGTGGTCGATTAAGATGGCCATGTTTGCTACGTGGGCTAACACGGAAAGCTGGGGAAATGGAGGAGAAGCTAAATATAAGGGCCTAACGGAAAGATGGCCATGTTTGCATATGTATGTAAAATGCAGGATACATAATAAAACTTCACGGGTATTTTTGTAATTTCTGAAATAAAAGAGACACGAATATTTTGGACATTTGATTTTTTTTTTTTTGTTAAAATTTTGGACATTTGATGTATGTATAATGTAGGTAAAGTGTAGGAGACAAGATGCATTTATCTCCCTGAGTAATAAAATTTTATAGGTGTTTTTATAATTTATGTAACAAGAGAGACTAATTTATTATTATACCAAACCTTATGTGTTGTATATATAAATTACCTATAGATCAAATAGTTTTTTGCCAAAAAATTCTTCCTAAGCAGTTCTTATGTGATGAACCAAAGTATCTATTTCATCTCAAAAAAACAAAAATTATAACTTTATCCATGCCCAATAATGTATCAAGAAAATGCCTAAATATGCTTCAAGAACCCCCAACCCCCCCCCCAAAAAAAAAAATAAAGAAAAAAGAAAAAAGAAAAAAGGCAACTAGATAGGGCATAAATACAACTTACAAGAGCAGCACTCAACAATTGCTTGTTCTCATCAGTCCTCTTCATCCATGCTCCATACCATATAATCTATAACAAAATACCAATATTCTTTACACAAATTGAAGGAACAATATTAATTAAAAAAAAAAAACAGAAGCCAAATTACTAAAAATCAAGGGAATCAAAGTTATCTCTTACCATGTTGCCATGAATACTTCTGAACATTGAACTGTGAACACAACCAAGGCTCTCAGTGTACACAGAAAAGTGCTTTAGAGCTTCTATAAGATCATCAACATAAACTACTGTTGGTCTGAGTACAAAAAAGCTTATATCTAGGTTCCTGTTGTTAAAAGGAACATAACAGGCCATATCTTTCTTTTTTCTCTCCTATGTTTCCTTCTGCTTTCCTGGTTTTATTTATTCTTCTCTTTCTCTAAGTTATGTTTTTATTATGTATATGCAAGAACTAGAATTTTCAACATGTTTGAATTTCCAAGAAACTTGGTCTTGGTCATACAAGTTTGTCAGTCTTAGATGGATAAGTTGAACAAACATTTCAAATGACTAGAATGATGGCTACTTTTGATTTTTTGTAGCAAAAAATATTCAAGTTTCCCTGTGACTTTTTACAACTTGTATTATATATAATGTTTAATGTTGTGGAAAAAATAATAAACCCAATAAACTAAATGACAGGAAAATTCTAGCTCAAATCCAATAATCCACTTCTTTTTGTATTCCCAGATACTCGAGGGCATGACATTTAATTAAGCTAGTATAACGCTGAACAGTTAAACTACACCATTTGGTGGTATAAAGAAAAAAGACCCCAAATATTAGCTTTGAAGTAAGTTTTTTGTGACGGACATGTTTAGTTCGTCTAACATGCTATATTTTATTTTATTATATAATGGAGAAATATGTTTGTCCCTTGTTTTTTCTTTGGATGGTCAATACGATTAGCATAGGGATGTCCCCTATGACCCGCACATAATTATAGAAGTCTTTCATCACAGTAAACTACTTAAATTTGGCCTATAAAATTCATTGAAGTACTAATCAACCTACAGTTTTTTGAATAAATTTGAATTCAAAACCTCTTTATAGAAGTTAACTAACCAAACCACCCTAGAAGTCATGGTCCAATCAAACCCTTGACTGGTTGATTACAACTTTAATTATATTTTACAAGGAAAAATATAAATAAACATCAACCCCACATATCGCTAATTACACTTGAGGCCCAAAAATCTTGGGCTACACAGTAGTATGGTAACATATGACTGAGAACACAATTCTTTAATTTCAGCTTTTAACTTAATAGGTTATTTTCATAAATAAGTGTAAGTTTGTTTAGAGTAACAAAAGTGCTTCTCAACCTTGGGTTTCGAAACAAAAATTCTAGTCCGGCTAACAACTTAAGCTTCTCGAAGAAAAGTTCTTGCAAACAACCCCTTAGAAATGAAACAAACATCAAAACTCAAAAGTATATGCTGAAGGTTAAAAATGCCACTTGATTTGGCCATTATACAGCAAACATCAGAGTATCGCTCGTCTGTAGAATGTCGATTACAGATTTCAAGGTGTATTTTTCAATGGGGGATTCCGAATCTAACACATTCTATATCGATATCCCCCTTAATCCTGTGAATTTCATTTCTGCTTGCTTTAGTATGTACTAATCCTGAGAAGATGATGAGAATAAGTTTCCAATGTCTGTGTATTACTATTATATGCCCCTTTTGATAACATCTTATGGGGAACAGCTCCTACATTTAACCTGCAGTGATAAAAAAAAAAGATCCCTTTACTTTTCTTTCAAAATCCATGTAACCAAAGAAATGCAACATTGTCCTATTGGACAAAATGAGTATGTGTCTTTGAATATTCTTGAATGTAGTTAGTTAGTATGGGAGAAGTAATATAAATTAAGTACAACAATTCTCTTTCAATTGCATATATACAAGTAATCCTTCCAGTGAAAATAACGAATGCATTTTTTGTTGTGAATGCTTCCTAAATGTTATGCATTCTCTTATGTGATATTACCCTCACAATGTTTACAGCAACTTAAGACTTTCATTAAGAGATTTGCAAGTAAATTAAAGCGTTAATTCAAAATCCATTAGGCATAATAAAATGTGAAGCCTTTCAAGTAAGACATTCCTTTCATATAAGCAAAAGTAGTAATCTGCAAAAATGAAGCATTACCTGATCAAAGGTCTACAGGGACTCGCAGTCCATCATGTGCAAGCTGAACTGGTATTCCTTCTCTGGAAACAAATGAAAAATGTTTTTTGAGTCAATATGGAGTTGCACGAAGGCCCTCTATTTATATTTCCTTCACTCTTTCTGCCCAAGTTTCAGTAAAAATTAGGACATGCAAACAGCAGTACCTATCAGACCAGTCCTTGAGAAATTGATTGTCTTTGTGGTGGTCAAACTCATGGGTCATTCCAATAAGCAAAGCTCTCTTTGGGCATATCTTCTTTATGGCATCAAGAGTCTGGAGATTACAAACTCGACAATTTTAACACAGGCAAGTTTGCAAAGCAAAAATATCAAAAAACAAATTACAAAAGAGAAACCTGAGGAAGGCAGAAATGAGTGTTGTGCGAGTGTTTCTGCAAATACAAGCAAATCGATAAGCAAAATGGATCAGATAAGGAAAGAGACAGATATATGAGCTAAAAGCCATCTATAATAACGCACAAATGCATTGATTACAAAAAAACTGTCACACAGCTTGCCAAATAAGCAAGAAATGCATCATATCAAATATCTTCAAGTACGTATAGTAGCTAACCTTATACAATGTGTCCAAAATTAGGAGATCTAACTGTTGACCACCATCTTTTGTGATATCTACAAAAACAGAGGGATCTTTACAAAAGACTGCAGATTTATATTATATACAAAAGTTAATGCTAGTTGACTAGTTCTATAATGCCCCTTTCCAGTCTTTAGTCTATACCGACATTCACTAAGTTTTACCCAATTGCACTAGTTGTCTCATACCTTGAACTTCACATCATGCTTCAGCCCTTAATATATTTTTCCTTCACATTATTAGATTATGACAGCTCAACTCATGAATAGATGTTTTCAGTTATTCAACATATATAGCAGCCCAAGGAGCTTATTAAACAAATATTTGCTTATACCCAACAATCATGGACATGTTATACAATAGCAAATGTTATTGGGGGACCTGAGCTGGTCAGTCCAAAAAATTAAATAAATAAGGAGAGAAGGCGATTGCTTACATTGTTCAGAGGGTGGAAGAAAGCGCGAAATATCTGATATATATGCTACTTTATATCTTTCACCAAAGAGAAAGCCCAAGCATACATAATCTTCACCGTGCATCACCTAGTAAGAATGTAAAAGGGAGAAAATGCTTTAGAAATATCGACAGAAGACAAATTAAGTAATATATGTAAGGCATAATATGCTTCAAAGGAAACATGATTAAACTAACCGGCAGAGGAAAAAATTGCAGTCCAGATGCCATAAATGGTTTTGTACAATCACTCTCTATAATTTTCCAGTCAAGCTGAGCTACACGTCTAATTTCCTGGCCAGGCTTGAGTTTTTTCTGAGCCAAGTATGGAAATTTCTCTGCAATGCTGTTCAAAAGAATTCAACAATTGATAGTATAATAATGATGAATTGCAACTGCAAATTTTGTCAATTTCAAATTTTTTGCTCGTGCATAACATTAGATGCCACTGCAAACGATATCCATGTTAAGGTTGTATAACCAATTGATTTACGCATAATAGGTCATCATGAACACCAGGAGTAGGTTTAGGTCATCATTAACTTTTATACCATACTCTATTTCCTTTCCAGCGATGAAATTCTAGAATTAAGACAGTATCTATGGACAAGAAGAAGATTAAGAACAAGTACAACAGAATTTACATTTCCACCATAGGTCAAATTTACTGCCTTCTACTTAAGATTTTTATGGCAACATCAGTCTCCTAAGAAATGATTGAAGCTGAGAAACTCTTTAGTAAAAACAAAAGGAAAACAAAATCATAAGTCTTACAGGGTTTCTCATGACAGAAGATAATACAAACAGAGAAGCAATAACACCAAATGACAGAAAGAAGAACAATGAAAGTAGCGTGCTGTTTGAATAAAAATAAGTTTTCAAACCAATACTGCAACTAGTGAAACCATCACCAATTTATCCAGTTGGTCAAGTAATAAAAATTGGCAAAGGCGAGAAATCAGAATTGTTATAAGAGCAAAGTACCTCTCCATTGAATGTTGGGTGAGGTAGATGGGTGTTGGATCAATGTCATTTGTTGCGCTATACGGCTGCACGGCCCGTATATCATCAAGGCCAAGAACAGCATCAGCGTGCTCATGAGTTAATATAATCTGAAGAAGTTGCAAAAACAGCGAGCTAGATTATTCTACTCCTCAGTAAGACATCCATCAATTAAGTGCATAACCTTGTCCTTTGCTTGACTAAGTGCATAACACACACATATTGCTCAAAGTTAACCAAACAAAAGGATAACTTTGCACCGCTTTGAAACTAAAACAATTGTCAATTGATTATTCATAATAAATATTAAAATTTATTCTCACAGTCACGGTAATATTTATTATGATTTGCGTACTGAAAACAACTAAACATTAGTCCAGAATAAATTTTAAGAGTAGTATATAGTAGATGTAAGATCATGTGGACCTCTTTATGCCTGTCTCTTCAATCCCTTAACTTCTTGGTGGCCACCAATCATCTTTCACTTCTCTTTCTTAATTTTCTTATTTTAAGGCCAAAATTCAAATTGATAATAATCTCGGGAAACTTAAGGCACCTACCTGAATTCAGGATACACCTGGATGTGTTATTAAGTCTACAAGGGGGAATTCCGTAATCATCCATGCAATAGCTTACCCAAATGAGAGCAGAGGCAAATGAGAGGTTTTTTTAAGTGCTTAATAATCAACTTTCCTTTTTGCGAGCTGTGAATTTCAAGACGTATAACCAGGATAAGGTGAATAAACACGAGAAGAACTCTCTAGGCTGTCTAATTGTGTACCCCCTTCATCCAATTCTCTTGTTCCCAAACATGCCCCATATAGTAACTGGTCACTGTGATCTGCTAATAAACTTGAAATACTTATCCACTAGTCTTCCAAGTCCTTAATAACCATCATTCTTTTTCTCAGTTAAATGCAATATCAAATGCACAAAGTAAGGTGGTTAGGTGAATGTGCAGAGAAAACTATTAGAGATAGAGGAGATAGATAACTCACGGAATCTACTAGCGGAATTTTATGAAAAGTGAACCATCGGAGTACTTGCTCTCTAAAAGTCTTCCCAACATCTATCAAAATATATTTATGTTTCCCCTCACTGCCACAATAATCAATTAGGAGGGATGTATTGCACCTGAAATACCATCATCAACCATCAGCCAAAAAAAATTCTGCTATCAATCCAAGAAAAAACGATGAAAGTGGTAGATTCGAATTATCGAACTGCAGCAAGTTGTGCAGGACGCAAGAAACCTTGTGCATCAGAACCAATAAAACCGTTACAGGATTCGGTAAGCGAACAACAATCCAAGTTAAACGCCATGCAAGAAAACAAGTGCCAAACGCAATGAAGTTATTATTCAATAGAGAAATGAGATTCAATATCACGATCAATTGAATCCACGATTATCCTAAAAGAATGCTTGTATAAATTACGAGAGGAAGTTCAAAATTCAAATAACGATCAAATGCAAAACCTGTAATTAGGGTTTTGGTCCGGCGGGAGGGATAAAGATTGGGAACAAACGGGACAAGGAGGATCGGAGGGCTGGATCAAGCATATCGCATTTGGCACCGCGCTCGAACAACCGGTCCCGAGAAATATCAGAGCCGATCTCGGTGGCTCCGCATTGCCGTTCTCAGCCACTTCAATGGCGGTGGCTGCCATATTCCCGGGAGAACTGTGTGTCAGTGTGTGTGTGTGATTCGTGTTTCAGAGTGTGCAAGCGTCTGGTCTGGTGAGCTAGAATTTCCGAAAATGCCATTAGATGGAATTATATACATATCCAATTATGGGGCCCGCGGTTGCCTTTTTAATTACTTAAAGTGATAATATTGCTTTCTTAATTAGTTATCAAGATATATGTTCTTTTTTTTTTTTTTGGAAATTTTCGATTTCAATTCATATAAAAAAATCAAAAATTCTTTGGATGGTTGAACTTTCTATAGGGACTATATATATTTTTCCCTTATTTAATTTCTTGTTTGGATTTAAAGTTTACAAGAGAACAAAATAAGTAAGCATAAATAAGAAACCAATTTTTAAGCGTGATTTATTAAGAAATAATAATTAAGCAATAAGCATCATATATGCGGAAAAAGGAAAAAACACACAAAAACTCACAATCAACCCAACTCCCTATCAAATCGATTTCCTTCCCCATTTCCAAACCCTCATTCTAATTTATAGTCGATTCATGGGACTCCCATTTTCTCTTTCAGTGCACTGAAAATGGGATTAAATTCCGAAACTTTAGCTGCTACACGCCGATTCACTAAATTTACAGTGTTACATACTTCTTGTTGTGCTGATAATATCGTGTTTAATTACTTCGATAAGCGGCTATTTAATCGTTTTGGAGCAATTCCTTGTTTTCTTTCATCATGGGCATCTGACAACAGTAGTTCTGTTTCCTATTCGACGCCTGAAAAGCGTGATCAATGCGTGGAAAGAGATGATTTTGATGATAAAAAACATAAATTCGACGGTGTTGGAGAAACGGTTTGTAAGGAATCGAGATTATTAAGTTCAGGTGGAGAAAAATGTAACTTTGATGGTTTCAGTGAGTTTGGTGGGTCGGAAGAAGTAGAAGGGGAAGAGAGTGGGGGAGATAATGATGATGATTTTAGGGTTTTGGATTCATTTAACAGGAACAGAGTGAGAACTGAAGTTTCCAGAAGAATTGAGGTCGACCCAGATGAATCGAGACACCCTCTAGTGAGAGAGATTTGTAGGTTGCTTGGTTTCAGGGCGTCGTGGACTCCAAAGCTTGAATCGGACTTAAAGCGTTTGTTGCGTAGTTTGAAGCCCAATCAAGTTTGTGCTGTACTTAGAGCTCTATCTGATGAAAGAGTTGCTTTAGAATTCTTTTATTGGGCTGATAGGCAATGGCGGTATAGGCATGATCCAATAGTTTATCATGCAATGCTTAAAGTTCTCAGTAAGACTAAATTGTGTCAGGGAGCTAGGCGTATTCTTAGGCTTATGATGCGTAGGCAAATTGAGATTTGGCCTGAAGATTTTGGTTGTGTGATGGTTTCTTTCAGTAGAGCTGGAAATTTGAGGAAAGCAATGCAGGTTTTAACTCTAATGCAGAGAGCTGGAATCGAGCTTGATATTTCAGTATGCAACACTGCAATTAATGTTTTGGTGGAAGGGAAAGAATTGGAGAAGGCATTAAGATTCCTGGAGAGAATGCAGGTGGTTGGAATCGAACCTAATGTCATAACATATAATTGTTTGATCAAAGGTTATTGTGAAACGAACCGGGTTGAAGGTGCATTGAAGGTGATCGATGAAATGCCCCAAAGAGGTTGCTCTCCAGATAAAGTCAGTTACTATACTGTCATGGGGCATTTATGCGAGGAGGGAAGGGTTGATGAACTGAGAGGGCTTCTAGAGAAGATGTTGAAAGAAAACAAATTGTTTCCCGATCAAGTTACTTACAACACTCTTATCCACATGCTTTCCAAGCATGGTCATGGAGAAGAGGGACTAAGATTTCTACGGGAAGCGGAAGAAAAAGGGTTCAATATTGACAAAGTGGGCCATACTGCAATAGTGAATTGCTTTTGCCAGGAAGGAAAAATAGATAGGGCTAAAGATATTGTTGATGAAATGCTGTTAAAGAAATGCGGTCCTGATGTTGTAACTTACACTGCTGTTTTGAATGGCTTTTGTCGTGTAGGAGAAGTTGATCAAGCTAAAAAACTGCTCCAACAGATGTACAAACATGGTTGTAAGCCAAACTGTGTTACTTATACAGCCCTGCTTAATGGGCTGTGTAAGAACGGGAAATCTTCAGAGGCCAGAGAGATGATGAACATGAGTGAAGGATGCTGGACCCCGAATGCTGTGACTTATAGTGTAATCATGAATGGGTTTCGTCAAGAAGGGAAGTTATCTGAGGCCAGTGATACAATAAGTGAAATGATCAAAATGGGATTTCATCCTTCTCCCGTTGAAATCAACCTCTTGCTGCAATCTCTCTGCCTGGCTGGCAGAAATGATCAAGCACGAAAATTGATGGGGGGTTGCTTAAAAATGGGATGTGCTGTAAATGTCGTGAATTTTACTACTGTAATTCACGGGTTCTGTCAGAAAGATGATTTGGACTCTGCTCTTTCTGTTCTTGATGACATGTATTTGAATAATAAACATCCTGATGAAGTGACTTATACAACTGTTATTGATGCATTGGGAAGGGAAGGTAGAATAAACGAGGCTATTGAAATGATCAAGAAAATGCTCCATAGTGGTTTGCTTCCGACTCAGGTCACGTATCGATCAGTTATCCACCATTTTTGCCAGCTGGGCAAGGTGGATGATTTGTTGAAAGTGATGGAGAAGATGCTGAAAAGGCAAAGCTGCAGAACAGCTTATAATCAAGTTATTGAAAAGCTTTGCTTTTTTGGACATGTTGATGAGGGTTATAAGCTCTTGGCGAAAGTTCTGAGAACAGCTTCCGGGATTGATGCAAATACTTGTCATATTCTCATGAGAAGCTTTTTGAGAAATGGGCATCCTCTTGGATCGTATAGAGTAGCTTGTAGAATGTTTAATAGAAATCTGGTTCCTGATTTAAAGCTGTGTGAAGAAGTGAGTAAAAAGTTAATTTTAGAGCACAAGTTAGATGAGGCAGATAAGCTTATGCTAAGGTTTGTGGAGCGTGGACATTTTCCAGCCAAGGCTGCACCTGCATTATAGTAATATGTTACCGAACAAAAGAAGCGAAACAGATGTTACAGAAACTGATAAGATCAATTCATCAAAGATATTTTATGATAATTATATCATCTATCAAGAGATGTTAAATGTATGAAACTGAAGTTAGATTCTTTTCTTTCTTACCAATTTGTATTGGTTTTTCATAATAAGATATACATTCAGCCTTTCCACATCATCACAGTTCTAATTGGGATTGCATCAGATATTATTTCCTGATGCCTAGATTTGATGGGGTTGTAGCCAAATTGGTTTCTTAACCTCAATTTAATCTAACCAAAATTTCGACTGTGATCTATCAATTCGACTTGGGAAAATATTTGGTATAAGTTCAGAACTAAACTAAAGAGAAAAAATTGGATAAAAATCTTGATTAGTACTTATGAACACCTGCTCTATCAACTGCTGAGCTTCTGTCCCTGGCTGTTGATATAATTTTCAGATTTTGTAGAATTGAATCATTGATTGCTTGGGTAATATGAATAGCTTCTGTAAATTTTCTGCATCATACTTGGAACACTAAACAGAGTTGATCTTTACAACAAACTGCTATCGGTGAGTTTCTCCTTCTAACGTTAAAAGCTTGTGCTAGATATACGAGAAGTTGGTAAAAAACAACTTCACCAGCCGTTAGTAAAAAAAAATTCATTTAAAATGAAGGTTTATTGATTTTTCAAAAATCAACCTCCTTATTTTTTCTCTCAGGAAACATGGTAATTTTACCACCGCTGTTTTTTTTCGTTTAGCCTTCTAACTTCAGGTGGGAGTTGGTAATTTCTGAAACCTTATGGGTGTTTTTCGTATTTATGCCATACCTCATGGGTAGTTGGTAATTATCCCTTAGTTTTTCGATGCAGGAAAAATGAGTTGCTGCTCAGCGTCATGTTTAAATAAATTAATAACTTACCTTTGATCCAGATACATAATAAACACAGTCTCTCTGAACACACACACACACCATGACAAAACAAGAACCGTATCTATTCCATATTTGGATCGAAATTAAAGTAAATCATTACTCAATGAGGAGCAGCTCATTTTTCTGACAGAGATGTGTAAGAATTAAGATATCACTTAATGAGGAGCAGCTCATTTTTCTGAAAGAGATGTGTAAGAAATGACTCCATTTGTCGAGAAACTATCCAAATTACTAGATCTCATATCATTCTCTTTTTTCATTGCAATAATGATTCGTTCTGAACGTCTTTTTCAAGGAAATCGTTTTATTGAATTATATCCACATAAACAAACGTATCAGCTTTTTCCAAGAACAATATGGCTTCACCTGGAAATATTGCTTTCTTCCAAAAGCAAACATTGCCATGAATGATGAAACCTTTTGCTTGTATGTTACGTGGGAGCTCCACGTGTATTTGGTTATCACAAATCGATGATTGATCCGAATTTTCCAAATTCAAACCAACAGGGACGGATCTTGAGGAAATATTAGTACATTCATTTTATTTTAATATTCAGTCAGATCTTGAGGAAAAATATCCCATTTCTGGAGAGCAGACCATGAAAAAGATGGTGGGTTTTGCTTATTTTTGCTTAGGTATTCTATTGAAGGGATAATTACAAAGAAAACCCTTGGTAGGATAAGTGTAAGCTGGTTACAAGGTTTCAGGGCTTTTTCGTAAACGACGTAAACTTCAGGAGAATTTTTGTAACCGGCCTTTGATTGAATATACATACATAGATACATATACACAGAGGTGGTTTTTGTTTCCATTACATATTTGCCGACATATGTAGACTAGAGTACTAGACTAGAATCTAACGTACGATATATAGACCATCACTCTCAATCTTTTGGTTTCATTTGCATTAGAATGAGTCAAGAAAGGGTGTCGTCTTCTTATGCTTATTAAGTTAGTGGTGGGGCAGCTTGGTTTTCTTGAGTTCCATATTAGGACAATTATGTGGCTTTCTAACTGTTTTACTTACTTTCAATTCTAATGCAGTGGACAAAAGTTTGTTGGAGTATGCAAGCAACTGCTATCTGGAAATCATACAATTCTCTCTCAGTATGATTTCCAACCTTAATTTTCATATATTACCTTCCTTTTTCCCTATTCAAACTAGGCATGCTAAGGTGCATTATTTACTTATTCTATCACACTAACCTACAAATTTGGGATAAAACCATGATTTGCTACAGAGGCAGAGCGACGAGATGTCTGGACCGTATTACTTTCAGGTGCAGAAGCTTACCATCAAGTTGTCCACATGTCTATTTTACAACAATAGATTACTCAAAATTTAACCAATTCATGGACATATAAAAAATGACTCTATGATCTTGTTTTTCTTTTTTTCTTGGGTCAATAATGAATATCCCTGAGGTTTATATTTTTTATCGAAAATACTCTGAAAACCTTAAACTCCTACGAATAACCTCCTGAGTTTTGCAAAACATACTTACTACACCCTGAAATCTTGAAATATTACAAATACCCCCAAACCAACGATTTTGCAAACCTCGGGTAAATTTAGTAATGTTCAACGTCTCAAATTGAAATTGTACTTGGTCACAAAATTGGGAAATAATATCTGATTTTGGGCCATACTAAATGAATGCATGAATTCTTCAATTGAATCGTTCCCTTCAAAAACCTCACTACACACACCATGCACCAATATGTATAGAGAGATTAGAACCCTTTTGGGCCCAAATTGAGAAAAGGGATACACTCTTTTTGATGAATAATTCTTGCTTTTTGAGAAATTAATGGCTATGATTGTTTTTCAAGCAAAGATGAGTAGAAACAAAGGAAAGGCTGAGATGTAAAGGAATTTCATTTCTCATAAATTAAAGCTTAATTTGAATAAAAACTATACAGCTTGCATTGTCTCCTTGGGAGGTGCCAGCAATCCTTTCCCACCTGCCTCTTTCTCGTTAGGAAAAATAGCTGATTTTTCTTCATCTGATTCTCCTCCCATTTTTCAACTCTTTTATTTTTCTAATTGTACTCTTTTTTTTTTTGTCTATTTTCTTTTTCAAGTTAAGCTTCATCTATACACCTTTTGCTCTCATTTGTTCAACTTCCTAATTGAGGACAGGTGCTAACCTCCCTGTAGTGCGCTTCATCCTCACGAATCCAGCCACATAAGTTTTATCGCGATTAGAGTTCATGATTTCGGCCTCTTGTTTGTGCTTTGTCTGAATTCAAAGTTACGGCTTTGAAATTAGAAAATGCTTGAATAGGAGAGCTGAAATAATGAGTTAAAATCACGATGAAATGTGTGTGATTAGGTTTGTGAGAATAAAAATGCACCAGTTGAAATGGTTAGCTCGATCATTTTGACCGCGACAACTATACCCAGATAGTACTTTACTTGGATTGTTAGCGCTAACTTAAAAAAGGTTAGGTATCACCGGTGCTCGGTCGGAAAGATTTGGTACCAAATTGCAAACTACCATAAACATCGGGTAGTTGAGCATAATTAACCCAAACTATGAGTTGGCCTTGTTGCTTCCTCCTCGTGGCTCTTGTATCTATTGGCTATTATTCGTCTAATATTATTTATTAATGGAGAACGTACAATTAACTTTCATAAATGATAATTTAAATAAGGTTTTTGGTTATATCTAACTATCTCACGTGGTCTGTCTAATTGTCATCAACAAAGCTAGCTTGTGCTTCTTTAATGAGCAATTAAAGATTTTGTGGTTTTAGAAATCGTATAATAAGAAAAACCTTCCTAATAGGCGTCATACTCATACACAACGCTGTAAGTGCAACTGAGAACGTATCCATTTTACACGATAAACTGATATTTTTAACATTTTTCTTATAATGTTAAAAACTTATTGTGACCTTACTGCATTGAATTATAGTCATCTCTAAATTGTTCATACACGTATTTAAAACCCAATTCAGCTAATAAAGTCCTTCACAAAAGTAGAGGTACTACATTGGCCAAGTCTCCTTTTTATGTGGCTGACCTCAACGCCTTGGAAAATTCTTGCATGAGTGGATCTATTATTTTATTATTTTCTTTTACTTTAACTATTCTTTCTCTAATATTTTATTATTCTATCATGTTAACAAAATTAAATGAATTCTCTCTTATTAAAAATAGAATAACTTTTAAATATTTTGAATTAAGTGAACGAGATAAGAAAACTAATTATGGTTAAACTTTAAAGGATTGGAAAATTAAACATTCAAAAATTAATTTTACCATTACATTGTCTTTCAGATTGCGCGCTAATTTTAGAAATATCAAATTTTCATTTAAAGTTTAAATTAAGTATAATGAATATTTGATTTTTCTGATTTAACTTAAACTGATATGTAGGTTTAATTAGATAAATAAAATCAAATGGTATTTTTTTAATCCAACATCTAAACTAATATACAATACAGTAATACTTGGAACTTCAAATCATATTAAATGGGAATTAATTTTAAAAAAACTCCACAGTTTACTTATTTTAATTAAAAAAACTCTAAATATCTAAGAATTCCTCTTTTAATAATTATAAAAAGCCTTTAATGTCTTTAAGTAATATTTTTTTTCAAACTTATTTCCTCATTATTATTTTAAAGTCACTAAGTATAATTCTTCCTAGTGTTATTTAATATTTAGTCAAAGAACTTAGTCTTGGAATGAATATAAGTCATTTAAGTTATTATTTGTTTACAGGCAATATCAAAAGTGAAAATTTATTTAATGAAAACAGGTTTTCTGATGAAACCACTTAAATTTTTAGCTAAGTACATAGCTTGGAGGCAATCACGTGAGATATTTGCGCAGATATTTATGTTAATAATCCAATATACGTTGTCTGCTTCCTATAAAATTTATTCCCTTTCGTTCAAAAAGTTTACAGGAAATGCGACGTGTATATTCTTTCAACCATGTCTCATTTTCTCTCTCTTTTTTTTTCCCAACTTAATTCTGTTTAATGGAAAAAGAGACCTCCAGTTTTCTCCTGACTTTTGTTTGTTTATTATCAAGAGAAAATTATGATTAGGGCCTATATAGCTAGGGGAGTCGGAAAGTTTTTGAAATGATAAAGTTTTGAAAACGAGGAGAGCCATAAAGTTTTCAACGAGGACTCCACCTTATATTATTAAACTAAAAGAACAAACAATTCAAGCAAAAAGAGACGAGGCGATAAATATTGGTAAGTCTAAACCATGGCCATATCTAAAATCCAATAGGGAGCAACTTGGAGTCCAATAGGGAGGCAAGTAGCCGGCATCACAAAACAGCATCAACAATTTGAACCGTTTATCTCAAGACACGAGCTCAGCAGACAAAGTATGGGCCGTACATCTCTGAGATACGTACTTATCAGATTTTGCTTTCTTGTGATATTTAATCTGGACCTTACATTCAAAGAATACGAGTTCAGCTGACAGCCCCGAAAGACGTCTGGATCGTACATTTCTCGGATACGAGCTCAACAAATCTGTCCTTTTCATTCCGTAGTATCGCAAGATCAACGTCCGAGAGTCATAGAAGCAAATGATGTTCTGAAAATTACAATTTAACCCAGGGGGCAAATTGTAACTTCCTGAACACTAAGTAATTCCGTTAATTTCATTAATTCTCCAATTCCTTGTCATCGAATTGATGCCAAATGAGAAAAGTCCAGGCGCGTCTCTTTTTAACTAATTAAAGAGACCATGACTTTTATATATTTAATGATAAAAAAATTAATTATATAAATCTCTAAATTATTTATTTTTTAGTAAAAAAATCTCTTATTTCTTAATATCTATACAAGTCATTTTCCCTTGATAATTTTAAAAGCTCTTAGTCCTCTAATCTCCTGCCCATTGGCTGTCTCCACCAAAAAGTCTTATAAGTTTTTTTAAAAGTATTTGATAATTTAGCAAACAAATATTCTAAATCATTTTTAGAAAATGAACTTATAGGATATTAATGTGGTACTTAATTAAAATATTATTTATATAAAACTAAGTTCCAAGTTAAATAAGCAAATCTAGAATTTATGTCTTTTAATGACAGTCAATCTCATTTATAAATTCTTGAAAATTATAAACTTATTTTACAAATCTAGACTTCGACTTATTTCTTTTTTTCTTTCTGAAAACTAGACTTCGACTTTTGCCCTAGCTACTCATGTTTCAAATGGTAGGGACAAGTGGGAACCAAGAAAAATATATTGAATCTAATGATAATTAATAACGATAATGACTTATAAATCATTAACAAAAACGTTAAACGACAATAGAAATTTTCTCTTATCAACTTGCTGGATTCTTTGGATGGCGAGAAACAAATGGTGCACGGAATAGGGATGTAAACGAACCGAGCTTGTTCGCGAGTTTCGCGAACCGAACCAACCTTTATTCGTGATCGAATTTGACATATATGAACCGAACCGAACCGGAACTAGGTTCGATATATTTTTGAACCGAATTCGAACATTTTATTAGTTGTTCGTGAGCTCGCGAACCTGGCCCATATATATACTTATATATATATAAGTATTTTTTTGAATCTCGAACCGAGCTCGAACCGAACCTATCCCGAAGATGCTATCAAACCGAACTCAAACTCACTATGTACAGTTCGTTAAGCTCGAGTTCGAGTTCGAATCAAATTATTGGAACTCGAACTCGAACCTTAAAAAAAAAGCTAAAATTCGGCTCGGTTCGACTTGCTTACATGCCGAATGGGCTGATTGTAATTACCGTGCGGTCATTACTAAGGTGAAGAATTTGGTTTGGGATATTTGGCAAAATTTCCCAACAAAGCGTAAGAAGAGGATAGGCGCAGATCTGAGTCGACTTCGGTGGCTGCCACCTGATTACGGATGGCATAAGATTAATACTGACGGGAGTGTGTTTGATACCTCTTGCTCGGGGGCGGCAGGAGGGATTATTCGGGATGATCAAGGAGCATGGATTGTTGGTTTTGCAATGAAATTCAATATTGACACTACCATTACTATTGTAGAACTTCTCGGGCTTAGGCAAGACATGACCATGGCTTGGGAACGACGGCTCCATCGGTTATCTTTGAGATGGACTCGAGAGTGGTCATTACACTCATTGATAAGGCTAATGTTGCTTCGCATTCACTTGGTCGGATCATTCAAGATTGCAGAAAATTTCTGCATCTTCCTTGGAAATGCAAACTCAGACATATTAAGAGAGAGCGAAATTCTTGTGCTGATTTACTTGCAAAGATGGGAGCATCGGCTCCAAGAGTCTATTACATGCTGGAATGACCCGCCCTTGGAGGCGGTTAATTGTATTCGGACAAATATTAGCCCTGATTAGTTTTTTCTTTTTCTTCTTTCCCCCCAAAAAAAAAAAACAAAAACAATAGAAATTTTCAATTTAGTTGGTTCCGAGCGGATTTTGTACGGTATTGAAATTTGATGATACATAACCCTTATTTGAATTTTATTGTTTTTGGTAAAAATCCAATTATTTGAATTGAACCTATTCCATCGAGATATCTTTATATATATATAATATCAAAATTCAAGTATGCAGATTAAAGTATAAAATTGAATCAAACATATGTGTTATTCATTTTTGTTATTTCCGGGTCATGTTTATGATATATTAAAGTGTAAAATACCCAAATATTGGATACCTTAATATAATTAATTTTTAAATAAATATAATCATGACATGTATTTCACGTTATTTTTCTTTCTTCTTTTCCTTTTAATTACAATTGAAATGTCGAGTATGATCCTGATCTAATATATATTTGCAAATATTAATTATGAAGCATGAAGGATATGTCATATTTTCCACAGATATTTATAATAATAGTTAAATGTTGTCTTCTTGCTATTACATTCTTTCTTCCACTCAAACAAAAGAAATTATTTATTTTTGGTCAATTATTTTTTGGGACAAAATTAATTAACAATAATAACACAATCTAACATCGAATGCGTTGTTTTTTATTTCTTTCCCAACGGTTTCCACTTCTGATATTTTGTTTCTTAATTACAATAGGGTCCCCAACTTGTTCTATTTTTGCCTTTTTGGTAATGGGTCCCCAACTTCTGTTTAATGAAAAGCTCTAATGTACGAATACTTCTGTCAAAAAATTGTGTCAAAAAAAATTATAGTATCATGTTCATATCGTACCGTATCAGTATCACAGTGTCGGTATCCATATATTATAGATTTTCTACTATTTTTGTAAGGATCTCCATTTACTATTTAACGAAAAGAGAAAAGAGGAAAGAAGAAGATTTGGCCATGTGACCTCCCAATGGCTCATGTCTCCACCTAAAATATTTGTATGGTCATATGTTTTTTCCAATTACTTGATAATTTTTATATAAAAGAAAAGCTAAAAGTACTTTTCAAAAATGAAAATATAGGATTCAAAGTTTATGATATCGTGTGTCTCATAATAAAATAGAATAAACGAGTTATTGACTTATTTTAAGAGCTTATCACCATTAGTTTTGAACATATTAATATTATATTTTATTGCTATAAACTAATTAGGGTGAATTACATACTCCATAGATTGCCATATTTATATATAGGTCCCTCTTATTTCTTTTTTACATCCTAGTCCCTTGACCGGTCAACTGTTAGTCAGCTCCGTTAATTTTTTGGTACCATTGTGTTCGTCTCATCAAGACGATGAATTCGGACTATAAATCTGTATGATTCGATAAAGAAACGAGAAAGTTAAAAGCTTAATTAAAAAAAAATTCTACAATTGTGTATATTGTTTAAATTTCTCATTTCTTCACCGAAGCAGACAAATTTATATTCCAAATTCTATGTCTTGATTAGACGAACACAACGGTACTAGGAAATTAACGGAATTGATTTAACGGTTGACTGGTCAAGAGACTGAGATATAAAAAAAGAAAAAAGAAAGACCTATATGTAGATATGACTATCTGTGTGACCCCAATATAATTGGCCCAAGTAATTTAAGATTTTATAAGCTTCGTTATTGTTTTAGATATATATTTTAAGCTTACAATCAGAAAAAGAACTTATAACATAAAAAAATCTTTATCAAATCTTTCAAATACCTCTTCACGTTGATATCTTTCAAAAATCAAGATGCTGCATACCCCTGAACAATGGAAACGTATAAGATATTTTATATATGCAGGGTGATTTAGGTTTTATAAATATTTAATATAATTACACTTAGAATCCCCGCACTATGTAAAATTACACCTATATATATATTTTGTACTTTGACTCCATCTTACAAATTACTTATTTCTTATACTTTAATTAGTTAGGGTTTTTTTTCTTATATTTATGGAGTAAATAACCCGAATCACCCATCTATATATATGTAACTTAATAGATTTATGATGCCTCAAATGTCTCCAGGGAGTGTATTATTATATAATATTTTATAAAGTTTGAGAGATCTTTTATGTAATCTTTTATTTTCAGGGAGTCTATTATATAATATTTTATAAAGTTTGAGAGGTCTTTTATGTAATCTTTAGTCATACAAAGTATACGTCGTTAGGGCCGGGCCGGCACGAAAATTTTCCAACCCATTGAGGGATAGTTTGCACATATTACTCCAAATTAACCAAGGAATTGAATCAAATTAAACGTAGAGTTGAGTACTCATTTTTCAAATGGCCGGTAGGGAAAAGTGTGAAGGAAGAAGTAGAACAAAAGGATAAAGATAATGAGTAATTATACAATATGATAATTGATAAGAAAAACATGAAAATGAAAGATTCAAATTTCCAAGTTCATAGCATATAAGGAGACTAAATCGACATAAAGCAACTTGCCAGATCATAAGTAGAGATGAGTACTTTTATGCACAACAGATCGTACTCGGTGTACCCATATTATATATATATATATATATATATATATATATATATATATATATATATATATTTCTGAATTAAAATTTCTTTAAAAGTTTGTAAAAACTTCACTTTCTTGAATGCTTAGACAACATTTACATGCTCGATCGGTACAAGTCTTTCAAGTACATAAGAGAGTGAGACATATCATGAGCCCACTAGCTTCATTGGACGGACGTCGCATATATATCATGATAAAAATGTTGATAAAATTGGTATATATTTTTTTTCCATATTAAAATGGTTAGAAATAAATAATTCTACTTGCATGGCCTGATAAAAATAAATTTTAAACTAGCTATATATAGTCTGTCTATATGTATGTAAATATTCGACATTAGGAAAAATTGCAAAATTATTATACATATAGAAATTGACAATCATACCTCGTTTATACCAGTAAAAAAATACCTATTATCCAAAAAAACCAGTAAAAAGACCACCTAAAGTAAGCTATGGATTGACAGATGCTAGAGTTTAAATAGTTTTCATCAATTTGTATTGGTATTGTGTAACAGGGCTGAATCCTTAGCTCCAACTTGCGTCAAATCCTTTTGTCTCTTACTTCTTAAAAATCGGTTTGAGCCTAAGTTATAGTTGTTATCAGAGCTCAGGTGTTCGTACTTTGTGGAACTCATGTGTTTACATGTTATTTGGAAAGCCCACGCCGCATATTTGTGAACCTACTTAGAAGGATCAACTATATACCCGCCGCAGAGTCCACACGCTCAGGAACGTAGGTGTGTGGGTGGGGAAGAATGCAAATTATCTTCTTAAAATAATATTGGATCATTGTTCCCTTAATAATATGTTTTTAAGATACGCTTGACCCTTGTTACATATGGGCACAAAACCCATACTTATTAGCCAGAACAGCCTCTTGAAATTCTAAATTTCCGAAATGTCCATTGGTCGATTTATACAGGTGTATTTTTGAAAATTTTGTAATTTGTCTTCTATCCTACAAATACACGCTATACTTATGTATTTGATGATATTTCTAAATAGGACTATTCCCAATTTTTTTTTTTTTTTTGAGGATCAAATTATTATTTGCACACCCTAGAGGCTTAGACGCTAATTCAATATATATATACTGGTGTGACTGATTTTTTGTTTTCAAGTCATTATTTGTTTGTGATTTATACACCGAAATCAGAATAGGATTAAGCTAAGCATACACCACAAATATATAATATTTATTTATATCATATACTATTTCATTTTGAAATAAGAATGAATGCAATAATAAAAGCAATATAATTGAGACAAAAGAAGAAAAACAAAAAAAGATCCCACTCGAGAGCTCCATAAAACTATATAAGTAAGCTCATAATGCGGAGTTTTCAAATCATAAACACACACCAATTGGCGCATGCAATCATATCATACTACTAAGTAATCACTGCTTCCGTACCACGGCCTCTTCTCTCCGCCACTTCCTCCGCTAGCCGGAAAATTAGATTTCAATATGGACGAGTCCTGGAGAATGAGGATGAGAATGCCAACATCGCCGCCACGCCACACGCCAAACTATCATCCCCGGCGATCGGACGCCACAGCAAACCGCCGGAAACCATTTCCCGGCGGTATTTCCGATGACCCTTCGAACCAAGAAGACTTCAGCGACGTTTTTGGTGGGCCCCCTCGATCAGTTCTTTCCCGCCAGTCCTACACCAGATTCCTAAGATCCTCCTCCTCCCCGGGTTTCTTCTACGAGGAAGTTTTCCGGCCGTCTCCGACTGTGTGGAGAAGTGGGCGGAGCTTGCCGGAGTTCAGAATCCCGGGCGAACAAGGGAGGAGCAATCATTATCAGCACAAACGTGAAAAAGATGGTTTTTACACCGACATTTTTGGGTGGGATAATGAAAGGGTGGTGAGGTCAAGATCATGGTCAAAGACAGGCTCATCACCTGCCCTGAGCTCGGAGGAGTTCAGCCCTCTCCGGCCGGCGGCCTCCGCTAATTGCGACGACGAGGTTCCCATTTTCGCCTCAAACCTAAGGTGGGATTTTGACAAGAAATTCTGCATCTATTTTGCCCTAAATGGCTAAATTTAAAATTCCATTAATAACAGCAAAAATTAATGTTTTTTTTTTCTTTCAATTTTCAGGCCAATAAATGTGAATACTACGTGGGATTCAAGAACTATGATGCCACCTTTTCGATCAAGTCAAAAAGATGCATCTCCTGAGACCATCAGTCTAGAACCAATACCAAAATCAAACAGCAGTTTCAGAGTTTCTGCAGATGAATCAGACCTTAATTCACCGTCTTCAGAAGTTTGCCACCTGTCCGACCGAGATCAAAAGACCCACAAAGTGGAGGACGAGGCTTTTAGGAAGAACAACATGGAGTCAGAATCGGAATCAGAATCAGAATCCGATGATGAAGCCATGAGCTCCTATGTGATTGAGATCAATTCTGATTACAGAGACGGTGAATCGAATGGTATTGATGAAGCGATTGCATGGGCGAAAGAGAAATATTCTCAACAAGAATGTCACATGCAAAAACCCGCAGAAGGTTCGAGTTTAGCTTTTACACTCAGTCATATGATTGAGAATTCAGGTTTTTAGTTTTTATAGTAATACTAATTGCACCGCTTTTTTTGCAGAAATTTCGAATGGGCATCAGGTTTCTGAAGAGCAAACGGATAGCCTCGGATCATCGGTATGTATATTTATTCTTTAGTCAACTTGTGATTTCTTACTGATTAAGGATGTGTTTGAAGAACTTCTGCTTTTGGAGAAGCTAAATTTGTAAAATAATTGTAGTAGTAAAAGTTGGTAGTATGGAGAGCAAAGTACAGAAACAATTTAAAATACTAGAAAAAAGAACCCACAAGCTCAAAGGGGCGTATCTAGCTTGTTTTAACATTTTTCTGCTTTGCATTTCTGTTTTTCTTTAATCTCGAAGTTGAAAATCACTTTTTTCAGTGTTTGCAAACACTTGACCTCTATTTCTCATTTTGTAGGATGAACAAGAAGAGGTACAAACGGAATTGGAAATATTGGACGAAATGGTACGTTTGTGGTCGTCTGGGAAAGAAGACGACATTCGATTGCTGTTATCTTCCTTGCATAACGTGAGTAAGAATTTGATGTTACTAACAAAACTGCTTGCTTTCAGATAATAAGCAAAGCATAACGATGACCCTTTTAACTGTATTCAGATTCTATGGCCAAATAGTGGTTGGTTAGCTATACCTCTAGCAAACATAATGGAAATCTCAAAAGTGAAGAAAGCTTATCAGAAAGCAAGGTTATGTCTGCACCCCGACAAGCTGCAACAAAGGGGCGCTTCGCTCAGGCAAAAGTATATCTCTGAGAAAGCCTTTTCTATTCTTCAGGTTAGTTGAATCTTTGAGCACATATATTCATATTTGGGTCAATTACGAGTACACCTGAGGTTTACGCTGTTTACAAAAAATATCCTGAAACTTTAAAAATTACAAAATACCCCTAGGTTTGGATGTTTGATACTGTGATGTTTTTTTTGTAGGATGCTTGGGCTGTGTTTATATCCAGGACTGAAAACTTTACGATGGTTTGATGGGATAATCTGGAAATGGAACTTTATAAGCATCCATGAGCTGGAAAAACATCAAGAAAGTATATTGAATGTCTAGAGTACTATTGTATGTTGATCAGAGTAAATTGTACGTGTAGATTATGTTAAGTTAGTGTGCTCTTCTTTCTTTGTTTGTTTTTGTCTTAAATTGGAGTTATTCCACGTTGGAGTCATGTTAGACTACAAAAATGTAACGTTTTTTCTTTCTTCTTTTTTTTTTTTTTTTTTTTTTTTTTCTGCCAATGGCAGTTGTGTTGCCCGACTCGAACTAGAGCCTCTAGCTAAGCTAGTATAATACCAAACTACATTGCTGATGGTGCGCTCTTTAAGCATATTTTAATTTTTCCTGCACTCATCGATTTTCTATTGTATTGTGATTAGTTGTATGATGAGGAGGAGCTTAGTCTTCATGATGTTTGGCATATTATCATAAGATTTTGAAAATTATAGAAATATTGTTACATAAGAATAAAAGTTGCTTGAATTAGATTGTGTTTTTTGTGCTTTGGAAATCAGTTTGGAGAATATTACAAAAACAGGTGAAGACGGTCTCATGGAGGAGGGAATGCGAGTTATTTGAGGGAACTTATATTTCTTTCAACAATCATATTATATGAAAGAATTTTCATTACATCTATTAAAAAGTTGGATTCTTTCGAAATCTAATTTTATTTTTATTTCGTAACTAAAAATCATGATGATAAGGTGAAAGTATTTTTTCTTGTTAAAGTTTTATGATTATTTAATAAAAATTAAAATTTGTGATTCCAATCTCGGAAGAACCACCTTAGGTCATATGAGGATGTGACAATGAGTGGCCCAAAAACAAGTTGCGCGTCACATCTTTTTCAGCTGATAAGGTCGACTCGACTCGACGCGACACTGCCAGCAAGGACAAACTATCTCTTAAAATTTGGTAACCAACTTAACAAATAAATAGTCCCATCCCATCCCCAACTTATCTGTATTATTAGGTAGCCAACCTAATAATATCCCTTAAAGTTCCAACCTTTGATGATTTGATAACATTAAATCTTCGAACTAGAATTAATCATCCCTATCAATCAATAATGAGTTGATTACCGCTAGACCCCCCAAAATTCGGGATAAATACATTAAACACACCTAGAATTTGGAAAATTGCACATACATACTCGCCTACGCTTTGATCTTGCGATCTTGTCTTACCGTTAGGTCCTATCATTAAATGTTTAAGCGAAAATTGCTGACATCATTCTTATCTTTTTAGTGAAAATCCTATTTTTCTTTGAGTAAAAAGTCAAAAAACATACACACATATACATGTATATAAAAAGGTCTCCTGGATTGATAAATTGAATATCACCAGGAACAATTAGCAAAATCTTTAAGCAATACTGCAATATTACATACTTTACATTAGATCTTTCCCTGTGAGCGTTTTCTTTATTGTAAACATAATAATAATGAATTTGCCGAAGGAATAATTGTGAATCAAATCAACAAAATGTCGGCCGCAAAATACAGAAAAATAAAAGAGAAAATGTAATTTCCTAACCCTGTCCTCTGTGTCTGCGTCTTACTTTGTTCTGGTAATGACTATATGCGTAAGTTCTACAAGCGCCCTCCTCGACCTTTGAACTTCTTCATCATTGTTCTCTGGAAACGAATCAATTGCAGCTGATGCAAGACTTGCATGCTTTCTTGCAAGCTCACGAGTTCTCTGAATCCCGCGACTCTTTCCAAGATATTCAAGGGCCTGTCAATTTATTATAAATTTTTTTTGGTCAAATATATATATATATATATATATATATATATATATATATATATATATATATATATTTTGTGTGTGTGTGTGTGTGTGTGTGAGAGAGAGAGAGAGAAGGATGAAAATGTTTGATTTAAGTATCAGGGGCCAAAGTTGTTTTAAAATGAAACATGAGAGACAGAGTACTTACACGTTCGACATTTGTGGAATTGTCAAATCCTTGATCAACAACATCCCTAAGCTCAGGGAACTCCTCCATAGCAAACAATATTGGAGCAGTAATAATACCCTGTAAAAGTTTCCAACATTATAGCCATGCTTATTGTGAGAGATGCCGAAAAAAAGGTTAATTGCATTTAGACCTCCCCCCCCCCCCCCCCCCCAACCCACCAAACCACCCCCAAGGATAAGTGAAATTACATACTAGTCCCCCACATTTGGAAAAGTACATATTAATCTGTAATTTCTCCTATTCTTAGGGGGTCTAAATGTAATTAACCCAAGAAATAACAAAAAGGGCGGAATGATTACATGGCGAATGTCAGACAAGGATCCTTTCCCAAGGGAAGTTGATGTTCCAGTGAAATCAAGCACATCATCAATCAACTGAAAAGCCAACCCCTGCAAACGTGCATGCAGACAAGATCTTAATCGAGTATGACTTTAAATTAAAATAGAAAAAGAGGGGAAAAACAAAGATTGGTAAAACAAAATATTGCATAATGGTAGTTAAAAAGAGTACTAACCAAATTTTTGCCATACTCATAAGCCATGACGGAAACTTCAGCTGTCTGACCCGCAAGAAGGGCAATAGCTTTACAGCTATTTGAAATCAATGAGGCAGTTTTGTAGTATGTCTTCTGCATATAGTACTCCATGCTGCCAAAAGACATTATTTCAGCAACAAGAGCCAAAATAGAGATCTTATTAGAAGAAAACTGATGAAACCGCAATTGAGAAACATACCTGCAACGTTGATCAGATGTAGTTGTCATTTGCATGGTCTCACCAGTAACCAGATGCTCCACAACTTTGGCCAACAGGGTTACAACCTGGAATTACAAATAGAAAGAACAATATAGATAAAGACATAAATGTAATCCAGTCACAAAATGTTGCGGTATGATTTATGAAATGCACAACGTGGCTGAGTAGCAAGAAAATGCAAACGGACAAAGCGTACCTCAGTGTTCTTTAAGGAGGCAAGAGCGACACAAGCTCTAGATAGCAGGAAATCTCCAGCCAGTACAGCTAACTGTAATTTAACAAAGGAAAACATAAATCAGATTTCAGAAAGAACAAACAAAAGAACCAATATGATATGTATTCGCTAAAAATGTGAAAAACATTTCATCTTATTAAGTATGAAATCGAACAAAGAGATATCTATCTTCATTTTTTGTGAACTAACTCATCGTTCATGACCAAGGCCTCCAATTTATGATCAATGCAATCAGAGCTCGCATTGTCTGGTTCTTCTCATGGATAGGTCTCTTCGTTCATAAGACACATGTTTCATATTTGATAAAGGTTATTCCAATTGATGGAATTTTTTTGTTAGTTCTGTCACCATTTTTCTAGTGAGTTAAATTTGTTTCCTTTTGAGGTAAGCGAGGAAGATATGTTTCCAATCTTCGGCCCTGATACAAAGACATCTTGCTTTGCCATATTAAAGCACAAGCCAAAGCAAACTGTATATATTACATCAAATCCTCAAATGCGGTCTTTAAAGCAAATTGAATTAATTATATTTAAAAGTGACAGTGGAGATAAGTGAATTTACCAAAAGATTGACAGAACAACCAAACTTAACAGCTCCCCAAAGGCCAAATTTAATGATATATTCTCCAGACAAATTTTATAGTAACAACTCAATACATGAGAGTGGGAGAACTGAGAGCACACACGTGTATAGGCAGATGAAGAAGCATCAACTAATAAAACAAGATCAACACAAAATTATATTAACCTAACAAATAGCAATAACGCAAAAATGTCTTAAGGTACCTTATTTCCCATCACAAAATTCAGTGAACCAATCCCCCGCCTAGTATCAGCATCATCCAACACGTCATCATGGAGGAGGCTAGCAACCTATTATAATTGAGAGGATCACTAACCAAAGAGGCGAATATATGCAATATTGCAATTATTAATGTGCATACAATGCTATATGGAACATGGTATTGCATAAGTATAGACTCGTAACTGTGCAAACATGCTTCTTTCCCTCATGAAATATGAGATATTATGACATCAATCCCATCTTTGCACTCAAATCGCTAAACTCATGATGTCTCTTAAGTTGGACACACCTTGGAAACAAAATAGTCAGAACCTCTGAGAAACAGTTCAGTCACAAGAATTCCAGTTAAAGAAGACAAACATTAAAAAAAAAAAACCATGAAGAAGATAAACAGAAATCAAAAAAGAAAAGATACAAAGAAATCATAGAATCATTAAGATAAGGTCGAAGGTAAAACAATCAATGAGAAATATATACAATAATAATAATACAATTCCCCCATTTTCAGAATGCCAAGACACCATAAAGCTCTCCGTCATGAAATCAAGTCCACTCTCGGGCTCAATCCTCATCAACTTCATAGTAAAACCAGTAGTCATAAAGATACACACGCAAAAGTGTGCCAAAACCAGCCACATAGTTAGTTATCTTGACCTCCAAGTGAACCACAAGACGTCCACTTGACAAAACTAGCCATTATATTAGTTACTACCATCATATGTTTGGTCACCTAAGAACTAAATAGGAGGTGGAAATTTAGGCAACTGCTTCAAGTGAGAAAAAGGCAAAAATTAACTAACATGAATCATCTCTGTGATCTCAGCAATACATTGTTGTCTTGTACGCAGCTCTGCTGACAAGGCATCAAGTGCAGGACCAGCAGGCTCCCTAGGAATTGGTGCATTTAAAGCAGTAGCCATCAACAACAGAACCTGCATATATTAATCAAAGTGATAAATAAATCCACAAAAGGCAATTCTTGGTAACATGTATAATGTCAAAGTTAATGTACACATAAGAAGAAGAGTGTTCCTACAAACAACTGTAAACTACTACTTTTCTATTAATTTTCGTCTATCAGTCATGCTGAAAATGATTGGAGAGGACAAAAACAGTGAATGGTCATTGAGGAGGGAATGGACTCTAAGATGGAAGATCTTACGGTGGGTCGAAATCTTTTTCCTTCTACACCCATTTTGAAGAAGTACTCTGCTGCAGAAGCAAGCTTGGGAACCTATAAGAGATGAAACAAGTACATGTTCACTCTAATTTTTACAGCATCTTTCAATCTGTTGGAAAATGGAATTAGAGTATTAGCAAAATACCTCAGCAACTACCATGGACCTTAAGCGATTGGCAAGAATCGACAACTCATCAGCAACAAGAGAAAATGGATCTAGTTGTTCCTGACAAAGAAGAAACAAGGTTGAGGTAATGTCATAACTCTCTCTAAACTAGCTGCAACAATTATCAGAAAGATAAGGACGTAAGTGGGACAGCTGAGGTTTATTAGATCATCGTCAATCACTATCTAAAGAAAGTAGGAAAATCAATATGTACCAAAAAATTAAGAAAGTAGGTGATCAAATGCACTCACCTCAACTGCAGAGCTGCTCTGAAATTGAGCCTGTTGTGCAACACTACTTACGGCATTTGTAACCCACGAATAAATAACTCTGGAACCCAAAACCTACTAATCAAACAAAGCAACAGTACAAAAAAATCAAAAATTATTCATGAAAAAAAATGTAACCAACCCATATACCAAGAAAATGATTCAACATATAACAAAAACAACAGCATTGATATACGTTAACTGAAAAGTCATGATTTTGCAAAAGTAAAAAATTGACAGATGCACTAAATATCAACACTAGTTCGGACAGCTGAAACTTAGGATCAAAAGGTGCACCAGAATTTCATTAAATACTTCCTACATTTCCATCTTTCCCTGTGCCTAAACAGTAATATTAAATATTAGAACATGATTTCTCAATAAGTGAAGACCCTCCTAGAGAATACTGTAGCATACAAATGGTCACAAGCTTCCTAATAAAAAAAATAAGGAAACTTGTTGACTTCTTGTAAACTCGGTAAAAAGCTTATTGACAGCAAAATGATTACCACCCACTTGCCAATAAAGATTGTTTCACCATTGGCTATCCACACGATCCACTTAGCATCAATCCAATTTCCACAAAAACTAAACTAAACAATAGGCGTGATTAACACGTTACCCTTCTCCAGACTACGTTAAAGAAATTGCAAAGAGGAGAACCCCAAATCTTAACACTATGTTACATTTCCTGCCTTACACAGCTACAGTTAAGCATTCCATTCATGAAAACAGTCAAACAGAGGAAACTCCAACAACACAATTCACAATTCAACATCGACGGCTAAAACAACAGCTCCTGCTACCCAAAATCGCAGTAATAATGCAAAACACAATCAACCCAGAAACACAAAGAAGCAGTGCATAGTTCACCTCTTGAGAAGCTTGAAGAGGGGAGCGATAGTGAGTGGAGTGCTCAAGCAATGGCGGATTGTTAATACTGCCCAGAGAAGAGTAGACCCATCGATAACGGGCGTAACCCGACCTCGGTAACCGGGTCAGCCCCCTCACAGCTAACATTTTCCTATACGCCGAAGTGTCTGTACTTCGCTCAAGGATTCTACAGATAAATCGAGTAGTTCTTCTTCTCTTTGGATTGAAGTCAAGGGAGAAATAGGAAACGGAAGACTGGGCTCCAAGAAAGAGGAAGAGAGAAGGAAAATCAATTAGCGGTGATGTAGAAACAATTGATGTATTCGCGAAGCAAAAGTTCAAAGAAGAAACAATTGCTGTAAAATGGAAATGACGATGGCTATTAGCTCCGAATCCATGACCCGTTTGTGGCTTCTGGTAAACCAACACGAGAAGCCATGTGGTTAGGCTTCCGCCAGGTATTAAAAGTAGAGTAGGGTGGGCCGGGTGAGTGGGTAAGAAATATGGGCTTTCCTATGGCCCAATAAGGATTACGGCCCAGTGGGTTGGATAAATAAATTCACTTTTTTGGAGCAAGGTTCCTTTTGAATATAGGAATGAAATATCTTGTGAATCATCAAATCTTTAATTAAAAGATGAACATAAACCATGTTACATATAATTCAAAAAAAGAATTATTTATTGTTACGTGCATAGCATATCCTTTGAGCTAGCTAGCTAGCTAGTTCTTGAAGAAAGAAAAAAGAAAGACTTGATCCACAGCCACAATTTGATTTGATTAACATTTATACTTTGATCAATCAAATATATTTTTGCATCCCACGTCTTATATATATAGTAGTTTTGATTTTCTTTTGATACTTCGTATATACATGACCCATATGTAGAGTTGGAGCATAAGTACTAAAATTAATTAATAAAGGTTTTCCAATTAAGTTTGTCAACTATCCCCATGATAAATAGTAAATACTTATACCCATTGATTATCAAGACAGACAGGAAGCAATATTCGTTATCCGAAATCAATATGGCACAATTAATATACCTGCTGCATTTTTGTTCTGGCTATGCGGCTAACTGTTATGACAAAACAGTAAACTGCATTGTGAAGCTCGCGACATCCGGGTCGGGGTCCAGGGCCAGGTTCAGTTACCTGAATTCTTCAGCAGCAACAACGCCGACGGCCGGCAGATCTCCTCTGCCAACGGACACTTCTTTGGGGGGAAGTTTAACAATGAGCTAGGCGACAACAATTCCAGATTCTACCAGTCCCAGGATCAGCTGGATGCCGAGGTATCGGGGTGACTACGAATGCATGTGCAGCCATGATAAATATCTGTAATCAATTGGTTGGTTTTTTTTCCAAAAATGTTGTTGAAAATTAGATATGTTTGTTTGGTCATTGGTGTTATATCTGGCGTTTTCTGTTTTATTTTTTTCATAATTATTAATATGTTTTCAATTTTATAACTTGGAGAAAGTTTCGTATTTAAAATGTAAAATCTTAAAGGGAATGTACTAGAATTAACATATTTCTCGAATATTAATGCCTATTGGATTGGTATCATAACTGAAGCACGTACAATTTCTCCGGCCTTACAGAAATGATGAAATTTACAGTTAGTTATAGATAGTTACAACTTACAACACGAAAAGAGCAGAACAAATGGAAATGGGCTATTTCCTGCAACTAAGAAACAGCTACCTTATCAACAATTCCATGAACTCTTCATCAGTCGCCTTCAGCATCAATGGCAGCGGTACATCCACTCCACTCTTCACAACCTCCAAATGCCGAGGCTTTATCCGATTCTCCAAACTAAAAGCAAAATACTGCGGAAATTCCTTGATTTCCTCCAATTTACCCCCCATTTCCACGGTAAAATACTCAAATTTCGGCTTGAAATTGTTCTCAATGCTGAACGTGAACAGCCCCGGACATCGCAAAACCATCCCAACCGCATCGGGTTTCGAGAAGCCCAAGCTCACGAGATAATCAAGCTTAGGAATCAGCGTGTTCTCCACGCTCGAAACGAGCAAAATCGGATCCTGATAAGCCAACGCGTGCAAATCACGGAATCCTAGTCTGTGGAGATAGAACAAAGCGGGCTTCAATTGGTCCCTCACGCTGGAAATCAGGAGCCTAGGGCATTTGTTGATCACCTTCCTGAAATCGTGATCGGGCACTTTCAGATCGTATGCGATGAAATTGAAGACCGGATTGAGGTCCGCTTTGATGTCGGATGTGAGAATTGCGGGGCACATGCCGAAAATTCTGCCCAGATCTTTGAGATGGATGCCTTTGGTTTGGAGGAATGTGACAATGGCGTGGATTGAATCCAGGGAAGCTGTGTGCAGAGACGGGTTCTGGGATAGGGCCCGACCCGAATTGACGCCCATGATTTCCAGGCACAGGATCTTTTCCTTGAACTTTACAGAGATGTTTTGGTGGGTTGTTTGGTAGAGCGGGTGGGTCTGGAGAAGGGTTTTTGGTTTGGCTGTTAAGAGGTTGCTTTGTTGTTCTGATGTTGTGGATGCCTTTTGAGTGGAGAAGCACATGGTGGAGCGGAATGCCGCCGCCGCCATGGTGGTGGCTCCGCCGTGTAGTGGAGTAGAAAGAGTGAAAGAGAGTATTCGGATTGTGTTCTGGTTTTTCTCCTTGCTTAAGGTCCATGCAATTTTCTTTTTTATCCGATCTTGCAAATGACACGTGGCAATACGATTTGAATTTTATTGGCTGAAAATGGATTTCACTAGATTGGATGAGACTATTTTCATGTTGTCCTTGGGGAAAAAATAATGGAGAGAACATATTCCTAATTTACCCGTCAAACTAGTTAATGGGTGTAATGAAAATTCTTTAACAGAAAATCTTTCTAAAATTTCCTAAATCTCAAAATATGTTTGCATAATTAGACCAAAACTCGAAATATACAAGTATAATTATTCAAAAATAATAATAATAATATATCTCTAACAGACATGAGACACCTCCCCTGTGTTTTTTATGCTAATTCTTAGTCCAAGAAAGAAATTGGGTTCATAATAAAATACAATTACAGAGCTCACAAAAATTGCAGCAAAGGATGTCAATGTCTATATTACAAAAAACACTAACTGGACCCCAAATTCAACAGATGGCTACACAATACTACTATATAAACAAGGACATGGTTTATTATTGGGAATTTTGTATTCTAACACACTTCAGACAACAGATAATATAAAGAAAACACTGATTTGACATCATAAACATAATTCTATCCTGATAAACATTGAAATCTAGTCATCAAGATGCGTGCCCGCCTGTCCCTGCAAAGAAGACAAAGACAAATTCAAATTAATAACTCAACCCCATTTATATAGGTTGAGTCGAATCGGACGACTAAGGTGTAAAACTCTTCCTACCAATGGCAGTTGCGTTTCCAGAGACTTGAACCCGAGACCTTTGGTTTATTGATGCATGCAAATTTATATATGGAAATATTAATTACTTACCATTATTCACTTCATCTTTTACTTCATCGCCTGTGTTCCAGACAATGTCTTTCAACCCAGTTGACAGGTTTTTGTAAAACTGCACATCAGAATGAGAGAAAACAAAATTAGACACAAAATTAATAAACCTAGTTATAACATTTACGTAACAGGAAATTATTAAGTTTATTGCAAGAAATACCTTGTGAAATTCTAATGTATCTCCTCCGGCCTTACGAAGCTCAACCATGTGAAGTGAAGGAGCCACTTCAAATATCTGCAAAAATATTTAGCAGAAAACAAGTTCAAAAATCTCTCTCAAACATTCGTAATGGAGAGGTTCTTTAGATAACATACCTCTGTTGTAATTGATAAATGACCCTTCCGCCCCGATTTCTCCCCATGAAGTTTCATCTGAAAAGAACCACAAGAAAATTAGGTTAAGATGTCTGAAATTTAAATTTACGGATAATTACATACACATACATGGAGGTTTGGCCTAATTATGCAAACATACCCTGAGGTTTGCGAAATTACAAAAACATACCCTATTAAAGAGTTTTGATTACATCCATTAAGTGGTGGCCAGGAACATCCATTTGATAAAGCCTGATTTTATTTATACTTTTTAACAAAAAAAAAGAAGGAAAACTATTACACTACGTGAAATGGTCTTTTTCATTAAGGTTCTCAAGAGACAATTAGAGTTTAGCATATGTTTTTGTAATTTTTCAAACCTCAGTCTAAGTGAGTGTAATTATCCCTTTAATTTAAAGAACACTTAGTAATATTTTCTTTTAAAAATAATTAAAAGTGTGCAGGCAATTGAAATGTGATCACCTACCTTATAGTTGTTTTTCTTCACATCAAACCCCATAGGTGCCACCGCTTGCTCAATTTTTGAAATTATATCGTTGGCTGAGGATTTAGATGTAAATCTTGTTTCTCGTTTCACAAGCCCCTAGAATCACAGAAAAACATTTTTAAGATCTTCAATATTGTAATTTCTTAAATGAATATAACTATCTAAAGTTTAATAGTACCATTTGCTTTTCAAAAAGGGAACCAAGATTGAGACCCTGTGAGGTTGAGATGAGCTCGAAAGCATTCATGGCCACTGGTGCAGTGGGAGGCCTTTCCTCCCGCCTCTCCACGACAAGCAATGGAGACTCCTAAATGCAAAGTATAGAATATATTTAAGAAAATAATAATAATAATAATAAATTTTAAAAAATGACATCAGATATACCAACCGTTGTTTCACTAAAAATAGAATTAACATCGTCAAGATTGACTTCCTCTTGTTCAAAAATAGGTTGTTTGTATCCTTTCTTGAACCACTCATTCTCGAGAACCTCAGCAATTGTGATACGCTGTTTTATATGGAAAAAAAATTGCATTGATTAGGTATGATTTGGGAAAAAGGCAAATTCCAGTGGGATTATACAGGTGAAAGATGTGTACATACTGTTGATGGATTGGGATCCAGAATTCTTTTGATTAGTTTCTTTGCACTTGTGGAGAACCATGGAGGGCATGAAAACTCCGCCTTAAATATCTGTAATCAAGTTAAAATCAAGATTAGTGTGGATTAGCACAAGCTTAACATGATTGGTTTACATATTAATGTTATCCCTTTCACCAACTTGATTTTCATCATCTTGTTAGAATTGTAAGGAGTGACGGATATCTTATGAACAATAAAAAGGATTTTACCTTTTTGTACAATGCCATAAGATTTGATTCTTCGAATGGCAAGTAACCAGCCATAAGTACAAAAAGAATTACACCGCAAGACCAAAGATCAGCCTTGGCTCCATCATAGCCCTTATTGTTGATCACCTGAAAAATTAAACATGCAAAAGAAATTGTTTTTAGATTAATCATTCAGAAAACAATATTTATATGGAGTCGTACGAAAAGCTGATTTTATACCTCTGGAGCAACATAATTTGGTGTCCCGCATGTCGTGTGAAGTAACCCATCTTCCTAATAACAATATTAAGAGTTCGTATCATATTCAAATTTCAGTATAAAAATGTAAACTTTATCTAAACAGAGTTGCTCTAAAGTTCCAAAAAAAAAAAAAAGACAAAATGTCACACTACCCGAACTTGTTGGGGCAGAGCACTCAATCCGAAATCAGAGACTTTGAGGACTCCACTGGCATCAAGCAGCAAATTCTCAGGCTGTAAATCAAGAAAATAAACTAAATAAATCACAAATTGTTGGAGAAAATTACGTTAGAAACTAAATTTCCTTTTTTTATTGTTTGAAAACAACATAAAAAAAATCACCTTAAGGTCCCTATGGTAAACTCCCCTGCTATGGCAATAATCAACAGCATTAACAAGCTGCTGAAAATATTTCCTTGCTTCATCTTCTTTAAGTCTCCCTCTTGCAGCCTGGTCACAAAAGAAAGTGAAAAATAACTCAAAATTGTGGCAAAACACGAAATCAAATTGTTATCATCATCAATTTTCAGAATGAAGTCATCCAAAGGAACATACAATTTTGTCAAAGAGTTCACCACCAGTGACAAATTCCATAACTATGTATATCTTTGACTTGCTCGCCATTACCTACAGGACAAGAATCAAGATCTTCAATCATTCAACACATTACAACTTTAAAGTTAGACTGTTAGAGTGGGACTTAAAATTTGAGTTAGCATTTTATGTACTAACCTCGTGCATGCGAATGACATTAGGATGCCTTATCAATTTCATGGTTGAAATTTCACGCTTAATCTGTGAGTGGAGGAGAAATTGGTTAGAAGGTGACAGCAAATACACAAAGTAAGTTTCAGAAATATCTCAAAAAATAATTCCAGGAAAATTAAAATGAGATTTAAACATTAAAGAGAAGAATTGGGCAATATTACTCATCAGCGCGAAGAAATTATAGAACTATATTTTACGGCACATTAAACTAATTTTGAAACACATATCCGAATAGTATTCAATAACAGCAACTATTTTCAACTCTAGAAAACATTGACCTTTGTGATATCAACTAGGAATTGAATGAGCAATTGATCAGTATTTAAACATCTTTATGACAGGAAAATCAGGAACAACTCATAAACAACTTCAATAAAACCAGTAACGAACACCGATCAGCGAAAATCTATTAATCCATAAGCGAGAAATACTCAAAACAGAATTAGACAATTTTTCATTTAAAAGATAAACGACTAAATTAACAAGTCACGCCAATTCTTGAACATAAGAAAAGTCTGAAACACAACAAGATCAAACACAGCAACCCAAAAAACATATTTCCAAGAAACAGAGACGGAAAAATAACAAATTAACCCAAAACCTCACCTGGCCAATCATCTTGTGCTTGAGCACCTTCTCTTTATCCAAAATCTTAATTGCCACATTCTCATCTGTCTCCAAATTCTTAGCAAACTTCACTTTTGCGAAAGTTCCTTCTCCAAGAGTCCTCCCCAATTCATATCTCCCGACACGTGTCCTCCCACTGCCACCGCTTCCCCCACCAATATTTGATCTTGATGCCATCACCATCTTCTAAGACCCTGTATCCGTATCTATATGTATGTAAATATATATGATTTACGAGTTGATTTTCAATTAAAATCCCTCCTTTTTGGGTTAATCAATCCTCGGATTCTTTCGCACCAAACCAACCGTTAATGCCCAATACAAATCCCATCCATATTATTTCCTTTTCTCACAGCCTCTTTCCCTATTTATGTAGAAAGTACCTTTCTTGAATTTTCTTGAATCCTAAGACACTATACTATAACCTCTTCTTCTTACAAGGTTGCCAAACCTGCGACTTCGCTACATTCATCTTGCTGTTGCTGGTTTTTTGTGAGAAAAACAATAAATAAATGGGCACACGCGACAAATAACAGAAAATCAGATCAGAAACCGGAAACCCTTTCTTGAGACGGAAGTGAATAAAGCAAACGCCATTAATGATCGTTGAATAAGGAAATAGAGGAAAAAAGGGGCTAAAATCGGACAAAGATTCTAGTTTGATTGAATGTATTGACGAAACGATTTAATAATTGTCTTTCTCATATTGTATTTGGCAGCGTGGGGCTGAATTACGTCGGTTTTGTTGTGTCGGGATCATTAGGGTTTTATGAGATCAGATTCGGGATTATCCGTGAAAAAAGCTTGAGCATCAGCTGAAGAATGATCGCGGGTTAGAATCAATCTGGTTTATACTGCGTATATTAATGAAGAGATTCGGCTTCGGCTTAGAAAAGCTAAATTATTAACGCGGTGGAAGTTTCGATATAATACGAGGTAGAGTGGACAACTGAGGAAGGCGATGCCCAGCCGGTAGGTATTGGATGGGGTCGGGTGCAGAATTATTGTAATGTGGGTCAAATTTTAGAAACTCGGTTTGTACACGATTTTGCCTGTTTGACCGTCAACACATGCCGTGTCATCTTCCGAAATTAGGGCTTGTTTGGCACCGCAAAATGGAGTTCAATTACAATTTACAAAGAGGCAGAAATCATATATATATATATATGAAAATAAATAAGTAGGATGTTTTAGGAAACATGTTTATGTGTTAGTGAGATGGATTAGTTAGAATTAGTCCATTTTGTCATGTAGATTATTTCTCTAAATATGTTCATTAATTATTATTTTTGTAACTTATATATAAATATTTAATTGACATTTCATATGTTTGTTTATATTAAAGAATTTGTAACTCCTATTTAATTATAGAATTATATAACTACTTTATATAATATTGATATTAAAAATTTCATTCAAAAAATAATTTTAAGTAAATTTTAATCAGTTTTGCTAATTATTATGAACTTTATGTTTATGTGCTATATATATATATATATATATATATATATATATATATATAGGATTGAAGAGAAGCTTAAAACTATTTATAATTTAAATATAATATTCAATTTGTACATAAAAACATAGTATGGAAGAATTACCATTCACAAAATATTAACACTATTTGGGTCAAAGATTATTTAGTTCTATAATTAATATTTTTTTATTTTGTATTCTTCTTATCTATCATGTAATTATTTTTTTATTTATTTTTTAATTATTTGTGGGGGTCACATAATTATGTACATTTTTTCAAATGTATGTTTAATTAAATTTTATTATTATCTTAATATTATAAAATAATAAAATAGTTGATTTTTTTAGAAAAATCACTTGTTTTATTTTTATTTTATTGTGAAAACGTTATATTTCATTTCAATGTGAATAAATTGATTAAGTTATTATATTTAAATATTAATATTTTTATAATATAAAGAAAATTTCAATAAAATAAATATAATTATTAATTAAAAATAAAATAATAAGAAATTATTCAATAAAAAATAATATCAAGTATACAAGAGATTCCAATCTTTATTTATATGGTATATTATTGAATATATTTTTATACAAATCCCGAAAAATAGTTTACTCAAAAACATTTTATATTATATATATATATATATAATTAGAAACGAACTAAAAGAATGGAGTGAAATGTTTATTCATGTGAAAAAAATAATTTACAATAATATTAATATTAGAGAATAATATTTATTCATAATTTTAAAATTCTTTAGGTAAGTTAAATATATTTTCATATCAATATCTTTCAAAATATATTATTTCAATAATAATAATAATAATAATAATAATAATACCTATTAAAATAGTCTTACATATCATTGGTATATTTCCTTATATACAACCAAATTAATTTAGGAATTTTTCTATAATCAATATTACAAATCATTACCAACTTATTATTAGCGAAATGGGGAGAAATGTTGCAAATCATTACCAACTTATGACCTAAATGCTAGATTTTCTTTTTTTTTATTTTTTTTCTAAATTGTATATATTTTTGCAGGAAAATATGAAGATTTATTAAAAAAAATGGTATAATTATAAGAGTGCATGATGTTGTTACCTTGATACTTTTATGAAATATTTTCAAAAATTATTTTGTTCTCTTAATTAAATAATTGCACTAAGTTGAGTAGCTTTTTTGTGATATTTCATATATAAAATATTCTTTTGTTAATTTGTGATTTTTATTCAAGTTGCAAGTATCTAATTCAATTATTCTAAATTAACTACCCGGTGCAACGCACGGAGTTAAAAACTAGTTATTTTTGGATTTCTATTCATCGCTTTCCATTGATTGATCCATTCTACCAAAATATAAGTACGCTGCACAAATCTCCAGTCAAACACACCGCTATTGACTAGCTATTGGACCAAAAAAGAAAATTCCAAAAAAAAAAACTTTATTTGAAAAAACATTTTTGGATTTTATAATTTGAATATTAAAACAAGGAGAGTTGTTATTTACACTACTAAGTTGTTATTCACACTCCAAATCTATTACTATTTGACCAAAATATCCCTTTTAATTTTTTATTAACTTATTAGTTTTCTTCTTTCTAAGATTTCTTAATATATAAATGATTATTACTTATTTATTTTATATTCTTTTTCTTATTTAATATATGATTTGTGATTTTCTTTTTCCAAATAAAAATCAATAATTTTTAGAATTTTATAGAGTTTATGAGATATAATGGTATGTTACAATTTATATATTTATAAGTTTCTTTTTTGGTCAACATATATTTATAAATTTGTATTCTCTATTTAATTTGCTTTGAAAAATATTTTTTAAAGTACAACATATTAAAAATTAACTCATTGCTTGAAATTTGTTTTATTGTTTTAAAATAATATATAATTATATTAGGAGAATTGATATTTATACCTTATAAATTATATATTCACTGTGCTATAATATCTTAATTGTATTTTTATTAATTCTAAAAAGGACCCATTAATAATACATTAATTCTATCTTAATTCTAACAAAATTAAAAAAATGATAAAATATTTGAATTTATGGAAAAAAAATGTTAGAAATACTCACAAAATACTAAAAGAATAATAAGTTAACATTAAAGAATGAGGAATATCATTGTCATAAATGAAAATTTTGAAGTGCAATTAACAATTAGGAAATGTAAATAACAACTCCCTAAAACAAATTGCATATTTCATAATATATCCAAGCATAATTATTGCCAGCACATGACTGACAGAGTGACAGTGATAACAATGATTTTTTAGTAAACAATAAGTTTTTTTAATTATCAATGTTAATAATACTTAACAGAAACATGCAACCGGTAAAAAGATAACTAAAATCAACGAGCAAACAGTAATTAGTTATTCTTAAATTTAAAATTAAAGATAAAAAATTGTTGATCCAGTCTGGCTCATGCATAGTGGTCAACTTCCAATGCAATTAGAGATTCAATTGCATTATCTTTTTTTTATCTTTGTCTTAAAAAAGTAACACATACACTTTTAAAAAATTTATCTCACTGTATTGTATCGTGTCCAATACCGTATCGGATACTCGTGTAAGACATTTCTCTAGTATAAAATATTAAAAAAAAATTATATTATCCTATTTGTATCGTGTTACTATATCCGTGTCTATGTTTGTGTTGCTATTATTTTAATTTATTAATTCATGACATTATTGATAATTCGTGATCTTTCTTCTGTATTCTATGTCAGCGGTTTGACAATCCAATTTCCAATGTCAACGCGGCTTTATGACATTACCTCCCACTCCACCCATCGACAATAAAGCATGAAGCTAAGAATTTTAAACAACTTTTATAAAAAGATTTCATCTTGTTCAATATTTTAACTTTTGGAAAATTAAACTTATTAGATTCCAAAAAATGCAATTACTTGTTTGCAAATTCTTAAGAAAAACTTTATAGGAAAGTGTTTTTTGAAGTACTCTAAACTTCTGCTTCATTTAAGTAAAACTGATCAAGAAACTGTTTCTTAGCTTCTAGCTTTTAATTTATCTTTAAAAAAAAAAATTAAAGTGTTTTTAGATTAATAAGAGAGGTTTTCAAACACTACCTAGATATCTATGATCTAAACTGGGACCCCAAACGGTAAAGCCCATCTCTAGAAAGAGACATGCCTGGTCCAAGAAATTGACTTAAACCCAACCCGAAAGATAGTCAACAAATCCATTTCAAACATTTAAAATATATTATTAATAAATGAGCTTATAAAGTATTTTATATAAATTTAGCAAACCCCAATTTGTATTGCTGAATCAAACTTCAGTTAGTATAGTGGAAATGTGGAATGGAGTATTAGATTCCATAAGTAATAGTTAGGATTTGAATTCTAATTTTTGTATGAAATAATTTGATTGAGATGATCGTTCCCAATTAGGTCTCTACAGTATCCGAGGTTAGAAAAAAATAGATGGGACCAAAAATAAAATAAAATTCTATTACCCGTGGATCATTTTCAGGGGACCTTTAAGCTTAATATTGACCGATCAAAGTATCTTTACTATTAATAAATAATAACGAATAAACTATCATTAACTCCTTTGGCCATAGATCATGCTGTCTATTAATAATTATTTGTTTTTTTTCGGCTCCTTTAAATTTGTGAATAAATGGTTAAAAATCTAATGCATAGCAGCATTGTAAACGTTTTTTTTTTTTTTTTTTGGCATTCTTAACAAACATGATTCACGTACAATAAACAATTATCCCACAAATTTAGGGCGGAAAGCATTTTTACATTATGATATGGAAAAGTTAACTTGTGCATTCTTACTAAATTTATTTTACTTTTTACCAAATTTACTTGTGTACTGTACATGTTGACTTGATCAAGAGTATACACTTCTACGTATCCACTCACTCATTTCGTTTATGTAAATCGTAGGTATTTAAAACAACAAAAATCATGATGTTCTTAAATCGGAATCACATACTAACCATCTACCCAATCCTTTATGGTCTACTCAGATTCGAACTACAAATCTAGCAACTACTCAACACATTATATTATATGTGTTCAGATTAATCTAACTAGGGTCAACTTTCTCATAATTGAGTTAAAATATTCATCCTAGCCCTACGTCTACCAAAAAAAGTAAAAAAAATCCATCCTAGGTTCTGCAGGCCGGCAACGATGCATTTTCTAAACATTTGTTTTTTTAAATCCTGCCAAACTTTATTAGAATATGTTGAGTTTTTGTACTTTCTGTTTTTGTTATTTCGCATGCTTTTTAAATTTCTAATGGTTTGTTTCTGCTTCAATTTAATCATAGATGTACGTGTGAAAGAGATGCAGGATCTAGTCTGACTCACCTAATAAATTCGATATAAGATGGTTTAACACATCTCGTCACGAATAGAGATGGAGAGACAGACTTAGAATTGGACTCAACTCAGTATCATATTGAAGAAATTAACTTAGCCTAATCTAATTCCCCGCAAAAGCTAGTTAAAGAGGGAAGAATTGTCAAAAATTATAATTGAATACCACATCTTTCCTTTTCCTCCTATCATATGTTTACAACTATATAATAAAATAACTTATGAAGTGATAAATTGCATGAGTATAAGAATCAAAACTTAAATATATTAGCCGTCACAAAAGTCATCATGATCCATGGCTAAACCACAAGCATAATTAAATTTTTATTAATTTTTAACTTTTGCCATTGGATACCTCGTAGCAATCTACATCATGTTATAACCTGAAAAAAAATAAAAAATGAAATGAGATCATTCCTTAAGATACTAGAATATTCGTCATAAAGTAACAATCACGCCACATTAGTGATTAGTTGTTCAAACAAGGTTTCAGATGGAGGAAATAATATCTTAACTGTCATTTATAATTTTAAGGAAATGTCAGGAAGAAACATATAAAACACGGACACAGCGATACGGATTTTTTTTTATATTTTATATCAGAGAAGTATTGGATACGGTTTCGAACACGACACGACACGACATAATAGAATTTTTAAAAGTATACGTGCATCATAGATCACAGATAAAAAAATAAATGCTTTGAACTTAAATTTAATAAATAATAGTCTATATATAATAATTCAGAACCCTTCAGGCTATCCACCTAAGCGTACATGTGGATATCCTCAATAAATTTTATTTTGCCATGTAATTAAACCTATTAATTATTTTCATATTTATCCAAAAGAATGAAAGATTTTGTATAGATATGATAGTTACAGATCTAATTCGAATTAAATTATTATTTATATTTTCATTATCTATATATAAGAGTCCTACAATATCTTTATAAATAAATTAATTTTAAATTATATTAAAAAAATTTAAAAATAATTAAATATAAAAATAAAATTATCAAAGATAAATATAAAAAAAAACAAGTTAATATCATTCAAATTAAAATAAATAATTTTAAAATTTTACTGAACAGAATTTTAACTAGTTTATTAAAACAAAACATGGAAAGGGGCGCGTAATCTTGGAATTAATTATATATAGACCCACACGAGCATTTAATATTGGAATTGGACCCACAGGAATATTTAATATTTCAAATAAAAATCTACTAGTTAGAATATTACAATACGAGTTTGAAAATAAATAAATAACCACTTCAGATTCAGTCATGTTTATACACAATAATTTGGAATATTCAACCATCTTTTTAAGGAAATACTAACGCTGCTCTTGGGACCTACGTGCTAACGGTGAATGCAATAATACTACGACTGAAGATGTCAAGAAGAATTAATTAGATGGTTGTAGTTTTTCTTTCTTTGATAGGAATAAAAGAGTCAGTTTGACGAGTGCGAAACTCGTATCCAGTTTATAGACAGCTTATTTGTGTTTTTATACTTTTGTTACATTCAAGCTCTTGGTAGACACTCTCTCTGCCTTACTAATGTATTTTTTGGATTTCCTGACTTGAGTTTTTAATATATGAGGGGTCCTCCTAACTCTATGGTCGATTGACCGGTTCTTGATTTAAAAAAAAAAATTAAAAATCTAACGCTGCTCTATATACAAAAAAAAACTCTCTCTGCAAAAACCCTAAATCCCATCAGCCGCCACCCCTTTTCTCATATTCTCAGCCCCTCTCAACGGTAAGAGGGGGCCGGCGCTTCTCTCTGCCCCCGTCATCTCTCGCTCTCTCTCGTTGTTTTTCTTTATTTTTGTTTTTTATTCCTCTCGTATGAGAATTTTTTAATTTATTTGTTGTGTCCTCTCACGTATGAGAGTTCCTGTCCCCTCTCGAATGAGAGTTTGTCCTCTCTCGAATGAGAGTTTTTTGAGTCTGGCCACCTATTGCCGTCTTCAGCTAGATCTGCTGCCTCCTTGGCGCCGTCTTCACCAGATCTGCCGTCACCAGGCCACTGCTGCTAGTCTGATGCAGCATTTTTTGAATATTGAAGGCAACTACTTACCACATACACTACAAATCCAAGGTGATGCAGATGTTGGGTCAAACCTTGAAAGTTTTATTAAAAATATTAGATTTGTGGTAAATTTTATTTGTTTGTCGTGTTTTTCTTGTCGAATGTGTGGTAATATGTATTGCCCACTTTATTACTCACTCGCGAAGATTGCAGCTTCGGCTAGCGTTAGATGTTTGGGGTATGTCCCAACCTTCGCACTTGCTCTTGTATTGGGTTGATTGATTAATGCATGTGTCCCTCGTTTGAGGGATTTTATTTTAAAAAAAAAAATCTAACGCTGCTCTTCTTTTTTTATAATTTTTAAATTTGTGTACTTATAATATTCTTATTAATAAGGGTATAATTGTAATATCAAATACTCATGTGGGAACTGGGTCTTATTTAATTGGCTATGTATTGGGCTTAAGTTGGAAGCCCATATCAAATGTATTGGCCGGCCTGGTAGGAAATACTATTTTACAACCAAGCCCAATAGAATTGAACAATAGCGCCACCGAGTTCGCTACTCTGCACCCCTAGCGTAGAACTGCTCAGAATTTCTGAACTTCTTCAAAGGAAGAAGCTAACTTGCAAAGAAAAGACCAGTAATTCGCTGTGAGAGTTTGATTTACAGAGATAAGTTAATTGTTATTCTCGAATAACAATGGAGGAGTCGGCGGCAGAGGCGCAGAAGAAGAAAAGCTTGCCTGTGATACCATGGATGAGAGACCCAGTAGATATTGCTCTCTCTGATTCATGCCCGCTCGATTCCCTCCCTTTTATCGATCCGAGGTTCTTCAGAAAATTTTTAATTGAGTGTACATGTTTTTCTACTTCCTTGTTTGTTGATGTTCATTTGGAAATCAATATTTGGAATTTCATAAATGTAGTACTCTGTCACTTGCCCGTTTTCAATTTATAATCACAGTGTTCATGTTAAAAGATGTATTGTTATCCAATTTGAAGATGGAAAGTGAGCTGAAAGGTTGTGTTTAATACTTCATGTTCGTCAGTAATACAAAATCCCTCACACCTGTTCTTCTGTTAGGTTACAGACGGCATTGCAGAACATGGGCATCACTTCATTATTTCCCGTGCAAGTTGCAGTTTGGCATGAAACAATCGGACCTGGTTCATTCGAGCGAGATCTTTGCATAAATTCACCAACAGGGAGTGGCAAAACTCTCGCTTACGCTTTACCCATCCTTCAAATGCTCTCAACTCGCACACTTAAATATATCAGAGCTCTAGTCGTCTTGCCCACACGTGATTTAGCAGTCCAGGTTATATAATGTTACAATTATCCGCAATATATTCAATTAAACTGCATCAAATTTGAATTTCCATAAATATAAACTTGAAATTCTTCCCTTTTCAGGTCAAGGAAGTGTTTGCTGCTTTGGCTCCTTCAGTGGGCTTATCAGTCGGTTTGGCAGTTGGTCAATCTTCCATAGCTGATGAGATTGCTGAGCTCATAAAAAAACCTCAATTAGATTCTGGAATCTGTTATGAGAATGAAGATTTCTCTCAGGAGCTGAGAAGTTCAGTGGACATTCTTGTAGCAACACCGGGAAGGCTCATGGACCATATTCACAATACAAAGGGTTTCACACTCGAGCATATTTGTTATCTTGTAAGCAAGAGATCGGTTTAATTAGCTTTCCATTTTTTGCTGTACTTAGTTACTGATAGATTAGCTATTTCAGGTTGTTGATGAAACAGATCGTTTGCTTAGGGAAGATTATCAATCATGGTTGCCTACTGTTCTTCAAATGGTTTGCTCTAGGAATCAAAATCTATCTCATACAATCGGTTCATTGAAGACCATCAGAAATTTGTCAGTTTCATTTATTTTTCTAATTTATGATTATGTTGCTTTTTTTTGTTTTATTTAAAGATTAATCAAATTCATTTTGATATTTCAATTTATTCAGTGGTGTGGAGAGAGGGTTTAAGGGTAAACCTAATCCAAGGCTTGCAAAGATGGTTCTATCAGCTACATTAACTCAGGATCCGAGTAAGCTTGCTCAGCTTGATCTTCACCATCCTTTGTTCTTAACAACCGGAAAAATTCGCTATCAGCTTCCTGAACAGCTGAAATCCCTTAAATTGGTAAGATTTTAATTATTATTATTATGATGATGATGTTGGTGATGATGATGATCGTTTATGTATATATGCAGGTTTGTGAGTCAAAGCTTAAACCAATTTACCTGCTGGCGCTTCTGGAATCTTTGCAAGGGGAAAAGTGCATTGTTTTCACATCGTCTGTTGAGTCAACTCACAGGCTATACACCTTATTGAGTTTCTTTGATGACCTCAAACTTAAGATTAAGGAATATTCCCGTCTCCAACGCCAGTCCATAAGAAGGTAGTCTATACATTACTTATTTTACTGCATCTTTCTTAGATTCTTTTGCTGATGTGGAATGACTTGTGCAGCAAGGCATTGAGGGCGTTTCGCACAGGGGCAGTACAAGTGCTTATTTCATCTGATGCAATGACTCGTGGAATGGATGTGGAAGGGGTGCAAAATGTAATTAATTATGATATGCCCAAACGTGTTAAGACATATATTCACAGGGCTGGTCGTACTGCTAGGGCAGGGCAAGCTGGACGTTGCTTCACATTGCTGCATAAAGATAAGGTACTTGCCTTTTCCACAGAAGCTCTTCTATGTTTTTCTTCAAGAAATAATTATTAGCTAAATTTCGGTGTAAAACTTTGACACTCTGTTGACCAAATTTATAGATCTTTATCCAAAAAGGTTTTTTAAATTCATTATTACTTTTTTGGTTATTTTTGTTTACTAATGATCTATTGTCACCAGAGGTCACCTGAAAAGTAGCTTTTTATTGTTGATTATATTCACCATCATTCTATTCTATCCCTCAATTTCTACAGTTTGTCTGCAACTTCTATGATCCCCCGTTTGTGATAAGAGCGAAATCTATTTAAGATGGGAAATACAGTTAAACAATAAAAAGATGGCTTAGAAGTCGAGAAAAATTACTTGTTCAATGTTTTACATTGTACTTGGTTTGCATTTAAAATTTTTATATGTGGTGATTTCAGGTTAAGGAATTCAAGACATTGTTACAAAAGGCTGATATTGAAACTTGTCCACTGTATTCTATTCCATCCGAGTCAGTAGAGTCATTTCGACCCATGTACACTATAGGTAATTTATTCTTTGATGTCCGCTCACTGTAGGTGGATGCATTTGCTGTGTATTTTCATTGACACGATTATTTTTCTTTTTTTTTCAGCCTTGGAAAGACTGAAAGGGAGTGTTGCATCAGAGAAATACAAAAGAGGCAAGTTTAATGTCAAGCGCCCCGATATTGCTAGGAAAAAGGAGAAAGCTGTTTGAATGAACACGAGTTGTATATAACATAATGCAATGGTGTTTTGCATGCGGCCAATTTCCTTCAATTTGTTGTAACAGGTCAGTTTTTTTTTTTTTTTTTCTTTGACTTTAAATTTAGTACTTGTCATTTTCATTACATGCTTTGCGTTATTGAATCATTTGAATTTTGAACCATCATTTTTCCCCTCTTCGTTATCTTTCATGTTCGGTGCCTCGTTCTGTTTTATTTTGACAATTGATTTGAGAAGAACATGAAAAGAATGGTGGATAATAATCTTTATATTATTTGCTGGATCAGAGCCGAGTGTGCCTGGGAGCTGGTGGTGGTCTCACCGTCGGTGCAAAGCGTTGGAAAATCTTTACAATTTTGAGAAGTAGAACTCGGTTTCACGTTAAATGAGAGAAGGGTGGAAAATCGTTGCAAAATGTTTATTTCACATATTATTTGAGACGAACCACGAGAAGCTTTTATGAAAGAAATATATTGAGATATGCCAAATCAAACTTCCAAGTACTTTTATGATTGATATATGATGAGCAAGGCTGAAATTTTCAATTTATTCTAGTTTAATTTTATTTTAATTTTTAAGGTAAGTATTTCAGAATAAGGTCCCAAAATGAACCAAGATGAGTGTGATTTCAATTTTAGGAATATTTGGAGAACAAGAACTCAAAAGTGTTGCCAGCGTATTGAGTCTCTCCTTTCTCCAAGGAGACGTACTGGTTCAAATCAGGCTACCTGATCCACAAAATATAAAAAGAAATAAAAAATGTTTATGCAAAATTACATTTTAAAATTAAGTGGGATATACTTATAATTAGGTATTAAAATCTCAATATGACAAAACGCACCTCATTTTAAGATATAATTACACTTCCAACCCTCCCGAAAAAAAATAAATTATACATAGTCCCCATCCGGTTAGGTTTTCGGTTTTCCGTTCTCCTTCAATTTTGTATACCGTTGAATTTTGACTACAAGTCGATGCAATAAACTTCACAAACTCAGCTAATTCACTTCCGATTCTTCAGGAAAACAAGTGGGAAAGAAAAACCTAGTCATCTTCATTAGGGTTTTAACACGTGGCAAATATTTACGCCATTAGTTTCTCTCATTCAATTTCTCCCAATTTCCCAATGATCATTTCTTCTATATATATCATCATCATCTTCTCATTCCACAAAACAAGAAAACTCTGAAAAAAGCTCTCTGTTCAGAGATTTGGAAATAACCTTCCATTCACCCCATTCCTCTCTCCTCAAGAAATTCCTCCCTTTCTCTCTCCAAACACTGATGAAAAAGGATACAAGCAGCTGCTGCATGCAAGCCTGGATTGAGGTCGCACCAGCTCCTCTGATTTCTCCAAATAAAGCTTCAAACGCTCCCAAATTGGAGACAATCTTTGAAGAAGGTACAGAGAAAATGGAGGCTGCAAAAAAGAAGGCCATTTTTCTCCTTCATGTTGTCCTCTCGTTCGCCTCCTACATCTTGATAAACAGATTAGTTATCATTTCATAAATCCAAACAAGCCCTTAGGCTTCAACTCCTCATATTTTTCCTCAGAGACATACATGATCTTCAATGTCTCTCTCTATAAACTCCCATATCTCTCATCAATGCAGGAGATGATAGCTAGAGGAAGCGGTGCAGAGATAGTGAAATGATGAAATTTACATGTATGAAGAGAATTAAGGGATTACGTTTCTAGAATATTGGGATATGAAATAGGCGAGGAAGATATATATCCTGCAAATTTTCGAGGAGAGGTTGGGTGAAAAAACAAGAACATGAGAGGATTTTTCATTATTTTGTTGGCGGAGGAGCTTTTTAAATAAGAGATATATTAGTCAAAAATAGTTTTTATGTCTAGTTTGACATATAGTATTTTGGCTATCTATTCCAGGATTCAGGTAATACATGAATAGGCTTGTTTCTTATGTTTGATGTAAATGTAATAATATATAAAACTTATTATTGTGTCTTTATTCTTTTTTCAGGATTTTCATGCTTTTGAGTATATAATGCAATCAGACGCAAGAAATAATTGTTATTCAAGAATATGCACAAAAGACTGCATTGATATCAAGTATAAAGAGTATCCAAAACTGGTAATTCTGATACATTATATCCTACTTTTAAGTTTTAACTGCAAAACTGATGTTCTTCCTAATAACCCTTCAAACTTCAAACTGATTTTATAATTAACAAGGACAAATAGATCCATTACTCAACATTCATCCAAGGACCCGAAAAAAGGGAAATACAATTAGGTGAGAAAATGAGGTAGATTGCGGTTATACGTGAGCATCTTCAGCTCAGGAAAAAAGTTTATGCTTCCATAGCTGCAGTATCTGGATTGCCATCTGCATTCAGCATTTCTAATCGTGGTCGCTTCAAGGCTGAAATAGACAAAAAAGAGAGTATAATTTAACAATCAAAAGAACTTTCAACCAGAAACAGTTGACCAATTCCGAAGCAAAGTTTTGCATATTACATCTCAAATTATTGAATATTCGCATGAGTTCGTAATTCTAACATTGTAATCCTTTTCCGATCACAACTAAAGCAACAAAAGTCAATTCATGTTCTCACTAAAGGATTTTACTCAAGTCTTTGAACATGTTGAATTCATCAAAACTTTTGCATCATTAATCAGATGGGAGATCTTCGAAAAGCTTATACAACACAGTTTCAATTAACAACCACCTTCATTCATCAAACCATATTTCTCAGTTGCAACACTAAGGAGAAAATGTATCAGCACAATATGCAGATAGAAACACGGATTTGACAAAAAGAACTATGCAGACTCACGTTTGATAGATGATCCAGCAAGACAAGTCAGCCTGGATTTGGTATTGGCCTCGGTCAGTGGAGTTGGCTTATCTTTGCTAGTCATTCTCACATCCCAAACACGGATTACACCATCAGATGATGCAGATGCCACCATATAAGGATCCTCCTCGCTTGAATCATTATTGTTCTTGGATAAAACAACAATTCCCTTAACACGGGCTGCATGAGCATCTTCAATACTATGTGCCACTTTCCCACTTGCTGTATCCCATGCTGTAACATTCCTATCCTCTCCACCCGTAAACAAGATCCCATTCTGCCAAAAAGTATACACATAATCAAATAAATAAACAGCATGGTCTAATCTCTGTCTTTTTTTTATTTTTCTCAATATGAAAACAGCAAACTGAATGATTGAAAGAGAAAGACGAAGAAACTCACAGAGCCAGGGGCAGCACAGAGGACTCTCTTCTTGTTATCCAGCTCAGAAATTAACTTCGCATCCTCGGATTCGTGAACACTGATTTTCTCATTGACTACCATGAAGAACTTTTCGCCAGTTCCATCAAATTGAACAATTTCCGCCTCTTTACTCAACTTGCAGTAAAAACTCCGCCTTCCTCTAATCAAATTGACCATCGCCAAGCAATCATCATGACCCACCGTCAAAGCCAGCTTCCCCGAGGGATGCACGGAGAGCGAGTTAACTGCTTTTTTATGGACTTTGACAGTCTTAAGCAGTACGAAAGGGTCAGCATCATATATAGATACTGAACCCTCGGCGTCGGCGACGATTAGGTTACGGGGGAAGGAGGCGAGCGAGGGAGGGGAGAAGAAGGAGAGGGATGTAATTGCGGATGAGTGGAGGAGCGAGCCGATCTCCGCTGAGGATGAAAGATCGTAGATTTTGATTGTGTCGTCGTTGCCGCCGGAGACAGCTGCGGAGCCGGCGACGGCTACGGTTTTAATGGCGGAGAGGTGGGAGGGGAAGGAGAAGAGTGGAGCTAGGGTTAGAGAGTGAGGGTGTTTTCGGGATTTCAGCTTGTAGCCCCAGATGAAGCGCTCGTATGATCCTGCAATTAGACTCATTTTTGGAGAAACAAAACCCTAGAAGTAGAACGATGGAGAAGAAGGAAGGGTTTTAGAAGGGTCTTCTTCTGTAAAGTTGTACATAACTAAGGGACTGTTTGGTTTTTCCTTTTATTTTGGTTGGTAGCTTGAAATAAATGTTTTTTTTTCCCCAAAAAAATAAATTAAAATTATATATATTTTTTAAAAATCTGATAAAAAACAAATAAATAAAATTGCTTTAAATATTTTGAATTTGATTTTAATAAAGTTTATACATTTATGGTTCCTTAACTAATTTGCTAATCTAAAATCTAATTATATAATTATATGTATATTTCTTTTTTAGTTTTTATAATAATTTTAAGCAATATTTGTTTCTTGTATTTTAAAAGGCAAGGAAAAGAAAACTAATAAAGGAGGACAAATCATCTTGTCCAAAGTCCAAGTTGCAGTTGCAGACAGTTTCACAATTCCCAAATTTGAGAATTCCTTCTCTTCTTACTGTTACTCGTAATTCTTCTCCACCAGGCGCCGCCGACGACGAATGGGTGAACTCCAAATCCAACACCCCTTCTCTCTTCCACCGCCGCCGCTCCCTCCTCTTCCGCAGCCGGCCACATCGCGGGACGATTCCGGTCGTCCGCCGTCCTCGTCGCGGGACGACCCGCCTCCGCCTCCGTCCCATCCTTTCGATCCCAGCAGAAGTAACGCTCTTTCTCTCTCTGTTTGTGTTTCTCGAATTATTATGGGATGGCCTTCACGTTGAATCGAATTATTTTCTCTTTTTTATGATACAGTAGTTGTGTTTTCGAGCCCTATTTTTTATGATTTTGGTTCTATATGAGTAATTCTATTGGATTTTATTACAGAATTTGGATTTTACTTAATGAGGAGGATATTTGATTTTTGTCCCTATTGTTCGATTTTCATATAACCAGTTGCTAATTCATGCTTTTCCTGAAATTTGAAGTTGAGTAAACGATTGAAAACCTTGTTCATAAGCTGAAATTTTTTGGCTATATATATATATTGATTGAACTGTCTGGTATATATATATTGATTGAACTGTCTGGTTGTGAAAGAGATGGAGATTAGACACACAATTTCTTTTATGATTGATTTAGTTAAGATAAAAGACCGGGACGATTACATGTTACCTACTGAATTTTGAGATTGATTACAATAGGATTTGCTATAATTTGATCTAAACTTTGGGGGATACGTTCTACAATACAGATAAAGTGATCCAAAATTGAAACTATTTGCCCATTTTGTTTCTTATGTGTATTCTGTTTTTGTGTCTTTTGAAGTGATTGGAATCATCAGAAGGAAGGCCTTGATCAAAGACTTGGCGGCCGTTTACCATGCCGAGTGCCTCACATACTGCCAAGAACTTTTGGAACTTCAGAAAAAAATAGATGAGGTAAGTAATAGTTCCCATCCTTAATATATCAAGCTCTCTGTTTTTACATCTCATGTTTCTTTCATAAATTTATTTTCACATTCCAATGTCATTTTCCCGGGTTGGATTTGGACAATTTGATTAGTCGACCACTTAAATTGATTATATTGAGTAGTTTCTTATCCACTCATTTCAAAAGCATGCTATTTTTCCCAATCTGTCTGCTGATTTTAGCTGAATCAAGTAGCAATTATATCTGATGAGAACTCATGGTTTGTCTGCATTTAAACTGTGAAAGTTGAAAAAGAGATATTGTCTCTCAAATTTGATTATGTTTTTCTTTTGATATTTGTAAAAGCTATATCATTGAAATTTGTTGCCATTGATTACTTGACTTACTGATTCACGTGTGAACTTTCTGGTTTTAGCTTACGTAAAATTAATTAATGAGCAATATGGTGGAGTTCAAACCCATGCATGAAATGGATAGCTTCAAGCAGAACCATAATAAGTTGATCTATGGATTATTATTAAAAAACATATCATTTTCTCTTACCAAAAAGTTAATCATTTGCATACTAGTGCATTTAACTGGCAATTATTACTTATGATTTTGCTACCATGTACATACAAACGTATTGTCAATTACATTGCATAAAAAATGAATTAGAATTTGCAATCAGCAGCTTCCTTAAAAGTTGTACATCAAGAAATGAGTGGTATAAAGGTTTCATAACTATGCTTGATGTGTATAAATACATACATATACCACTCATTTCCAGTCTTTTAGATGCTTCATGAAGTGCTTGTTTATTATAGACATTTGCCCCTGCCTTTCCTTCTCTTTCTCCCTCTGTTCAATGTCTTCTTTATGCTAATTATTAGCTTTATTCCACATAACATAATTTCACTATTTTCATATATGACTTGGCTGATCGGGTTCACTAACCTAGCATCCGAGTGTGTTGATAATGTGGTTTATACAACCAATTGTCAGCCCTACTTTCATCTAGTGTAATATCTAGATATGCATTCATAGAACATATTACCCTATACTTTTTACCTTATTTCTAAATGAGTAATACCTTAATCGGGTGATTAATCTGCTCTGGAATACATGCAGCCTTTTATAGACGTGAAACTTCCAGAGGAGCCAAGGAAAGAAATGCCGAGACCCTCTAAACGCATGAAAAAGACCCGCTAGGTATCAATATTATTATACGTGTGTGCTTGTTCGTGTATTAATATTCTTTCGTATTTCTGCTACATACATGGCAGGGCACACAATCCTGGTTCTCTGTGGAAGCTTTTTTTTGCCATTATGCAAAATGATTGGTTCTCTGTACTCTATACACTGGCGGAGCCACCTTTGCTTGAGGGGGTGCAATTGACCCCCCTCAACTCCCAAAATTTTCATTAGAGTATATACTATAGATTTGTATAGATTTTTTGTTAAATTCCCTTAATTGACCCCCTAACAAAACTCTAAAATACTTATGAATGGGGTCTATATTATAAAAGACTGAATGTTGGGAACTTCTTTCAATTAAGTTGGAACTTGATTGGAACTTCGACCACTCTGATCAAACAAAAGAAAAAAATAATATATATATATATATATATATATATATATAAGAAATCATTTTTACTTTGCTCTCTTTTTTCCTCAACTTTCACTTTTAATTGTCATATAAAAACTTGAATATTGCATATGGTCTTTAAATAATATTTATAAAAACAAGAAAAAAAAGTGATTTTAGTGTTCTTTCTTATCTCTCTTATTTTTTGTTGAAACTTGAGGATTTAAGATTATATTAGGAAAGATTTAGTTATATATTCTATACAAAAAACTATGTTTTGTGCCGTCTCCAATTTAAATAACAAACATAATAATATAAAATATTCTAATACAAATGATGGTGGATTCTTGAAAATTCAAAAAAGATATAGTTAATTATTAAAAATTCAAAAAAAACTAATTTTATACTTCAATAGATTTTGTATGTTTTATATTTGGTTCAAATAAACTTTTAGATATTTGCATATATTATTACCTTCGATTACTTAAATAAAATAGTAGAAGAAAATATATTTCAATATATACATATATTAACTAGAATACAGAAAGATTGTCAATATCATCCTGATATAGTGATCGAAACTTTTAGTCGTGATAATAGTGAATGTATAGAATAACATATTAGATGTAGAAATTAATTAGAAGAAGGTAATCACTTAAAAAAATGTAAGTTTTTAGCATTTTTTGGTAGTTTCGTGTGTTATACTCCTACTTCGACCCGACCTGACCCGACCCTCCCAAATTAGCATTCCTTGTAAGTACTAAATTCATACTTTTAGTTGAGCTTACATGTTAATTTTTTTAATTTATTATTTTGTATTTTAATTGCCCGTAATTAGAATTTCTGGCTCCGCAGTCTAACCATATTTAGCCCGTAACCAGTGGCATAGCCATCTTATGGCGAGGGGTTTCAATTGACTCATCTGGCTTAAAAAACTCTTCTTTATACATTAAATTTATAGAAGAAATATATAGATGAATGCTTAACGTTCTTGATTTTGAAAGGATAATTCTATTTTTTGACACCACTAAAAATTTATAAAGTTACATACGTAAAGTTCATAAGATAAAAAAGATAGAGGTAGATTTTTTAATTTAAACTAAAACTATCATAAATAAATGGATTCACTTGTTATAGAACAACTAAGAAAAAAATTATATGAATTTATATGAGAATCAAAAAATCAATTTTTTGATAATAAATAGTCAAATTTATTCCTTCAAAAAAAATAGTCAAATTTATAAATACATATACATTTTACATACAAAAAATTAAAAGATTTCTCTTGGTGATGGTGGAATTGAATTTAATCATTTATGTGACTAAATCCAAGTTTCTCTACCTATGGCTTAATTTTACTAAATAACTAAATTATACCTAATTTTAGAAGCTATTTGAGTATTGTACAATCTTCTAGATTGAATGATCTTGAGGATTAACCTCTATTGTTGGATCAACTAAATCAATATTGTCGATTTAAAGAAATTAACATTATAAATAGATAGTAAATTTTATTTATAATTATCAAAAATTAACTCTTAAATTAAATCTTCAAAGTCTAAATACAAGTTTTCATATAATGAGACAAAAAATGGAGTATATACATGTCGTGTCGAGCAATGCGAGTTATATGTTACATTTAATTAACCTTAGTAGAAAAAAATTCTGGCTACGCCAATGTCTATACAATCCTTATTCTTATATGATAAGTGAACTATGTTCAGTAAGAGGAAGTTATGAAAAGTAGATTAATATTATATACTGGTTTTGTTGATTCGAGTATTTCGAGCCAAGAGCATTAATTATGCCGCGTCTTCGTAGTAAAAGCCTTGTGATGCTAGTATGCTACCACATGTACTTGAGCACGAAAGGAAAGAGTGAAGGATGAAATTGTGCAGTGCTAATTGTTTGATTTGTATTATATAATTTTACTATGATATATGAAGGATAGAGGGGGCTAAGTCAGTACTGTAGATAAAAGATGTACTGTTATGATCCTTCTGAGCCATTTATCAACTCTTTTAATGATTCAGTTTCATCGATAGGCAACTTGAAACACTTCTCATTTTATGTTGGGTAGATTACTGGTTTATGTTATGTTACGGAGTTTTTGTTAAATAATAAAAATAATCTTAGGATTTATCGAATCGATATCCTCAAAATCCGTTCAATTACTTAATAATAGAGATAATGAAAAATATCTTATAGGCCATGTATTTGTAATTTTTCATAGTCCAGGTATGATGGGTCAAAATTAGTCAAAAGGACTTGAGGAAAACAGAATCATGCCTGTGTTTTTCTCTTTTTGTATGAAGCGATCAAAACTCTATGATTGTTTAAATGGGGCATAATTGATGGTCAAAAGTGCATATGTCATTGCTAATATTAGAAACAGAACTCAGAAATAGAAGGAAATAACAAGGAAAGGCAACACTATCATCATGTCTTATATATGATGATGATTCATTATCGTTACCAATTTATTCTTTTTCTGGAAATTTTGGGGTACATAGTTTTGAATCATACTTTTTGTCTTACCCATCATTTTTATTTCAATTTATTGCTCAAGGGCATAGTTGGCATAAATTTCGTAGATGGGGTTTTAAAATTAGATTATTATTGAGATTTGAGCTAATTATAATTTAATCTCTATGATACTTAGAAATTACAATAAGTTTTCTTATATTTCACTATAATTACAAAAAACTCCCTATGATGCTTATATTTTTGGCTTCATATTGTATAGTTTCAAGATTTATTTATTTTTATATAATAAAGTGAAATATAAGAGCTTTTTATAATTTCTAAAAATAGAATGAAGAAATCATAATTACGACAATCTTCATTATAATAGATCTAATTCGTCCTTAAAAATTTTGTCCAGCGAAATTACTCAATTTTCTTTCTTCTTATCCAACTTTTTCTTTGTCCTTTTAACTTACTATTTTTCTCTATACAATATTATGCCTTCAAAGAATATTAAAAATAAGTGAGATAATTTTAAAATTATATTGATCTCATCCAAGATTATTTAATAAATATTTTGAATTTTATTTGTTGAAAACTCATGACCCTTCTCCCCATGCATGCATACCTTATGATTACCAATTAAGCAGGCAGCAAGAAGCAAATTAACTGTCAAATTCTTGTTCATTTGTCATGACTCATGAGTCATGGCCAAGATATATAACACAACATCAAAATAAAACAAAAAAAGTAATTAACATGAGAAATGAATAATATACTTATGATAATTAAAGAGATTAATATTAATTGCATGATAAAGGGAATAGGCAAATTACACCATAATACAAAGGTACTGTTAATCGTCCTGCAGTCTAGCAAAAGTACTTAATTAATCATATAATACATGTATGTATGTATATGTGTAGCCATACTCCCATGAGAATAGATAATACCATGCATGCATACATATCATAATCAACGCTAATATAAGTTAGGGTTAATTCAAATTGATAATATCAATGGCCGGCGTTGGAATTTGGATCAAAGCCAGAGAGCTCCAGCGTCTTTGAGGAGAGGGATAAGGTTGCCGCTAATGTGGCTAGCCATGACAGTCTCGATGCCGCCCAAAAACTTCCCGCCGACAAACACCGCTGGAACTACCGGTTGTCGCCGTCCTCCGCCACCGGAGAGTCGGAGGAGGAGGTTGTGGATGTCTTTGCCTGAAGCATCCCGGTCAAGCTCAACAATGGTGGGGCCGACTCCCAGACCGAAAAGCAACTGCTTCACCACGTGGCACATGCAGCAGCCGCTGATTGTGAAAACCACCACCGCGTTGCTAGAGACCAGAGCGCTCACCTTCTCGCACACCGCCTCCATATTCATCGCCGCAGCCGACTGCCCGCCGCTCATCCTGACAGCGGCCGGTGATAGGTCTTTCGCCACTTGCATTTTCTATGTTATAGATATATAATTAAGCACCGCGTAAGAAGATCGAAATCTTATCAGCAAACAAGAAAGTAATGAAGATTGTGCAAATGTGGACCGATTAAAGGTTCAGAAAAGAGGGGAAATGAGAAGAACAGGATGATTAAATGATGAGAAATGAATTAGGGCTTGCATAGCATATATAAGCATCACTTTTTAGAGAGAGAGAGAGAGAGAGAGAGATATACAGGTATAGGTACAGGTACAGGCGTAGCTGTTAGTACTGTACCAGAAAAATGCATGTCTGGCGGCCTTGATTTCTCTTACTTTCGGGAACAACTTATCTCAATTTCCCGGATAATTACTACACGTATATATTAATAAATAAACATATATTTTTATGTTTAAGATTAATTACATTTGAACCCATCTGAAATAGAAAACTTACAATTCATACCTCATGTTTCTCAGATTAGAGAATTTAGAAATTTCATATTTGGGGTTGGTATCTGATAATTTTGACTAACTGAGGGGTACAAACTGTAATTTTATTATTTATAGGGAATCCCGATGTAATTAACTCAATATCCAGGTGGGCCAACCCAGTCTCTAGCTTGTATATAAATAGACGGAGAGTGGGCCATTATTCTCAAGTACCACCAATATCAAAACAGAAAAAATTCGCAGTTATAGTCACTGGTATTACGTGAGAGAGAGAATACATACACAATACATATAGAGAGAAGATCAGACCGAGAGAGAGAAGCAAGAGAGTATCGAGAGGTACAATAGCGTTAGGTCAGAGAGAGAGAGAGAGTGTACCATGCCTTTTGCAGAAGGCGTGATTGAGCATGAGCATCATCCGATGGTACGGTCGCAGAGATTATTAATTAATAATGAGTTTTTGAGGCGAAAAATTAATTGCTCGCATGGTGATCGAATCACGGAGACGACAGCTTTGTTAATGGTTTTACGGCCGTAAAATGTGTAAAAAAGAGAAAACCGACAAGCCGACAAGGGAACGCCCTACACGCCGTCGTTTGAAGCTCAGGGAATTGAATGCCATTCGTCCACATTGGAGTAACATCACGACATTGCTGACACTAACGCCGTCTGCTAGAGTGGTATTATGATTTCCTTTTTTTCCTCCTTGGTCTGTAAATATCGAAATCCGTCAGATAATCTTCCTTTTTCTGTTGCTACGATAATAATTTATAATTTCGACATGCATTTCTTCCATCCTTGTTTGTTTCAATATTACTTTATTTAAATTTCATTCTGTTGGAGTCTAATAAACATTATTTTCATTAATTTTTCAAGTTTAATCAGAATCTACCTGAAGTTGTCAATTTTACCTAAGTTACTTCTTTGCGTATTTCAAAGTGAATTTGCAAATAAAACTCAGTCAAATTATGATTAAGTAACTAAATGAAGGCTTAAAAGTAATTGATCAGGTGAGAAAAAATTAACCACTACACACTTTTTCTTCTTTTTTAATTTTTCCGTCAATATTTTTTTTATATACTGTAAAAATAAAAGTCTGGTACATATAATATTCATTTTATGAAGTTTTACATTTGATGTGGATGAACCAAATGTAGTGGCCCATCCTAATGTAATTTGTTATGGGCCTATGATTTTGTACAATCAGGGATTTGAATACTAATTGAAGGCCCAAAAGGAAAGTACTATGTTGATGATCTTTTGTTTCTTAATCCAGAAAAGGCCCAAATAAGAATCAGTTTTCAGACATGACAAAAAAGAAACAAAGAGAAAAAGGAGAAAAAAAAAATATTAAAAGAAGGAGCTCAACTCTGTTACGGCTTCTTATTCTGAAAAAAGAAAAAGAAAAGGTTAAAACTCTTTACAGCTGGTCCATTGATTGCAACACTTCTCTAACTAGAACAATCTGGCAATTTAGGAAGTTAGTATTCTTGGAGCAATTAAACAAAAAAATATACATCGGATACATATATGATCTTCACATAGAATATTATTTTAAAATTATTACTACTTAATTATTTACCTAACGAAAATCCAAATTTCTTCTTTTAACATTTTGTAAGGCAAATCTTTTGATTTCTTTGTTTTTCCTTATGTGTGATGCGATATATATCTTTGCAATTTTAGTAGTAAAAAGTAAGATAGGGATTTTTGTGTACCTACAAATAAATTAAAGAAGATGGGGATATGAAAAAAGCAAACCAGCAAATTAACTTTGAGATGATTTGATTCATATATTGATCTGAACATGGATGGTGTTTTGTGAGGGAGACCCATAACTGAATTGTGTCAACTTAACACACATGCATTTTAATTGCTTTATGAATTCCCTAATCATATATCCATCTCCATCTCCTTCTTTAATTTCGCCTTTTCTTAGGTCCGATATATATATCCATGACTTAATTACAACCTTGCAGCTGTCCCATTATTTCCTGTTCTAACCAAGATGCATGCCTTGTCTTTATTGAATATACCTAAAAATTATCCAACCTTTTTTACACACGACTTGAGAAATTATATAGATAACGCTGGAGATATTCGATGAAGACTAAAGACTATTGTCTATTGACTATTTGCCCAAAACAAAGAAAATTATCTCCAATACACATTTGGATGAATGCCATGTCATAGAAAATACAATTTATATAGTTGGTAAATTAAGAGCATATTTGTATGTGTTAGAATTTAGAGAGAGTGAGTTCGAGTTCCTCTAATGTTGCTGCGAGGATCTTGTTATCTCCGTTAGATTTACCCGATCGAACATATATAATTAATACATAGATATACAATATAGGTCATGTAAAACTAGCAAGCAGAACATATCACGTTTCTTTTGAAAATGAACATATATATATATCATGTTTCAGAAATAAATTATAGAGAACTTCGGACTTAAAGTCTAAATATTGAAAAATTAAAGTTGGCTATAATGCATGCTGTTGGAATTTTTAATTTTCTTTATTTGGTGTTTTTTGAATCTTCAATAATTGTGAACCTGCACGGATTCCCTAAAGAGATTTGCATAATATTAATTTAAAGATGATGGAATTAAATTAGCTATGGTCGTGTGAAAACGTACCTATTAATTAGAAGTAGGATTTGGTAACTTAGTTAGGAGTTGGATAAATTCAAACATACAGGATCAATTAATTAATCTCAGAATAGCTAATTTAATTTGTAGCAATAAATTTCGAAATGTGTGGTTGTTATGTGTTTAGTTCCCTCTATAACGTTGGTCAACTTAAATAAACTGCCAGTTTAACCCATTTACTTCACTTGGGCCAAGGCCTGCTGGATAGCGCCAAGCCCGTTTCAAATCCCCTTATGAATGGTGTAAGTAGCCCACTCAAAAATTGTGGTTTGCTTTCTCCCAAAAAGCAATTATAATCCGGCTCAATGTCTACACTTAATTACATCTAATGCCACTCCTGGTAGTTTTATTCCCAAATATTTGCCCCTGTTTTTCCTCCTCCTACCCGAATTTCTTCCATTAATTGAGAGCACAATTTCTAGCCTCTTCTTGCTTTTGAGCTTCCAAGGTAGGCTTTTTCAAATTTAATTTCTTTATACACTGTCTGTCTTCTTCGAACAACTCTTTCATGCTGTAATTTTTTTTTGTCCACCTCTACTGGTTGAAGCGACAAAAAAAAAGAGAGATTATCAAGGTGTCTGTCAGATTTGAGACTATATGGCGTGGGCTAGGTTTTGATTTCTGAAATTTATTAACTTTCCTTCTGTCTTCTAATTTTTTTCTTCCGAAATTCTTCTATGAACTAGGGTTTGGTTCTTGTTCAGATTTCCAATTTCAAAACACTACAATTTCCTAAAGCTGATTGAACGAGAGATAGTTAGTTCACAAAAAATAATGGGTATTTTGGATATTGCACTCTAAACCATTTGAAATTGGGGTATGAAGTAGTCTAAATAAGAGGAGGAAAAACTGTCAAAGTAAACTATAGTTTATGGACCCTAAACCACCTAAAATCTCTAACATAAGCAATCGGGTCTTGTGAGTTAAATGTTAAGTATACGCGTCCTTAGAGTATTAGAGAAAAAGCAAAACATTGAAAGATAACACGCGTCTGTCAAAGAAGAGGGTAAAAGAAATATATATAAACAAACAACATATATTATAATTTAGGGATATATAATTACACTGATCGCATGCACCATCTCGACTTAAAAATATTTAATTATAGGAAAATACGAGCTCTATTGATTTAATTATTATTTTTATTATGACAAAATATGGATCAAACTTACTAAATTATAGATATACGTACCCTTTTAATTTCTTTGTCTATAAATTAAATTAGCCCTCTCAACTCAAAGCACGTTCGTTCTGTGTGTTTTCCTGCAGTTTACATGCAGTACTAGACCATATATAAATCTCTATGATCT